>NQII01001032.1:376699-396272 GCA_002778355.1 Clitarchus hookeri
GTAAGAGAAAGGTTTTATTTCTACGCATACTTTTTTTCGTTTGGTAAATGTTTACAAAACATGTTAAATTGAAGGTTATTGGCGTGGAAACGATACAATGTAGGTTACATATAATCGAAAATACATTCGAACCTTTTCCATCTTCTTAGACACTTGAATTTGGAAAAATCAGGAAATTGGTTTTTAGTTATTTATACAGCCAACCTTTTAAAGCAAAGGTCAAAACGATATCTTATCGTATTACTAAGCTATATAGTAGTCTTCGAAAACACTTTTTACCCCTTTTCGCCCTATAAAGGGTTGAATATAAAAAAATTCCAAAATTAAATATGAGGCCTTTAAAAAGGTAGTAGCCTTTTGAAGCTAAGATAATAATTATATATCTTCGCGCTAATGCGCTGTTAATGAGTCTTAGAAAACACATTTCATCCCTTTTCACCATCTTAGGGGTTGAATAAAAAAAAAATACTACAATTAATATTTAGGTAATTGTATAGGGAACTTATTGAAGCTATAGGGCTGCCAGGCCTTGTTAGAGGCAAGCCGCAGATGTCTGTCAATCAATAGTCTAAAATCGTAGTAAGCTAACTAAGAAACAATACCAATTTTGCGGAAAAAATGCTGCAATACCCGAACTATATAATACATTGTTAAAATTAATGCGCATGTAACAAAAAAAACGTAAATAAATAACATTGTCTTACACTTTTGTAGAACATAGATATTAGAAACGAGAGATATAATGCTGATTGAAATGTGTGTGAAAAACGCCTTTGCGTACCACTAAAATGCTAAATTTACTACAATGCAATTGATTAAAGCGCATATTATGCTTAATTTTTCTGAAATTACATAATATTAAAATCACAACAATTCATTACATGCCTTTGAAATCTGAAAGACTTTTCCAAGATTTTTTTGTACTTTTTTTTTTTTTTTTTTTTTTTTCATATTTACCGTGCTTCCCGATTATGAAATTACGATTACTCTCACGCTATAGTCAATTCACGGTTACTTCCAACTTAACTGAAGTCCTGCTAAAAGTTCTACTTCCTTGATATTCCTCCGCCTCATGCAAACAAAGCTTTAACCAAGTCTAGAAAATTACACCCGAGGGTCAACTCACTGCATTCGTGCGTATTCGCTTTAATAATATTTTGCATGGAAGTTATTTCTTACTAATAATTACCAACACACCCATTTTCCTGTTCTATTCGTATGAATTACAAATAAAATATAATTAATACGTAACATATAAGTAAATGTTCAATCTAATCGAAAATAATATATTTTTATCTTGAGAGAAATATAAAACGCATGTGATACACGATATATTTAGAAAACAACCAAAATACGCAACTAGGACACACATGACTGAACTCCACAGCTAATGTATGGAACTCAATATTCAGGTGGAATCTTAAGGGGTTTACACAGTCAAACAATTAAGCCGTAAGCAGTAAGAAGTAAGCAGTAACCTCCAGAAATTTAAGCCGATTTAGATTTGTTATTATTTTGGCAGTCGACAATTGCCTTTTAAAGCAGGCCAATATAAATAAATCTTAAATGTTCGTTATTTGAGATCAGAATGTAAACGTGTGTTTATTTAAATGTATGCTCTTCTGTGACTTGCTAAACTTAGCACCTGACATTTCTAGTTTTTAATTTTTTTTCTATTATGAAACTAAAGCGTTATTAAATAGCAACTTTACTTTGTATAGTCCGAACTAAGCGAAAACGATGGAAAACTTTCTAATTACTACTGCTCAATGATCAATGCTTAAGTTTTCCATCGTGTGAACACCTTATAACTGTAAAAACAATAGTAATACTGCCAATGTCTTCATGCTAAGTAAAAATAATTTCCCAAAAAAAAAATTATTCCTTAATACAAATTTTTAAAAATTATTTTGTGAAGTAGCCTGAATCTGCGGTCTGCGATATTACAAAATGATGTTTCGCAAAATTCGTTGTTAAAGTAGACTATTCTGCGATAAATCGCTTGAACTGGCAACCATGTGAAGCTAACAGCACAGCGATATCTCTGTCAGTTAATGAGCTATTGAGGAGTCCTCTTACAGATTACATTAAAAAAAATCCTGTAATTAGTGTTTAGGTGGCCTACTTGTATAGGCTACATTCTGACCCACGGGTGTGACGCGATATGGGGCCTACAGAGTTATTATTGAGCATTAACGGTTGTGTGTACACCAACATTGGAGTAAAGTACACACTGGCTTCATATATAAATGTTCTTCATTTTGTGACAATACATTTTGATTTATTACTTCGGAAATACTGGCTTCACTTATGCAAGTCAAGTCTATCAAGAGAATGTTATGGTAGGCAATTATCTGTTTATGAAACATAGTGTCGTAGTTTGTTACATTTTGTTGGCATTCCTGCAAACTTGCTTGACCGTTACCAGCAGTTGTTCCATTTTGTGCTTTCCAAAGTCGTTGAAGTATATTTGTGAACGGTATTTAAGTATGTTTACTGTGCAACGAATGCATTCATCATTTAAATTGTATACACGAGTGAAAATACAAGTGTAACTGAGTGCTTCGTTAAAAAAATTCTAACCAACTACAAAATAAGAGCGAAAAATGTTACCGCCCCAGCAAGTACTCTTACACACTCCTGGTTTCTTAGTTATTTATTCACATTTCTTTCACAAATATTGCAGTTGTTTTTTATTGTTTACTATAATCAATAATTTGCAATTTTTATCGGCCTAGCATAAGTAGGTATGTAGCTAATGAATGCATGCTGCAGTGACAAAAACAATTTCCGTCTAAAAAAAATAAAATAAAAAAACTTTGAAAAATATAATTGATAATGTAATACACTCTAATGTGCCCATAACGTTTTCTTACAAAATTATTTCTTTAACTCCACGCGTTATAAATAAAGTTTCGTTAAATTATGAAGAAGCAGAGTTCGTGCTGTGTGACTGGCAACATATAATTGTTTACGGCCCCAAATCCGGCGAGCAAGAAAGACTCGGAGTTTAACCTGGAAGTGCCACCTCTTTCACCTTCCATCCTTATTTTGAACATAAGAACACAACGATATCTCATCGGATTAATAAGCTATCGACGAATCCTATAAAACACATTTTATCTCTTTACACCCTTTTAGGGGCTGAGTTTAGAAAAAATACTTTCTTAACGGCTACCCGTACCATAATGGGAAGACACATCCCTACATTTTCGTGCTTTTGCATCCAGCGATTTGGGCTGTGCGTTGACGGCCGAGTGAGTCAGTCGAAAACTTCATTTTATACTTGGAGATTTCAGCTGTGGAGTTACAAGAAATTCTTTGAAACTAGTTTCCAAAATAAATGTTTGTAACAAGTACAAGAATTTTGTACTGTGTGGACCGCGTCGCGCCTTGGTGTATCACTGAGTTTACACGCCATTTTGATATCTACGTTACGAGGGCACGCAACAAGTGTTAGAGACGTGCCTCAGGAAGAAGACGTTTGAAAAAAGAAACCGATGTTTCCATTTCGAATGGCGCCGATGCGGCAGGATGCGTGATTACACAGAAGCCAAATAGCGCGCGTGTGTTTCTTGAGAAGCGAATCCAATCCGTGATTGGCGCAGCCATCTTGTGGAAGCGGGGTCCTTGCCGGCGTGTGATCGGCCGTGAAATGCGTAATCTGGCGTTTGGCTGTTTAGGCGGTGACCTTCAACTACGTCGTTAGTGTTGGCTGTCTTTATTTTCCTCCGGTGCGCGCGAGTTCGAGTTAACCTTGGCACGTTCGCTTTTTTTTTTACCTTGTATGATGACGTCAATTTCATTCAAGCGATTGCCAGGCGTCGTAATGAAATCCGCTGCACGCTGCCAGTAATCATATAGGGTGGTCTAGAACTACAGGCACAACCGCTGTGAGGTGATTGATTCCCTACGCAAAATGGGATAGAAAACATTATACGAACAATGTAGTACAGTAACTTGAGATTAGAAAATCGATATTTCCAGTGGTTCTACCGTAATACAATGAAACTTGCATGAGATGAAAGAGCCATTCTGTGAATAATGTTTTCTTTAACCAAGACCTGAAACCTGCGAACAGTTGTGGCGTACTATCATCCCCTACATTGAGACACATTGGTAGGATAATAACGTTCCACCCCCTAGTGGAGTTTGGTTGTTTGATTTATTGTTCGCCTGTTTTATGGCGAAGTTAAGGCTTTCCGCCTTTTCTTAAACTTAATCATCTCTCTTACAGAGGACGGATAAAATCAGTTAACTCAACTAAATAGCGTAAATCACTTACCTAATCCTAAGGTGTCAAAGCCGAATGCAATAAATTTGACAGTACAAAGTCATGGGAAATCAAATAATAAAGGAATGGCTAATGAATCTGTGAATAACGAAAACCGCCATACGTTATGAAACACTAATATGCAGTTAGTAATGTATAAGATTTTGGAGTGCACAGTAAAAAACTTATTCGCCAAAATTTTTTTTTGTAGTTCTACAGTTAAAGTAGTGTGTACTTAAAACACGTTATTTTAGAAAACATAAACATATAAATTTGTTAATGTAGCTCAATGTTTACAATAAACTTGAAGCGTACAACACTTGCTTGTTAAAATTAAACATTAGTTTTACTGCACATTCCACACTAAGGTTTTGTGAAATTTACTATAATTTATTTGTAGTGTTACAGAAATATCGTTGGCAACTAGATTGCACAGAATTACTTTTACAAATTACAAAAACAAAAACAAAAAAGTCACAGTGGTGTGCGAGGATCACATTGTTGCAGTGTTTTGATGCATCTTGGAATCATGAACAACATTCAACAGTATGCTGTACAACCTCTCGCTAGAAACTACAGTTGAGTCGAGCGATTAAGGTGGCTCTTAGCAACGAGGTCTCGAGAGCTGACGAGGGTGAAATGAGGCGAGAATGGAGCAGTGCCGGATTGCAAGTGCAGGGGAAACGGGAGATTCCCGAGGAAACCCGCCGACCAGCGGCATCGTCCGGTACGATTCCTACTTGCGAACTTGAAACTGCAATTACAGTGCAGAAAAGTACGAAAAGTTTTCGTAACATTAGCTCAGTTAGATTGCGAGAAATATTCGAAGACACACGAAGCTCTTCAAAACTGAAAACTGGAAGAATTATAAGAAAAAGAAAATATATCTCCCTACTACTCCAGATTTATCCACTGTGGCTATCCGCCATATGATTTATCATTGTTTAGCAATACACGACAACCGGCAAGAATGTGCTCTTTTTTTTCCTAGGAAGTGTTTGCAGCTCTTCTCGAGTACTGAACATAAACACGTGCACAAACCCTCATGAAGAAGAGGAACGGGTTATACGTTACAAACTAAGCCTTTAATGCTCCCGCTTACCTGGAGCTTTTTTCCGCCCGCGAGGCCGAGAAGCACGGGGGCAATAAGGGCGACACTACAACTAGCATCAAGAGCGCCATCGCCGCTACACGCGAGGCTCTGAACTGACGTGTAGTGTTCTCATAGTGCTACGAGTACCTACGGGACTTCCAACGGTGACTATATTATTTTATTTGTGGGAAGTCTGTAAGAAGGTCCAATGCAGGGCCCTTGAGAAGTTTTGTGTGTATCTGACGTATATATATTTAGAGATAAATAGCTTTGAAAAAAAAAAGTTTTTAGTCATTTTTGAAGTGATCCGAAAAGTATGTGTTCTTTTCATATACACGCAAGTTTAATTGTTTCGTGGGAAAACGTGTATTTCCCACCTCTCTTCAACGCAGTCTACACGCCAGGTAGGCGGGCCCCTTAAGGTTCACATTAGTTCAATCGTATCCCGGGTACATGTTGCACAAGGTCATATTTGACAGGTACTTTACACTGCACGGCTCAGTGCCCCATTATCTATCCTGTGGGCAACTGATTAATAAAAGATTCAATAATATTGATATAGGAAGTGGGATTTGTTGAGCGTGGGACTCATTAGCAGTTTTTTGGTGTCACTAGTTTAGAGTTAGCATCTAGAGGAATGTCTAGCGAATGATTGACAGGAAGCGGCTAATGTAAGATGTCACCACGTCTTGTTGTAACAAAATAGCAAATATTGTTGCAACCCATCAACGCACACATTTGCTTTAGCGGTTTTTTTTTGCAGATGGATGCTGTAAAGCTTACATGCCTTTCCTTGACCATGAACTCAGTTGCTTGACTTGTAGTGACCTTGATTTTTTTATCTTATGAAAACCAATTAATATTAATATATTTTTTAATGGCGTGAGAACCTCTGACTTGACGCTCCGGTGCTTCAGATAGTAATAAAACAATAAAACATTGTCAATATGGAATAGTTAACAGCTACGATGTAAATAAATGATGCTTGACTGTACACATTTATTCTGTGTCGCGACATTATATTAATTAGCCTTCTTAAACTGATAATGTGAAATCCACTTTCTTAAGACAGAGCATAATAAATGCAGGCCAAGTCAAAATTTTCCACTGCTTCTTTCTGCCAAATGGTTACAATTAGTTTCTCTAAAACCCAATTCAACTATATCATTTTTAAAAAATGTCAGAGGCAGTGCCTTTTCCACGGTAGAGGAAGGTTTAAAAATTGGGTTTAAAAATCATGGTAGGCCTAAAGTCTGTGGACAGCGAGCATCGGTGCAGTGGAGAGAGAGAGAGAGAGAGAGAGAGAGAGAGAGAGAGAGAGAGACTGGCGGGGGGGACTACTGAACTGGATGCGCGAGTGTAAGACATTTCAAATTATGGCAACAAACAGATTGAACACGTGTTAATAATGAGTGTGTATTTAATGATTATAACCTATATAGCCACATTGAGAAGAACTTTAATTAGAAATGCCACTGCACATCATTAGATTTGCTCACAATGATGAAAGAATAAATGTTTGGTTGAACGCTATTTCGAGGAATAATTTCGTGCCAACAAAGTTCTTAGGTGTTGGTACACGTTTATGTATAAACTAGACTTTTAGTAGAGAAAGTAACATCTAAACAACACGAAAATTTTGATTATTATTGCGGTTTGTGTTTTTATGTGTGTACTAGAATTATCAATAGTCAAGAATAGCAGTTTAGGCCCACACTGGGGTTAAATGGTTTCATGCACCTTACTTACCGACTATTTTTGCAGTATTTTGTGTTTAAATAAAACCGATTTCATTGATTTTAAACAAATTTATTTAAATTAAATTTTTCATTGGTCAGTTTTTAAAATTATTTCAAACACAGATATTTTACAAAATACATAGAAAAAAAGTCTAATGTTACTGCAACAAAAAAATTACTATTGAGACATTTCTTTAATCGTTCATGTTGTAGTATAACATTAATAATGTTGTGACAAATTACTTAATGTTAGCCATTTACAAAGTCCTGTATTACTGTAATGCAAACACACTGTGCAAGTGTTGATGATAACAAAGCCTCTAAGTAATGTCGCCGCAACCAATAGTTGTATTACTCTAAAATTAACTGGAAGAACAAAATATTTTGTGTTACTGCGACGTTAAAGAAACTTACAACAAACACAAGGTTACACTGACTTGGCTTTGTAAAAATGGCGGATAGGAGGGAACGTGCCATAACGTCGTAAAGTGAAACCATTGTATTGAAATTTTAAAGCATAGTTAGATAACTAAATGTAATTTAGATCAGCTCTCAAGCGTGGCAAAGCACTTAACGTGTGCCAATTATGCATATATTTATAGATCATAAAGTATTTCCAAGTAAGGAAAGAGAACTACAGTTTGTAGTTATGTTGTATCCAGTACTTACAATATGATAGCGCAGTTGGTAGGACGTCGGATTCCGTTTCCTGGAGAATACTAAACACTCATGGCGCTGGTTGGATTCCCTTCCCAACTGTCATTTCTTTTTCGTCGGTAATTTTTCTTTTTGTGACAGAATAATTGTACTAAATTTATTTTACACAGCAATGTTTATTTAGAGGAAAAAAAAAAAAACAAGCACATTTTTAATACAAATTTTAATATCGCTGCGACACAAAATTTGTTTTGCCGCAACATAAACACCACCTTAATGTTGCCCATACAGTAAAGAGGCAATGTCACAAAAGTACTTAAGGCGCCCGTCTACATGGCGCTTGAACTGCGTTGCATAGTGTTCGAAATACACGTTTTTCAACGAAACTATTAAGCGTGCGTCCAACGTGCTGATCTACGAAAAGAACACACGCTTCAGACGAGAGCTGTTAAGTACTTTCAAAATATCACGTACGTTAGAAACATCAATTCAGAGTACTCCAAAACCGCTAAAGACGGCCTTTCCAAGGCGCTGTAGCTCAAAATGCACGCATCAGATACATACAAAACTACTATAGGCGCCTGCACTGAACCTTCCTAAAGACTTCCCACTAATAAAATAATATGGTCACCGCTGAAAGTCCCATAGATACACGCAGCACGACGAGAACCCTGCACGCCAGTTCAGAGCCTTGCGCTTAGCGGCGATGGCGTACTTGATGCGCGTGGCAGTGTCGCCCTTATCGCTCCCGCGCTTCTCGGCCTAAACGTGGGAAAAAGTTCCAGGTAGACGGGCGCCTTAATGTTACAGTAACATTAATAGCAACATTAGTTACTGACGGTTCACAGATAACAATAAATTAACGTTGTAGTAACTTAATACTGTTGCCACAACATATACTTTTTTCTGTGTATAACACACAGCGATTTTACTCCAATGAGGTTATATTACAATACATTTTTCAATAGGTAAACGTTATTATGACATATTTAAAATCCAAAGAATAAATAAGAAATGGCTTACGACCATTTTCTCAGTGAATATATGATTAGGACTATTAGGTAATATATCTTAACGTCTTTCTTTCCTTATTTGCAAATGGCAACATTGTAAATTCAACGAAAACTTAAGAAACGGCCTACAGCAAGTATATATGTATTCAGATAATGTATAATTAGTAGGGGCAGTGATATTTCGCGAAAAGATTTCGAGACAAGATACAGTCCAAAGCACTGTAGGGTCGTCCAGCTTCTTTGATTGGCTAAAAAATGTTCTGGCCCGTGTTAACCGTTTGCGCACGAATCACGAAGGTTCAGTGTCGGAGTTACTTAGTCCTGAGTGGCTTGGTCAAAGACGGACACGGCACCAGCAGCCAATGGAGGTATAACAACAACTGAGGTGTGTATATAGTATTGAAGTCTACTGCGTGCTCCAATTTTTACGCGAAAAGTCACTGGCCCTAATCATTAGGTAATATTTCTTAACATCGTCTGTAACTTGTTTNGTATAGTTTTGAAGTCTACTGTGTGCTCCAATTTTTACGCGAAAAGTCACTGGCCCTAATCATTAGGTAATATTTCTTAACATCGTCTGTAACTTGTTTACATGTAAAGAAATCGAAAGCAAGGAAAAGTTTGTATTCGGTACTGCTCATTTTAGTTTCCCGCGTTACCACATATTCCAAAACAACGCCACGTGGCGATTGTATTGCCTATCGCCGGTGACGTCACACGAAGGTTGTAAAGCCTCGTAGTCTCGGCGGTAACTCCCGAGCGCGGTAACATTTTTTTTTTTACAGGAAGTTGTGGAGACACGCGTAGTTGTGTTATCATATTGTTTATCTCCTTACCGTTACTTTCCGTGTGTTCCAAATGTATTTTCGCGCTTCCTTGTTAATGCAAACTTACCATTACACAGTCTAGCAAACAGCCTGCTACCAATTAATCCGCCAAAATACACCTGATATAGCCTATCCGCGGTTTCTTCACACTTTTTGAATCAAACCTTTGAAAAATCACCTAATTCATGACGTGATTAGTAGCTTCGTAAATTTGCGATGAATCACAAGCGTTTTATACTTGTGTTAACATGAAAGTATCTTATTTTTACTGAACTGGACATTTATTTGTGTTTTATCAACAAATAATAATATTTCACTTATAATTAATAAAAATTAAAACAGTGAGAAGATAGGTGTGTTGGTAATGGGTAGTAAGATACCGTTTTTATGCAGAATATTACTAAACTAAGTGCTCACGATTGCGGTCCGCTGTCCATTTGATGTAATTTTCTAGGCTCGGTTAAGCTTTGTTTGCACGGGGCGGAGGAATATCCTGGAAGTAGAACTTTAGCAGGGCTTCAGAAAAGTTGGAGGTAACCGCAAATGGACTATACGAAAGTTAAAATTAATGAAAGTAAATAAAGATTGAAGGGGGGAGGGGGAAGAAAGAGAGAGAGATGAAGAGAAAGACGGAGAATCGGAGTTGTAAAATGACAGATAGATGGAGCAGCGACGGAATGCAAGGACCGGGGAAACTTGAATACCCCGAAAAAAATTCTCCGAGAGGCGGATAGCAACGTACGAAAATCCTGGCATGGCCTCGCCAGTAGTGTTTTATAATAAGTTAGTTATATTTGTGCCTGTGTGAGTGACGGCGTGTGAATAACCGCGCGTGTACTTCAGAGACTAATCAGAGGCAGGTGAAGATGCTAACAAAACATTTTTGGCCATAAATGTATAAAATACTTTACTCTTGACCCACAAGAAATCAACAGTTAGAAAATTATGACAAACAATAGTTTGCAGACGGTGACAATACTTCAAGGAAAAAGAAATTCTTAGGCGTTAGTTCATCTATGTGAATACCTTACTTATTGTATAAGTGTAGTAAAGCATTTTGTATTGAAAACTGAAGCGTGAAAATTGACTAGCCTAGTGACCCCAAACTACGCGTAGTATTTTGCGCATTCAAACCGGACTTAATTTCATTGCAACATAAATACAAAAGAATCGTTATCGTACTGAAAATTAAATATTTAAAAAACATATTGCCTTTATTTTTTTTTATATTTTAATATATTTTTTGACGTGACAACGTCTTAAATTAGGTTGGGCTGGGAGTCACTTATGAAAAAGTGTAACGCTCGGTAACGTTACGATGAGTCACCGAGGAGGGGTAATCAAGGGAGGGAAATGAGGGGAGGAAACAGGAGGGGAGCCGAGCCGGCCAAGGAGAAAGCCACCTTGCATGGANAATAATTTTAATAGTACAATTATTAAAAAAAAATGTTATTATGGTGATAAAAAGGCATATAATAATAAAATAGCATCGATCAAACACATCTTATAAAAAAAATTAAAACCACGGCAAACTAATTATTCTATTAAATGAGCTCTTATCCAGTTCAACGCTTGAATTAATTGCATGTCCTAAATTCACTTGTATGTCGTATACAATTAATTGTATATCTTAAATTCATTTTCATGTCCTTTACAATTATTCACATGTATTCTGTTCATTTCCTTGTAACATACGTGCTTTTCCATGTGACCTACATACATTCAATTGCATACGACCCACATTCGTTTCTAGGTGACCTGCATCTAATTGTATATGCCTCACATACAGTTGCTTATCTTCTAGTAATTTCCATGCCATCTACTTTCTTCCGCATTTCTCTCTCTCATCACCGCCCATAATGCTGAGGGTGCTGGTCACCGAGAAATTCATTATTTGACATTTGTATGAAGTGATGTTGAACCTGTAGACATTACTTACGAGGACTATACGTGTTCATGGGGTTTGTGTATGTATATGTATACATGCATATACATTGACGTACACACACACATGATGATTATTGAAGAGTTACCGCCCATTACAGGGCTTATTAATATAAATATGACTCTTAGTAGCAAAATTTACAGGGTAGTTCTAAAAATTGGAAACGTATCACAGTGAACAGCTCGTGACAATTTGCTGCCTGTTTGACTATTGCAGTGAACAGCGCGTCTTTGACCATCGTACAGTATAACTGTCTGTTTCACTGTGTACTGCGTGAACACGGCGCGTGTCTGCACTTTCATTGTGGCTGTGGCCTTTGGTTGTGAGGCATAGTTATTGTGTTACAATGCCACGCACATTTCCCACATAATACACCGATATGGGGTTTGATCCTCAACTGTAAACAATAAAGTATGATGATAATAATAATTTTTTAACTCCTGAAAGGGTTATTCGTTATTTCGTCACATTTCACATTTTTAGAATGACTATATAAATGTTGGGAATAGGACCCACATTTATATGGCATATTTTGTTCTAAATGACTTAAGAAATAAGCATTGTGAGTGGCGGTAACTCCTCGTATGTGTGTGTATGTGTGAGTATACATATAATATGAGATACACGCATATACAAACACAGCATATACTTACGTATTTGTTGTAGGGTATATTTGTATCTTTAGTCAGAATTCATTTCATTTTAGGAAGTGTTTTCAAGATTTCATTTTCTCATTTTTTACCAGATATGTAGATCTACGTCACGAAAATTAAACTTTTGATGTATTGAAATCACTTGCATAAAACATAGTAAAGTAACTTGTTTATTTCTTTAGTTACTGGAAAACGCTTACACACACTGCATTTATGTGTGGTAATATGGAACTGTGTAAATTTTTTAAAAAGAAAGTTTAATGCACCGTAGAGCCCTTCTCAAGATAAAAGTTTCGCAGTATAGCATAGGCTTTGTTTTCGCGCGAAGCTTTACAAAAGCATGACAGTACTTAATACTAATGCGGAAGTATATTCATTTTATTAGACATGATTTAATGTGTATTAAAATTTGTCACTCCGGAGTTAAACTTTGTCATGAAATTTATGTTGTCGAATGCCTGCTTACTTTGCTCATATTGTGGCCGCAATCCGTTACTAATGACGAGCTCTGAGATCACTGATGGTTTATCAGCGTTCGTCAGTAATACTGCAGTAAACAGTAAATATTTTGTATGTCAGTAAGTTCATAGTTTCGGTACGCTTGACAGTGCTACTCATTACAATGAGAGAAAAAGGATTAAAATATCAATATGACTATCTACTAATCTTGTTTATCTCTTTATTTAAGAGAGTTCCTACACATAATAAACATAGCGATACTTGTTTGTCTGAAGAAAAATAAATTTTTAATAACAAACAGTTTGCTTTGAATTTAATTGTGTATTGTTTTTGAGCACAATTTCAATTTGGACTATTTGTATTCAAATTATGCTCCCGTATACTCTTACATAAATAACTCGGAGAACCTACGACTTGAATCGCCCGCCGACATCTCGTTTCACTATCATGCACGACCGCTGCAGCTCCAGTAAAATCAGTGTCTTCAGTAGTAATGAATGTAGCCTCGTGCAGGGTACCACACAGCGGTTTGTAGAAACGAGTGTCGGTGATCAACTGCGAGTATCGAATCGCAATACGTGTATCAGCCTCGTGTTCGGAATTCTCTATTATCTGTGAAGTTACCACTGTTCAGCAAACAAATTAAAGATAATGAATCATATTTTTTCAGTTCATTTCGTCACCAGTTTATTATTCCTTACTATAGTCCATTCGCTGTTACTTCCAACTTGGCGCGCCGAAGGGTTATGTAGAGACAAGCAAGGTCATCTGCTTGGCCCGCCGAAGGTACAAGAGGCGGCGAACTGGAAGACTCGTTTTCTTATTCATATTGACACTTCTACAGTCGGGTCCCGTAACTCCGATGCTGTGGTCTTCAATACTCATTCCACTGAACAGACAATTCATCTATATAATGCGAGGACCCGGCCTACAATATTTATATCCTTTAAACTAGGGTTACCAAAGGTCCTGGTTTTCGCAGGACAGTCCCCCCCCTCTTTTTTTAAAGCACTGTCCTGCGGGATGCGAAACGCCAAATAAAGTCATGGAATATCCTTCTTTAGCCAAGTGTCCTGCAAAAAGTCATGCTTTATACACAAACAACCACTGACGATTTATATTATTGACACGCGCAGTCTGTTTTATGAACTGGTTTTACAAAAAAACACTTTGTAGCGTGCCATTCAATCAAACGAAAAATATATTTCAAATAATTTTAAAAGTTTAATTGTTCTTCTAGTGTTTGTAAACTAACAATTAAATTGTAGTAATGATTTTGAGTAGTAGAAAATAGAGAAGTAGGGCATGCTGTATTTTAAATGGGACACAGAGGGCACAGGCGCCAGGCGCCATTCTTACTCTGTCATTCCGGCCACCCAACCGCCATACTGGATCCAGGGGACCTACCTTTGACCTTGACCCATGATATTTACCTTGACCATGTACCCGTGACCTTGGATGACATTGAACCCAATTTTTATTAAATTGCAGAAAAATTATCAAATACCCTCAAAAACTATAAAAAAAAATTTATTAAAACATTATAAAAAATTATTTAACAAATGTACATGTAGGAGGTCCGGGGTTCGATGACAGGTGGATCGACTAAGCTGCCGACACGACCGGCCCTCGTCAGATCAACCAGTGTCCATCTCGTCAGCTATGTTAGATGTTGATGACCTTGGTCTTGACCTTCAACCTTGACCTTGGATGACCTTAAACACAAATAAATAAAAAAATTGCAGAAAAATTATTAAATGACAAACAATTTATAAAAAGAGCTTAGTCGATGCAAATTTTGTATGATTTTTTTTGGGAATTTTGTAATTTTTCTGTAATTTTTAATTTTTTTTTGGTTATAAGTTTATTTTAATTTACCGGAACAGGGTCAAGATCATGATACAAGTCAAGGTCAAAGGTCACCTGGATCCAATGTGGCGGTTGGGTGATTGGAATGACAGAGCATTAACGGTGCCTGGCGCCGGTGCCCCGTGCCCTCTGTGACCCATTTAAAATACATCATCACCGACTTCTCTATTTTCTACTGCTGTTTTGATTTGCATCCTGGGTGTACGCTTTGAATTTTTCAGTCACATTAGCTTGTATTTACAGTACTATCATTCCTTTAATATAAACCAAATTTATAATACCACAGTCCTACCTCATGTACTAAAAAATCTGGCCACACTACGTTAAACATCGGTTTCCGAGGTGGGAGAAGGGTGTAACTCATGTCATTTTCGAAAGGGATATAAAATAGAAGAAAAAAGGTGTCACCTGCCCACGGCGACTCCACGGCCATAAGGGGTACTTCGTTTTCCTGAACCCGCGCTTCACGCCTGAGACACAACTAACGACAGTGGTAAGAGTAAAAAAAAAAAAAAGCAGATGGAGAGGGGGAGGATTAAGTAAGGGTTCCTAGACGTTTTCCCATCGCCTCCCCTCCTACACAAGAGATTGCCGCAGTCATGGACAGATGAGTTTTCCGAGAACCGGTCGCTCTGCGGACGTCTATTGTGATGGTTCTGGAAGTGTACCCCAGCCACCCTGCGTGCCAACCCCTCCTCATAAAAACACTACAATAAAGCTCCCTTGCGGTTCAGTGCAAGAGCAGTTCAACAGCCGGCTTTGAATGTTCCCGAGTGTTGCGCACGGTAACTACACAGCGGGAAATCATCTTATTATATTTATAGTAATCGCTATTAAACTCGTATACATAGGGCCAGTGATTTTTCACGTAAAAATCGAGCACACAGTAGACTTCAATACTACACACACAACCTCAGCTGTTGTTATACCTCCATTGGCTGCTGGTGCCGTGTCCGCCTTTCACCAAGCCACTCAGGCTAAGTAACTCCGACACTGAACTTTAGTGATTCGTGTGCAAACGGTTAACATGGGCCACAACATTTTTCAGCCAATCAAAGAAGCTGGACGACCCTACAGTGCTTTGGACTGTATCTTGTCTCGAAATCTTTTCGCGAAATATCACTGCCCCTACGTATACATTATTCACTGATGTTTTCATCACATTATACTAACATCGTGTTAAAATGTTATTCCTAGAGAATTTTTTCTTCTGTAACCATACTTCTTGTTCAATTACACGTAAATTTTTTGGTTTTACTATACAGTTTTTTGTGCCATACAATTGGCAAAAAAAATAGTTGTAGAAATAAAACAATTTATGTCGTATTTTATTTTCCAAAATGTTGTTATATTGTATAGCAACACGAGAAAAGCTTTGTTTTAAAAAAAGTGGTTGAATTGGAGGTAACATTGTCATATTTTTCAACTACGGCTGCCAGCAAAATTTTTTTTAATAACTTTTGCCGACCAGATTTTAAAATGTATTCAGACAAAACTTTTCTACCATTAAAAAAATATATATTTTGACTAACACTTAAAGAGTAAATTGTGTTTTCAGGGTGCATTAATTTTTTTAAAAATGTGGAACAATTTTTCAATGTATAACAGTAATATTTCGAATTACGTCTATAAAGTTTAAAATATTTTTTACATATACATAATATGTAAATTTCTATGAAACTCTTTTGACATGGGCTCAATTTCCCTAGTTATAGCCCCATGTATACCACTTAACGAAATTCTTACTTTCCCCGAAACAAATTTGCTGATGTAAATACCTCCGCAATAGGGTATGCTGTTGTTTATCTTTTTTCCGCTCTTTGTTTTTATGTCCGTTACTGTACATTCTATGTAAAAAAATGATAAAGCAACAAACAGGAAAGTAAAAAGTGAAATGGTGGCGAGGTTGCTGTGACGCGGGTGTGCCAACTCGCTGATTGGCTGCGGAAGGTTCTGGAACACGAGACTTGTGTCTAATTGGCTACTGAGTGTTGCCAAAGATTCTCTACCATCTGGACTGCCGGCTGGCAAGTCATAAGGCACTGACTGACGAACGCCGATCCGACATGTTGCCGACCGGCGACGCCATTTTGCTGGCCTGTGCGGCTGGAGCTCGCAGTGTAAACAGCTGTTTCACTTCTGTGTCCTTAAATATTCTTTGGTCACCGCTAATATCTAATTAACTCAACATACGAGTGTTTTAAGGGGGCCTACCTAGTTTCCGCACGGAACTCATTGTAAGCAGTTTTATCTATTGTGACGTAAAAAAAAAGCTATTGAATATTTTAATGTAAATATTTCTTCAGGACAGAAAATAAAGTCGATATTTTGTTTCCCATTAATAAATTTGGTTATTGAAACATAAATACAGTCGTTGGAAAGTGTTATGCACTGCAAAAACAAAACGCTGGAAGTAGCTCTCTGTGTGTAATAGGTATTTATTCTTTTGTAAAACAGTGTTTTAAACTAAAGCTGCAATGCTGTATCTTTTCTGAACAGATTGGTTACTATGAGTCACCGGTTACAAATCTGCGGAAACAGAACACGCGCTAATATTGTCGTTTATGCTATTCTCCATCGCTGTCGCAATGCTTGCTTATGGCCGGATGTGACACCGAGGCGACTAAAAATTTTGTTTACTAGGGTTTCCCTTCGAACGTGACTTGTCGCCAAATGAAGCTGCGAATTTTCCACGCGTGTAATTACGGGGCAAGCAGAGGACTTCGGGTTCGAGAGGAGCAGAACACGCCAGCAAAATGTTTAGCACGCAGTTTTTTTTTTAACTAACTACTCTAAAACTAAGTGTTATGTGAGACCGCGGTAGGGACGGGAGTTAAGTGCGTCTGAGGGCTAAGCCCCATACGCCTACAAGGAAGGGAGAATCATGCAAGGAGACATGCATCGTGGCAGAGAGGGATTGAGCTGCCATGGCCAGATTTTGGCCATGAGAACCTCCCTAAGTGTACTTATAGCTAAACTATAATTAGAAGAGAAAGGGAAACACTTTCATAGTCACCGTAAAAACCCTTTCGACGGGAAAGAATTAAAAAATTGCTTCATGCATCATCATGTTTAATAGAAAATGCTACAGGATACAGTTGGATAGGAATCATGCTCTTTATTAGTGGATAGGAAAAGTGCTAGCAAAGAGGGGGCGGGTTGGCACGTCGTTCGTCAACCAGCGCGTGGTAATATACTCGCCAGCCGGCGGCCGAGCCAATAGGAAACCTTTCGCGGGTTGCAACAGCCAGTCGGAGGCAAGACCTGCCCCCCCCCTTCCCACTCACGCTCAGCCATATAAAATGAACCATCACGCTATTCAGCCTCTGCGTACTTATCTACTCTGTGGGCAAGACCTGCGAAGTTTGTTTACATTAGGTTCAGTCTCCATCTTTTTTTTCCCCCCAGCCAATGGAGATTTAGGCGTGCGGTTGTTTCTTCGTTTCCTAGTTCACTCAAGGATCTAATAAAGGAATAACATTGCACGAGTTTTCTAGCGGTTGTGATAGTGCCGGTAAGATCACTTATATTACAAGTTGGGAAGATCAATGTTAAAAAGTTCGGAAACCAAACATTTCCGCCGCTGGGTGAGCGCTAGTGTCGGCAATACGCCTATACCAGATTTTCTCTATTTTTTATACGTTAAAAACTGGATAGTTGTAATAATCACAAATCAAATATACAATAACTTCGTAACTAAATAAAAAATATTTTTTTTTTATTATTCACGTAGCTTAGAAATCTAATTAAAAGTTACTTTTGGAACACTGCACACGCATCGGCGGAAATTTTCATCTAATCCAAACTCTACCATAAGAAATAGCGTTTTGTTCCTAACCCGACCAGAATAAACCTTGGTGCAGGCAGCGGGACACGGCCTACGCAGGCGTGCCAGACGATAAGAACGGTATGTCTTCGCGACAATGTTGCCGCGTTGATGATTCATAAGCCGTTGGGGGATGATGAGTGGAAGGATGGTCTGAGAAGGGGGAGGGGAGTGACGAACGCTGACTTGGCGCTGGAACGCCAACGCTTCTCTGCAAGCGTCGTTGAGTCTGTCGCCCTGCAGCATTGCGATGACGCTGCAGAGGTGAGGACGACGCGATAGCCTTGCAAGGGTTGGCGTGCGTGCGTGCGCAGGCGGGATTAACATGTCATTGGGTAGCGGTCGTTCTGGCCACCGCCGCAGATAAGACACGGGCGCTACTATCGCACTTCCGCCCCTCCCCTCCATACAAAACATATCCCCTCCACGCGCTGCCCACACGGGGGGAGCCGCCCAATCGCGTTACTCCTCCCACCAGAGAGTGATGCGCAAGCATTACTCTGGTTAAACCAGCGCCAACTAGAAGAAAGACGACCCACCCCCTCTCTTCTAGCACTTTTCCTTCCTACTAATAAAGAGCATGATTCCCACCCGTCTGTCTCCTGTAGTATTTTCTCTTAAATCTGACAATGCATGTAATAATGTTTTAATTATTTCCTGTCGAAAGGGTTTTTACGGTGACTATGCCGGTTTTACCCTTTCTCTTCTGAGTATAGTGGTTTAGCTATGAGTACACTTAGGGAGGTTCTCGTGGACAAAATCTGGCCATGGCAGCCCAATCCCTCTCTGCCGCGATGCATGTCTCCTTGCATGATTTTCCTCTCCTTGTAGGCGTATGGGTAACCTGACCATACGTCCGGCTTTGTAGCTATGTGTCCCGCTGTCCCCACAGTTCGTAAAAATTCGTTAAAATGTCCCGCTTTGACAAAACAAAAGCAGCAAGCAATTAGTCTTGTCGCCCGCGCCGCGCCGTGTTGCAGGTCCGTACTGCGCATGCGCGGGGAATGGAGCGAGCGGCGTGATGTGCTGGGAGGACGGGAAGGGCGGGGGTAGGGGGCGAATCAGTGAATGTCTCAACTGTCAGTAAGTAACTGATTAGTATTTGACTTATCATTACGCAGTCGCCGCGAGACATATCTTTGCATTTTATGTGATTATAGCAGTTTTAAAATGCCTAAACGCAAGTGCACTTTTAATATTAATTTGCAAACCAAGTATC
>NQII01001032.1:396277-409193 GCA_002778355.1 Clitarchus hookeri
TACGCAATCGCCGCGAGACATATCTTTGCATTTTACGTGATTATAGCAGTTTTAAAATGCCTAAACGCAAGTGCACTTTTAATATTAATTTGCAAAACCAAGTATCCATTTATAAAACAAAAAAGTGTTCCCACAGACGTCACATGTGAAAAGTGTCGTACAGATTTTAGTGTTGCACATGGTGGTGCTAGTGATATTGAGAAACATTTACGTTCAGAAAAACACAGATTATCCGATTATGCTGCCGCTTCAAGCTCGTCGATGCTTAATTTCTTTAAGAAAACCGATTCACCGTCTTCCAAAGATCTTGAAGTTGTCGCGGCAGAAGGTGCCTGGGCTTTTCACACTGTGCGAGAAAATCATAGCTTTCGCTCGAATGATTGTGCTTCTAACCTAATACAGACATGTTTCGAACAAAAATATAGTTGCGCTCGTACGAAATCTGAGGCTGTTGTTGTGAATGTTTTGGCACCTATGGCAACACGTGAGTTAAAGGAGCACATGCATGAAGCTAATTGCATAAGTTTATTAACAGATGCTTCAAATCATGGCTCCACGAAATTATTTCCGATCTTAGTCCACTATTTTTTACCACACGAAGGAGTAGAAGTCAAGATTTTAGAATTTGAAGAGCAACCAGGAGAAACATCGGATATTATTGTAGATTATTTGACGCAAGTAATAACAAACAATGAACTAAAACCAAAAATTGTGGCATTTTGTGGAGACAACACAAACTGTAATTTTGGAGGACAAAATAGAAAAGGAGTTAATAATGTTTACGCCAAATTGAACCAGTCTCTTGGAAGGAAACTCATAGAAATTGGATGTGGAGCGGACATAATCCACAATGCGATTAAACAGTTGCATATTGTCTTCCTGTTGATTTTGAATGTATTACTATAAAGATTTATTCATTTTTTTACATTTATAGCGTTCGCGTTGAAGCTCTTAAAGAATTCTGTAATGCAGCTGACACAGAATATCAGAAACTTCTAGGCTACAGTAAAACTAGATGGCTTGCGTTAATGCCCGCGCTGGAGAGAGTTTTAAAAATGTTTCAGCCTCTAAAAAACTATTTTCTGAGCATCGATAAATGCCCAAATATATGAAAAGCCTTTTTTAAAGAATGAAAGCTCTGAATTGTGGTTATTTTTTATGCATGAACAGGCAGCTACTTTTCATCAAGCTGTGTTAAAGATCGAGGGACAACCGTGTCTGTAATAGAGACCGCGAAGGAAATTAATCGTCTCAAAGACAATTTGACACTGAAACGAAATGCATTCTTTCTTCCCCACGCTGCCGTAGTATATTACTGAAGTTAGAAGAAACTGGTGTTGTCACTGAGGAACATGTGAAAACAACGGCAGCAGAATTTTACAAGACAAGTAAAGAATACTTGGGGCAGTGGTGTCAGTTCAACACAGAATTAGAAGTGTTTGAATGGGCGAACCTGACCACGGTCCCCACGTGGGAGCAGATTCAAAGTAAATAAACAGGAGTGTTTGACGAGTTTTCGTTGATTTCCAATTATATTACAGCTGAGAAAGTAACAGAATGGAACGCTGAGAATATTGCTGCTGAAGATCGTTGGGTTGAAATATTCAAACACTTTCAAACAAATAATCTCGATTATGCGAATTTTCGTATAATAATCGAGTACATTTTATGTTTGCCTGGCAGTAACGCTCCAGTTGAAAGAGTGTTTTCCCATATGAATAAAATATGGACTAGTGAAAAAACACAATTAGGAGTCCCAGTGTTAAAAGACTTTCTGATAATAAAGAGTAACATAAACAGGTCATGCTAACAGTTCCATTCCTACTTAAAAACTAAACCTGATATGTTAAAGCAAATTTGCTCATCCGAAAAATATAAGAAGCCAACTCACCACACTGCACAATATTTGTTCTTATTTTAATTTTTGAACAATAAGCTTTAACTATATTATAAACATGTGTTTTATTTTTAAAACAATATATATATAATTTTTTTTTAAGGGCGTCCCACTTTGAGGGAAAAAAAATTAATGGTCACGTTACGTATGGGGTCTAGCCCTGAGACGCAATAACTCCCGTCCCTGCCGCGGGCTCACATAACACTTAGCTCTATAGTAGGTTAGAAGAAGAAAAAAGCGCTGCCCACACACGCCGCCGGGCGGCAGCACGTACAACTACTGTTACTGATAAGGCCACCAACACTGCGCCGCTAAGTGCTGTTGACTTAGCAGACTTTCCGCTAAGTTTGCCGGAATTAAAAAAAAAATTTAGCGGAGAGATTTTCATTTTAACGGGCAGCGGAACTTTTAGCGGAATATAATACGTTTACAGAAATCTGATTTTTACATGTCGAAGTTCAAAAACAGTTGTAAATTTGTCACTAAAATAAAGTAAAACGTGTAGAAAATGCAGTACTCTTTTGATAAAACTACTTTATTGCTTTAAATTTAACAACATTCATAGGATTTTCGAAATTTGAATTGGTATCACTGCTGCAGCTGCTGGAGTTCACAAGTTTATGCCAGTGTTACCAACCTTAGGGACATGTCCCTATTTGTAGGGATTTTTTTAAAAATTATTTTGGGTTGCTGTAGGGACGTAGGAACGAATCAAAATTTTCAGGGAGAATGTAGGGACATTTCAATGACGTTTAAAAGCTGGGCTCAGAACTTCTTAGTTTTCTTTTGGTAATAATTTTTCCCGTATTGCAGAACATGTGATATAGGCGAGCAACATATTACTCCCAACGACGTTACAATGCGTACGCATTTATGAAAACGTAGTAAGTTTTCACGTTACATAGAAACTATAAGCAAAGAATGCTGAAGTGAGTGCCAAAGTGCATTACTGAGTTGTAATGCCATGTTGTATGTATTTGTATACTTTTAAATGTATCTTGAGTACATTTTAATTGATTGTGGTGACTTTTGTTTCGTAGGGACGATTTTACTTCCCTTAGGGACATGGTAAAAAAATTGTTGACAACACACTATGCACATTCTCGCTTAGAAGTAGGGTTGGGATAATGAAGGAAAACGTCGATGTTCGATTCTTTCCTGCATCGAAAATTTAAATGTCGATGTCTTCCGATGTATCACTATAAAAACATAGATGATTTTAAAGATCGAAGATCAATGTTTTTAATAAACAAATAAATTTAAAAAACATTTTTTATTCTCAACAACGATGTTGATTAGATGAAAAACATACTTATTTCAAGAGATGATTGAACTTTTATAAAAAGATGCACGACTATTCTTACACTCGCATCGCATGTCGGCAACTGTCATTTCACACTTCGCTTCGCCCTCAGTCATACGCAGTGGCCTCGAAGTTAGCTGTTCAGCCAGAAAACCACAAACTGTCAACAAATTTACACATCGATGAAGTGTTCCCAAAATGCTGCAATCGCTTACTGATATTATCTTCTGGAATAATTCCACTTTTAGTCAGCGGAAAAAAGTTTTGAAGTTGAAAGACACCGGTACAAAACATCGATTTTATCGATACAATCGGCCGGACAACATCGATGTTTTTCACCGATACATCGATGGTTCAAAAACATCTGTGTCGATGTCGTAACCCCACGTAAACAATATTAAACACCTCAATGTCACACCTGGCCATAAAATAATATTGCGACGGCTACGGAAAATAGCAAAAAAAAAAAAAAAAAAAAAAAAAAAAAAAACTTTGCGTGTGTTCTGATTTCTCAGAATTTTGATAGGTGACTATAAGTTTTGGTACAGCAATCTGTTTAGGAATGACAGAGAATCGTCGCTAGAGTTTAAAACACTGTTTTACATAAGAACAAATATCGCAAACAGAGGGCTGCTTACTGCGGTTTCTGCCTACTGACACTTTTCAACAGACCACGTCTATGTCTCAATTACCAAATTTATGAATGGGCAACAAAATATCGCCTTTCATTTCCGTCCTGGAAAAAAGATGTACATTGAAATATTCCATTTTTCTAAAATTACAATAAACACAACTGCCTAGAATGCTTCACTTAATTTCGCATGCTAAGACCATTTTAGTTCAAACCTCGTGCTGCTTCATGGAGTTTAGTTTGGATTGTTACTAAACACGAATATACTCGAACTTGCGCGAACTCAGTGACGTCAATTGATCTCAGCCAATAGGAAACGCCTGAAACTATGACGTATGCTTTTTTTTTTCGTATGATATAAAATTGAATTATCTGCTGCGCGAATTACTCATTAAGTCTGCTCTGTAGAAATATAATTTATATATTTGGATCAAGAGAAAACGCATGTAAATAGGCACTGCCAGTTTCCGAATCAATATACATTTTGTAGAATAGCCATTTCTATAAAAAAATGTTTAACAAAATTTTATGAAATTATTTATATGTGAGGGCTGGCATTAAATAATATCGCAGTAACACTCCGCAGTTTACTATATCTTTAGAGTAACTCAGCGCATAACATCTAACAAAAGCAACGATTTGTTGCACAGATATGGTACAGTTCAATCACTTTAAGCACAATTATAAATTTAGACATACAGTAATATTTGCAACATTTTGTGAATCAATGCGTATACGTTTATAATGAAGTCACGTTTACATGTGGGCAAAATATATCAGTAAATAAATTCTGTTGTGCAATAATGAATTAACGGTTTCGTTCGAAAAACGAAACTGTCAGAAAAATTCAAGATTAATTGTATCGATATTGTTCCAGTTCCGTAAATACTTTCTCAAGTCAGTAGTAATACCCACGTAAGCAATACACTCTTATCTAACATAAGACTTGTTATAGCAATTTTGCAGAAATCTCCCCTAAGCGGCAATTTAGGAAGGTAAATCGGCTACTAGATTTTCACACTTAAAACAATTAAGGTGATTAGCACTTATTGTGACTGAGCACACTAAATGAGCCATCTAGTGCCGATTCACCTTAGTTTCTACTGGCGTGCAGATTTTTCCCGTCATGCTGCGTCTGATGGTGGAATTTGACTTTCTACAGGTAGATTTAAGTTCAGTGAAGTCATAAGCAATATTTTAAGATATAAAAGTATCAAAATACCGTTTCTCAGCTATGGTGAAAGTCTTCCTTCACTTCAGCTTTCCTTCCATGATGTCATTGAAACTCGTATTTTGGATCAGTGTGTGGTGTGTGTTATCTTTTCGTAAAGCAGCGTGTTGGAAAAAAGGGGGGGGGGACTTAGGTAAGTCGTCGTTGCTAGTCCTTTTCAATGCATTCAATGATAATAATAAATTATGTGTATATCTTGTGGAAGGGCATTATACCTAACGTGACCATTTTTTTTTTCTCAAAACGGGACACTAGTCAGTTTTCATTTGTGAGTAGATAGATTGATAAAAAAAAACATGTTATCAGGATTAATACGTTAATTACTTATGTATTTTTTAAATATTTTTCAGGATAACAAATTTGCTTTAATATATTAGGCGATGATTTTAAGTAGGAGTAAAATTCCTGGCAGGTTTTTTAATATTCGCATTTGTGATAAACATCGCTTTAAGTACTGAAAATTGCAGTTGGGTCTTTCCAGCGGTCCACAACTTGTTCGTGAGCGAGAACACGCGCTCTACTGGTGCATTTGTACCAGGCAGACAAAGGATATATTCAACAATTATACGAATGTACGTATGATTGAGATTATTGTTGGCGAAGTGTTTAAATAACTCTACCCAACGATTTTCTTTTGAAACGTTCAACGTATTCCATTCGGACAATTTTTGAAGCGTAGTATATTTTGAAATGAGTGAATATTTATTTATTATTTCTGAGCTCGTAAGTAGACACACTCGTGCGCTTACGCTGGAGAACAATCGACGAATAATGCGTGCGTCGGAGAGTCGCGCTTGAGGGGGAGGGGGGGCACCCCGCCCGGACAACGCGTCTCGGAAAAATACGAGCGAGAAGTCATTTGACGACCGCGGATAAAGCAGCATTTAGACGTTTCAATTTGGATGGTAAATTTACAATTTTGAAATGATTTTTATGATTAGCAAATCAATATTTTTGCTCGCTTGATAAAAACGGGACATTTAGGTGTCCTGAAGCTTTCATCGGGGACAACGGGACAGAGTGCTGAAAAACGGGACTGTCCCGTTCGAAACGGGACGTATGGTCACGTTAATTATACCGTACACGTAGACAAATTTTTGTTTCCGCCAAAAAATAAGTTATATGTTTTTATATGGCCAAACAAATACATGCAGTTGATTCAACAAAATATTTCGGTATCAGGTAAAAGTTGATTTTCCAAAAACGAGGTTTTATTGTCTCAAGTGTATATATAGTTTGTTAGATAAACAATATAAATTTCGTTGCATTCCAAATTTTGTTTCCGCATCAAAATATTTTCTTAAGAGTAACTACGTGATTGTTAGGCGATACAAAACAAGCATTTTGTTGACTGCTAACGAACATTTCTCTCAGTGTAGCGGGCGAGAAACTGGGGGTAAACGAAACCAAAATTTGTGTGGCCATAAGGAAATAATCGAAATTACACTCAGTGTGGCTAGCTTGGAACCAGTGTTCTAATAGTAATAACATTTTGCTAAAGGTAGCCTAATTTTATATAATATAGCTTGTAGAAGAATGGGTGCAGCCGAATTCCAAACTGTAGCCAAATTTAAGTTCAGTGTAATAACAATTTTTCCTTAACTTACGCACTCGTATATCAACTCAATTTTCTCTTTTCCCCCACCCCCCTGTAAAAATGCACTACTAACATTCCGGCCTTTCAACTTAAAATGTTATCATCACTCTGTTTATTTCTCAGAGAGAAGGTTCTCGCAGTACGGTAGTACAGGTTCTCATTATTTTGAACAAGACTTGAATTTATTCTTTGAAGTGTGTATCAATTAATTAGTCAGTCATTTATAAATGAGTTTTAAGTATCTACATTAACCACAGGAATTATTATTATTATTATTATTTTATTGTGAATAGTAATGAGCATATTATTAGGTTTAGAGCGTGGCGTAATTTTGCTATGTGTAGCCGAATCTCCACGCGCACGTAACCGACCAACTGGTTTTTAGGACTTTCTGACTTGTCTTAAAACTAAGAGGAGAGTCGGAGGTAGGGATGGGACCTAAATGCGTTTCAGGGCAGAGTCCCATATATTCCTAGGCATGCAAGGAGGATTGTAACTACAAGGGCACATGCTCGTGGCTTTACTGGGTTTGGACAAACATCGTCGCGATTAGGGCAAGGGTTATACCTCCCATGATAATTTAACCTTAACTACGAGGGGAGGGAGAAAAAANAACATCGTCGCGATTAGGGCAAGGGTTATACCTCCCATGATAATTTAACCTTAACTACGAGGGGAGGGAGAAAAAACCGGCATATACGCAGTAAATAACCTTACACGGGAAAGAATGTCAAAATTGCATGCAATTTATGACGTAGANAAAAAACCGGCATATACGCAGTAAATAACCTTACACGGGAAAGAATGTCAAAATTGCATGCAATTTATGACGTAGAAAAAATGTTTATTCTAGAACAGAGAATGGGTAAGGATAATCTTTATGAAAATGGTGTTTTAAACAGTAGAATACAGAGATTGTTAGGGTGGCAGCACTGCTTGGAATGGAACACAAGATAGGGCTGGGAACCGAAACAAAATAAATGATTAGTCACCTATCGATTAAATCAGAAGTATACGATTCAAGAAAACAATTCAAGTAGTCGGTTCTGAATAATCGATTTACACGCATAATCGATTAATGTACTTTTTCAAATGTTATTTATCCCAAATAGTCAAGGAAAACTTAATAGCAAATTCTTGTTGCTATGTCTAAGTTGCCCCAGACAGGAAAGAAGTAAGTGCACAGGCTCACAACTGAGGGAAATTGTGCTATAAACAGGTGTAGTACTGACAGATTCTCGGTTCGTTATTATAATTGTTAATTTTTGTATATGTATTAGAAGAAAATGCAGTTATACACATAGATTTTTTGCAGATATCAGAGTTTAACATATCGAATAATAATAGAATGAAATTAGTAGATGTATCTATTAATTTAAACAATAACAATCGATTCCGGAAACTGATTANGTTTTATTGACGTTTATTTACTATCGACGTGCGCATTTTCTCATTAGCACTCTGCAGTTTTTTTTTGGTACGGTTTTCCCAGGTTGAGATCTGCGATGTTGCTACTCAAGGCACGTGTTTCATTTCTTCTTTTATGCACTCTAAATTCGAATCAGTGGGAAACCACTTATTGTTTCAGCGAAAAAATTTTCACTGATTGAATAAGTGACGGCCGACTGCAGTGGCGAATTAAATATTGTTTTTATTGAAAGTAGATAACTAATTATGTGAAATAAACATATTTAAGATAGTTTACTATTTATGTTGCGCATTTTACCGTAATTTAAAAAGTGTAAAAAAAATCGGCAGATTATGAACACACAGAGCATTTCTACTACGTTATTAACCTTATCATTTGCGCTACCAAGCTACGTTGTAAAACAAGAGGGGAAAATATATGTCTTGTAGTTCTTAACGAAATCGTGAAGATTTAAATTGCATGCCCTTACTTTTCGTTTTTGGTTTAATTGGTACCGTTAGGATTGTTAAAACTAATAGTATACATGAGTGCATTCTCTTCACCACATTATATGCAGTTTAAAAATTCAAACAGAGCGCTGTGGTGATTACGTGAAAACGAAATGAAAGACGTAAAAACTGAATGAAAGCCTGAATGTTCATATTACCTCGTAAAATGGTGTTTTGAAAGACGAAACACATTTTAGAAAGTATTTTGTTATTGGTTTTATTAGTTTATTCGTTGCTATTTCAATTGCTACACGTTGTTTAACGGGCCGGGCCATTTTTAAACGTTTTTAGACGGTCAGTTTTACACGCTGTTCAACTGATCCATCAACCAAAAGTAAACCACAGAAAAACAGTGGAAAAAATAACTGATTGAACAGTGAAATTATCACTGATTCAGATTTAGAGTGTGGCATGAAACTTAACTTGCCAACGTCAAGGTTGGTGAACGGGAGCGGAAAATGTTGCCAACTGCAGGTGAAGCCACGCCCGAAAGATCTTTAGAAGTTAAATATTAATAAGGTGGGCAAGAAATATGAATGTTCGCAGAGTGCAATAAAGGCTGTTCACGGTAAAATGAGCACTTTCGAAAGTACTCTTGTTTGGAATAATAGTCAATAAATATATTTTATTGTAGCGTTACACGTTAACTTTTGAGTCCGGTGGAATATACATACTGTGTTTATTACAAACTTGGCAATATTTATTTTAAAAGGCTGTTAAAGGATAAGAACATGGCTGAAAGAAAAAAGTAAGTAGGGCTTCAAAAGTGCTCACTTTACCGTCAACAGCCTATACCGTGCATGTATGCACACTGTGAATTCTCCCGCCTTATGTACTATTAACATTGCCACAGGCCTGATCATTTTATTCATGTGTCGGTTTAGTGAAATTATGAAATTATCATAAAAGTGAANATTAACATTGCCACAGGCCTGATCATTTTATTCATGTGTCGGTTTAGTGAAATTATGAAATTATCATAAAAGTGAATATTTTTACAAATTCGTATGCGTTAAAAAAAAAAAACAGAAAGCAAAATAAATTATTTCAGTATTCACAGATTTTTACCTAACATTTTAAATTCAACGTTAAGAAATAGAACTACTTTATCTGCGTCGTTACCAACTTTACTGGGCGCACGTTAGTCGGCGCGTCCGTTAAAATATATGCATGTAGGGGCAGATACATTTTTCTAATGCTAATTCCAAAGTGATTGATCGTGGACAGCCTATAACAACATTTTGTCAGTTTCTTGCAAGAAAAGCTAAACAAAACGCAAACTGAAATATCGATTTTCAAGTCTGCAGAAAATAAGAGACACATTTAGGGGTGATAGGGGGAGAAAGGAGGGGGGCGGGTATAGAAATAAATTTTTACAGGTAACATCTTGAAAGCAACAGTCGATCACTCATTTGATTATTTCCATCGGGTTTAAAGCTGTGTTATAATTTACTATCTTATCGAACAAATTTTTTTTTTTAACGCGAATATCTTACCACTTGTCACAGAAGCGTGTTACCGCAAACTGGAGGCAGGTGTGCATAAAAATATCATATTTTAAGGACGGTAAAATATGCCATGCTATTGCGACTGTTTTCACTTACTCACTTCTGGTAACACCAGTAGCGTTAGGTTGTGTATGACATTGCAGATTAAAAAAAGACTGTCTTTCCGCTCAATGAAGTGAACAGCAGGGAGGCAATGGGAGGACATTCTCACACCAGGAGGCCCAAAATAAGATCCCTGGTGGGACTCTGCGTGCATTCACTGTCCGGTTATTGCAAAACGGTAGACCTTGAATACTGGACACGCTGAATTTAGTTCCTAAGTCAACTGGGTGTACGTTTTTTTTTTCACAGCCTGCTTTAAGTTATGTACTGAGGAAATACACACTTGCACGTAATTTCAAATATCTTAATTAAATAATTTTTTTGACTTGAATACGTCTTTAAATTTGCATCCATAGTGGGCAATCCAGAAAATCTAATAATAACAAAATCGGGGGGTACGGTTTGGCATTGCAGCTCCGAATCTGTCATACACATCTAAAATTTAATTACACCACTCGATTGCCAAAGGATCAAAGAATTTGTTACGTTGAGTGAGGACTGCGAAGCGTCACGCGTGGTGGGGGTGGGGGGCACCGCCATTTTAAGTTCGTTTCGCCGCGTCTCATAACTTCCTCGTAGTATAACTTTTGACGTGGAGTAGCTACGACGCTCGTTTGAGTTTTAATCAACAGCTCTCGTTGGGGTCAATCGATTGAGTGTATGAAACATTTGTGTGGCGTGGTTATGGTGAAATTGTATGAGTTTGAAGTAAAAAAAAAATTGAAATTGAAAACTTAACACGACGTCGGCCTATACTCGTCAAAAAGCCAAGTCGAAATACAAACATCGTATACGGTTGGAAAGAACATCTCAAGAGCAATCCAGTGATACCCATGAAACCCCATATGATCGAGTGAAGCGGTGCCAGGAACGTAAAAACGTAGACGTATTCACGCAAAACAAACGGCCTTGTCCCCGACACAGACACACCCCACGTTCTTCATTGTTTTGGAACCACTAGGTCTTCTACTCCGATAATTAATTTCATACACTCTGTTTCTCACGGACATATTTATCTTGAAATAAGGCAATCATGCCTAGAAAACCGAGCAATATGGACTCAGAATACCACAATCAAGGAACACTATCAATCTAAGAGCACTAAAATGGAACATATGTGTGATTTAATGTATTCTACACCCGGAAATGAACAACTCAATCTCATTGTAACATCTTAATTTCTTTGAATACATGCTTCATACTTTCATCTATTAAAAATTAGAAAATCACCGATTATTCAACAATTACCCAAATATACACATTATTTAGAATACTTTTTCTTAACATACAACACTATGTATGATTACGGGCGAGGATCTTAAGGATGAGATCTCACCTCGAAAATGGTTACTTTTTAACAGTGTTTTTTTTTGTCACGAGGAAAAATCAGTGAACTTAGGTGTCATTTGTATTTGTAGACGTTTCTTTCTTAAAAAACAGACGAATTTGTGAAGTGAACTTTCAATGCGATATTCATACACATAGTGTGCAGTATTTGCATAAAGTTTACAACTGTTGTAATACTTTAAAAAAATGCTCTTAACCAAAATGACTTATTCTTGGTTTATGAGCATGCATCTTACGCCTCAAATATAGCGCATTTTGTGCATATTCCAGGAGCACTGTGCACTTCAAGAACGGTGTGTTTTTTGCTTACAACTGCACTGGAAGATTATGCATTACTGTGAACCCATAAATGGCGAACACAGCATGTACTATGTAAATATTCCCCACATTAATTGATCTTTGAATTAAAATCTGCTCATTTGTGACATGCGTACGGGATGTTAACTAATATAGCCGTACTCTAAAAGCGTGGGCCGAGAAAAACACATGTAACCAATCAGGTAACACCTATCTGATTTAGACAAATAAATGAAAAACGCTACCTCAGAAGCTTTCATTTTTAAGGGAGTTGTTTACCTTATGATGTTAGCATTTTTTCCCCACTTCAATTGAACTGATTATGATTTATTTCATTGATTTATGATGACATTCGTTTCGTTCTAGTGTTCGTAATGCCTGACAGGCAGATTATATTCTGGGTTAGATTCCCATCCACAGCGGTGTGCAAAAATTCCTTCTCGGATTCCGTACTGGGCGTCGTGTTGAAAGTTTTGACTTCCACCTTCGTAATGCAGAATACAACGTGAAACCCCTGCAGTATCGTTCTTGCTATGGAATCTTCACCACGCACCACAGTTTCTTTTAGTCGACGCTAAGTAGTGATACACCTACGCTAATACGAATTAACTCCCCGTTAACGCCTGCAACGCTAACTAACATGCTGGTGGTGTGTTATGGAATACTGAAGAATGGTTTTTACCCTTTTTTTTTTCACAATTAACGTAATACAAGATCGAAATAAAAATTACATTTTCAATTATTTGTAATATAATTATATGAGAAAGTCGAGATGGCCGGGTCTATTAAAGTGTAAAGAAAATTCAGTAGTTTAAGATGTATAAAGTAATTTTGTACTTTTTTTTTATAAATCGAAGAGTGGAAATGTGGCGGGTGATAGCTGCTTTATGCACGTCCTGTACTCGGACTGACCTAGACAGTCGTCCCAGACGGCCAGACTTGTAAAAGAGTGGAGGTGGTTGGTGGGGGATGAGCACCTTCGTCGCATAGCCGGTTCTAACCCCGGGGTCGACGCAGTCAGGTGTGAAGCTATTAGACTTCCCGCGGCCCGGGGTTCGGCAACTGACAAGGTTTCTGATTTACTAC
>NQII01001032.1:419508-477950 GCA_002778355.1 Clitarchus hookeri
GAGGTTCGCCTACCGTAGGGGCCGCGGTGGCTGAGTGGTTATCCTGCTCGCCTCCCACCAAGGCGAACCGGGTTCAATCCCTTGCCGGTTACTCGCACGTAGAAATCGTGCCGGACGATGCCGCTGGTCGGCGGGTTTTCTCGGGAATCTCCCGTTTTCCCCGCCCCCTTCATTACGACGCCGCTCTATGCTCACCTCAGTCACCCTCATCGGCTCTCAAGACCTCGCTGTTTCAACGGCCGCCCAAATCTCTTCACTTCACTTCGCCTACCGTAGAGATTCAGTCCCCTGAGGCTTGCGGCTTCAAGCAGTGAGACTGTTTGGACTGCAAGTAACTTACATGTGTAGAAAATATGTTTTGTAGGTCTTACGAACATTTTGGAAACCAGTCGCGAAAATTGCTTTTGTTGTATGTACTACAAGAGAAAGATCCTTACATATAACGTACACAATTAATAATGAATCTCCATTTTTATTATAAATACGATTTACAGTATTTACATGTTGAAATACATCGTCAGCTTAGTAGCTATATTCTACAGCAACGCTTCAAAATTTTGTACTCGTGGTGTTACAGAAGTCGTCCTGGAAACTAAGTTTCTAACTAATTGTTTCTAAAAACGCAGTTACAGTCCATTCACGGTTGCCTCCAACTTTTCTGAAGCTCTGATTTAGATCTGCTTCCAGGATATTTCTCCGCCTCATGCAAACAAAGCATTATTAATCCTTGGAAAATTATACCAAATGGACAAAGCGCAGCTTTCTTGTGCACTTAATTACGTAATATTTTGCATAATAACTTTTACATACTAGGCATTACCAACATACCTACTTTCTACCTGTCTTTATTCACATTCATTATAAATTACATATTATTTTTTATAGATAGAATATAAGTAAAAGTTCAATTTAACAAAAAAAAAAAAAAGTTTTTTTTATGTTGACAGGAGTATAAAACGCTTGTGATACATGGAATATTTATAAAACAACCAAACACGTAATACATGGTGTGATTTTTCAAAGGTTTGATTCAAAAAGTGTGAAGAAACAGCGAATAGACTATATTTTTTAGTGCCTACGATTTGCTCCCGCAGTTGCCAGATTTAACGAAACCCTCCACTCCAATAATCACAGACAAGCTTTCCACATGAAATTCAAACTAAAACTTTTCGAGGTACTCAGAAAATGCGTTTTTATATGCGACGTGCATTTTTTGAGAGAAAAGAAAAATTCAAATTACACGTGTATAAAAAATTTTTTTTTCTGCAAATCGGTAAAAAAAAATTCATTTCAGTGTCCGGACCCCCGTTAGAAATTACTTTCCAACCCTTGGGCTGTAGGATGCTGAAAGTTCGAGGTCGTCGAGATTGCTCTGCGAAGAGGAGAGAGCTGAAGGTGCCTGAGGGAATGCTACGACACGCCTTGCAAAAAAAAGATATTCGAGCCCAAGTCAAACGAGCGTGGAAGACGCTTATTTCTTTTTCTGCGACGTTGAAGGTCAGCACGGGAACCAGCATAATGCACTGGGAGAGAAGTCGGCGAAGACGCAGCTCCCGCCGGCCTGACTCCACGTTTCACGACGTATGATTTATACCGTCGCGTCTTATCGACACCCAGACTCGTTCGCGGAAATTGCCAATTTTCTCTTTTCTCACCTCTACCACCACCACCACCACCTCCCCTTCCGTTTAACCCATTCGCTCACCGTGCGCACGTTCGTTGACGTGTTTAACGGGGAGGAGATTTATGGCGGGAGCTGTACTCTGCGAGGAAACAGCCCCATTGCAGCAAATACACTAGAGACAGACACCGGACAGAACTATATAATCAGTATTGGCGATTGGGCGGAAAAAAAAAAACCTACTGTCAAGAGGTGTTACTATTACCATATACATTTGTTAGTAAATATTCCATACCTTGTCAGCAGCACACGGCCTCTGATATGTGACGCTCTAGAAACGTAGTTCGTGTCTGATTGGCTACTGCGGGCTACGGAAGGTTCCCCAATAGCTGGGTAGCCGGGTGGTGAACCAGGCGCTGATTGGCGAACGACATTTCAACATGTTGCTGGCCAGCGGCGCCATTTTGTTGGCGTGTAAGGCTGGAGTTCGCGGTCGAGGATGCCGTTTCACTTCTGTATTCTTAGGTACTCTTTGGCTTCACTTCGGCCGTGGTTGGCGCCAGCGAGTAGTGGGAATCCGGGAACCCTATTCACTGGATCTTCAACACTACGAGTGCGGTACACGGTACAGATTTACTGGAAATCCAGACAAGCTTGTGGTACGCGGTTTTGAAATATCTGTATATTTACGGAAACTTTTACGGAGATGTAGAGTTAATTTACGGAAAGACACTCCGTAATGACGACCAACGGAAACGAGCTCCGTAAATATAAAATACGGAAGCTCTTCGTATTATTATGGCTTCGAATTTGATACACGAACAATGGAGATGATACCTGAAGCGTATAAAATCTCATCTTCACAATTCTACTGCGTGTAAAATAGCAGTAGGTGAGTGCGAATCACTTACGGAGTGCCCAATTCGTTGGTTCTTTTTCGAATTCCGCTACAGGAGAAAACTTTCTGTATATACAGTGAAACACGCACATAACGAAAATAAAACGATTTTTTTTTCGTAACCTCGTTTTATAAACCGCACATATCGCAAGCGCTCTAACAGGACTTGAAACTAAGACAGGTGCGTTCGTCACTTTCATGTAAAATCCATATTTATGAAATACTTCGTGTAAAGGTGAGTGGTTCGAGATATTGATTGTTGATTTTTCGATTCGTGTTCAAATCCCACAGTTAAATACATTACGAAAATATAAATATATTTCTTATCCCGGTTTTTATACCTCAAAAAAAAAAAACTCACACACTCACACACATGACTAGAAACTAAGAAGTGCATGCATCATTCTCTATAAACTCCATATTTACAACACTTCGCCTTGTAAAAGCGTGAAAGGTGAGTGGATAATGCGTAGACCGTCAACATTTTTTCAGAGTTCAAATCCCACCAACAGACAGTTCTTAAAACGTCATTTTTATACGCAGTGATTCACCCACATAACGAAAGCAATTTTTTTTGTTACCCCTTTTTATAAAGAGCAGATATAAAAAAAAAATTTGCAAGTTTGCGGACACGTTTCGTGAATTCACGGAGATTTATGAAAAATTTACAACGAGAATTTTGTTAGAAAAAAAAACGAAGAGACCGTAATTGAACGCAGATGTCTGGATAATTTGTAACCGGTACTTTCCGTAATTTTACGGACATTGTTTCTAACAGTGTTATAAGCCGCCTATATTCTCGGAAGCATGGCCATCGGTTCTCTTGGCCTCTGTATCCCCATTTAAAACAGCTAGCTATCAGTTCGCACAACATTGAACACTTGTTCTTTGCAGTCTACTCTTGGTTTCTTCACACTTTGAATCTAACCTTTGAAAAATCACACCGCGTATTACGTGTTTGGTTCTTTTCAAAATATGTCATCTTTCATAAGCATTTTGTACTTTTGATAACGTTATAGTACCTTATTTTAATTAAATTAAACTTTAACTTATATTTTACTTATAAATTGCAATAGTCCATATATTATTATTAGTATTAATAGAAACAGTGAGAAAACAGGTGTGTTGGTAATGCCTAGTGTAAGAAATAGTTCTCATGCAAAATATTATTACATCACTGAGTGCGCACGAATGTGGCGTGTGGTCTCTTCCGGTGTAATTTTCTAGATTTGGTTAAGCTTGGTTTGCATTACGCGGAGGAATATCCTAGAAGTGGAACTTTATCAGGGCTTCAGAAAAGTTGGAAGTAACCGTGAATGGACTATACAACTTTCGTTACTGGTCGGCCGGCTTTCTGCCAATGTAGTGCCGAGTTGAAAGTTTCCCAATCAAATGTACTTTCCTACGTAGAATAATATACAATTCGTCCTGTTCGTTTGCGTAATTTACACTTTGAGTGTTGTTGACGTAATATCACGTTGCAGAGGACCTCATGAGCACTCCTGGTTAACTAATTTCTCATCGCCAGTTTCTTGAAAAATGCGTATGTCGTAATGTTATTGCAAACTCCGTACAACTGAATTGAATTGAGGCGACGTAATTCTACGTCAGCCGCAATCAAAGTGTAAAGCATACGAACACTTTAGGTCACACTAATATATTAGTTTAGGATTTGTATGTAGGACTAAATGGTTTAATTACTCAAGTGGTCCAGAATCTGACGTGAGGGATGTCTCGTAGAGTGAATAAACAACGAGTGTGTTTTTTTCTAGCACCACATTCTGCAGTTATGGCCCGTCGTAAGGACTACGAGCTTAGTCAAAGAATAGCAACCATCATTGCGAAAAACTGCGACAGTGCACCGATGGTTTAAAAAAAATGGAAAGCTGCACAAAGATAATTAAGATAATTAACGGATAATTACGGACGAATTTGGCGAATACAGTAGAAATCAGTCATAGGAATCAATGAACTTCGTTCCAAATGTTCCAAGACGAAGAGAACAAGTAAGTCGATTCCTGGAATTATAAATAACATTTTACTGGTAGACATATTTCCAATGATTTACACTCATTTCAGTCATAGGAAAGCGTAAATATCTAAAACTGCCAATGGCAGCAATTCAGTGAATTAACTACAGTAACTGGACAAATTAACTCGAACAAATTTACTTACATGAAATAATAGTTTTCTTCTGGATATTTATTTTACTACCGTAAAATAAACTTCTATCCGGACATCAGCAACGAAACCACGCAGGACTGATTTTTAGTGAACTTCCACTGTATCGTATAGTTGCTATTTCTAATTTGTCCGCAAACGCTTTTTCTTTTGTCATTTTTCTATTGGCAACGCATATGAAGGGTACAGGGGCAAAAAAGATGAATGTCCATATTTGCTAGTATTGAGTAAAGTGCAATCGAAGCTGTAAACTATTCTCCTGGATGTGAGAGTTTCGAGGCCTGTTATTGCGGACTCTCGTCTCATTTGACCGTTATGCTTCGGCATGCCGACAGTACTCACATTTCTTTATCATATGACACCAAAAACTCATTATCTGTAACAATGGACAATCATCGTTTTTCCCCAGTACCCTACATATATTTTCAATGTTGGGTATATCTTTTTTATTAACCCTATAATTGTCTGTACGTGATTAACTAGCATAAAACCACGCTGCTACACAGAGGCAGAGATAAGATAGGTCGGTTTTACGTTCAGTCATGTGGCAAGGGATGTATATAGAGGAAGAAAGTGGATGGGTTTGGGGTTCTACCCATACACCAATCTAAAAAAAATTTAATAAAAAAATATATAAATTATTTTTGTTGTAATAAATTTTATCTTGCATTATCATTTTTTAAAAAAATAATTAGTAGTTTATAGGTTGTTCGTGTGAGTTGAGTTAAGGTATTTGGGCGGCTCCTTTAAATAAAATATGTCTCGAGAGCCGTTGAGGACGAAATGAGGTGAGAATTGAGTAGCACCGAAATGCAAGGGTTGGGGGGAACAGCAGAATCCCCGAGAAAACCCGCCGACCAGCGGGTATCGTCCGGAACGATTCCCACTTGCGAAAATCCGGAGTGACTCGTGTGATCATGTGCATGTATTCTAACAAAATTTGCCCACTTCCATTTCCCCTCTTGTTATCTACTTCCTGAATATTTTACTACCTATGACATGTAACAGAATAAGTCCCAGGGCGGCGTTCCAAAACGCTACTCCGAGAGTGAGTAAAATAACATGGAGTAAAAGCTGAGAAATGCTAGACTAAAAATTATGTAAATAGCAAGCTATTTTTACATTCATGCCGTGATTGAGCAACCAATGTATATTACACACACGCACACTTATATATATATATATATATATATATATATATACACATATATAGGGCCTATATAACTTTCTGAATACCATGTATTTTAAAAATAATTATATACACAATGTCCTATACCTACCATAAATTAATAAAAAGTGACGCCCAAAAATGCAGCAGTTTATACAACTTTGCTTTTAAATGAGAAAAAAAATGTGAATTTGATTAGGCCTAGCCTTCATTTGTAATGTTCCGTCTGTGACTAGAATATGCACATTTTCTTTTAGTTCACTTAATTCAATTAAATCTCCCGCTATCTTCCAGTTTACCTTTCGTTACTCGCTGAAATAGAGCGTGTAAAAGTTTTTCTCGGCAAGATGGTCAGAGTAATTAGTTTGCAATTTTGAGACACCGCACAAAACTAAGAGAGAGAGAGTAAAACACTTACCCAGAGTGTTTGAGGACAGCTAAAGAGTAAAATTTATTGGCATAGCAGCGTTTTGGAACGCCACCCTGGAGGGGGAAAAAAAATTGGCGCATGAAACAGCAGTGCATTGGGAATACATCTGCATGATTTTCGCCGTGCCATTTTTTCGCCTTAAGCAGTGTAACCAAGAGATGGAATGTCATCATCACCGAGGCATCGGTTTCACGATATCGTACAAGACCCAGAAGGTTTCAGGTTCCCCCTCGCGTGTTGTTCGCCCACAGCAGGTGAAGAGGAGGGGGGGGGGCAACCTTATCTGGTAACACACCTGTTCTTCATCTTGTCTACCTGCCGGACCCCTCCTCCTGTTTCCTACCCACGTGGTTCATCCAAGGTCTCCTCTTACCTGCCGCGTTGCGACATCCCCACAAACTCACCGCGACAATGCACTTAATTAACTCGCCGGTACCGTTTGTACCTGAGTTCTGACCCCTGTCTTTTTTCAGAGGAGCACAATGGACCAATGAGGGCCCGTAATGGGAAACCTGCAGCGTGAGGGGGAAAGACTGCATTCACAGGGGCCGACAATCAGTGTCAAGCGTGTCACGTGACTGGCGTGTGAGAGGATAAAGGTCGACCATGAATCGTAATATGACTCCCCCTTTCCCCCTTGCAGTGCTTATTCTTCTCTTCACTCGAGGACGAGTACCACACGCATGACCAATGAGGCTACAAAATGCTTCAACCCGTTCAAGTGTTCAGGATGATTTGAATTACGGTAAGGTTACTTCTTAAGGTTCCCGCCAGCCTTGCAATGTTTGAAATACTGATTTTTTTTTTACGAAACTATTAAAAGTGGCCTTAGTTTGTTTAACTACGAAAATACACCATACCCTGGACGAGTAAGGAATAGTATTTTTAAAGTTACCACGCATGCTGTAGGTCAACATTATTTTGGAATCCTCCGATATAGTTAAAAACGGCATTTTCAGACTGACGTACCTTAAAACATACAAGCCGGTCACGAGTCAAACTACGATAGGAGCCTGTATTGAAATTTGCTACAGACTTTTCATCAATAAAATGGTGGGGGTCACCGCTGAAAGTCTCGCAGTTAAACGCAGCACTACGGGAACACTTCACGCCAGCTCAGAGCCCTGCGCGTAGCGGCGATTGAGCTCTTGTAGCGCGTGCAAGTTTAACCCTTATAACTCCCACAGTTTTCGTTAAAAAAAAAAACGAGAAAACCGATGAAGGTAGGCTGGCCCCTTAAAACTTTACTGGTTGGTTACATACTTTTATCAGAACGAAGTGCAGCTGCGAAGGTGGAAGAAGTTGGTTGCATGGCGTGTAGTCTGAACTCCATAGCGTTCCATACATTCTACTACGGTGTTGGGACAGCGAGATGGTTGTTGACCAGCTGGCACGCAACGAACGAGATAGAGCAGTGGTAAATTTTCAGACTCGCATCCTGGAGGACTCAATTTCGATTACCCGTCCGGCCATTCTGTTTTCGGTTTTCCAGGTTTTACGGAAATCACTCCAGGCGAATGCTGGGATTGTTGTTTACTACAGGCCACGGTCAATTCCTCCTNTTTCCAGGTTTTACGGAAATCACTCCAGGCGAATGCTGGGATTGTTGTTTACTACAGGCCACGGTCAATTCCTCCCCCGTTTCCTGCTTCTCTGAGAAACTTGCTCCATCTCAAATGACCTCGCTGTCGACGAGATTTTAAGCCCTACCTACCAACTGGCATGCGTACTCTTCCACCGTATTCCCTTTGCGCTCTGGGAATATCTGCCTAGGATCTGCTTTTCCGTCAATTTTGTATCATTCCTCAATATCGTATGCAAAATTAACACGGCCGTTGACCCTCTAGCTTTATTTATACACCGATCAGGTGAAACTGTGAAATTTGCTAGAGAAGTAATTTTGCTATTAAAATAGCAATTGTTATTCGTACGTAGATACAAAAAAAAAAACAGAGACTAAACAAAATAAATTCAGTGTCAATAAATTTAATAAATTAAAATATAAATACAATGATAAACAATGCACTACCATTTCGAAATCACTGCCACCTTAACTGGGATCATGGCTGTAAAAATATGTGTAGTTGGGGGCAAGGAATTGCTTTCCCAGAGGTTGATTTCAAAAGTGGTTAATTTACAACGAACCAACTATATTAGTCAAAAGGTACATGACAATGTTATTTGTACGAGATTCCGTGGGAGGACGTGATTAATATGTGTGCGTTTGTGGTGGCTGACATTACTACGCATGCGCGCTTCCTTCCATCGTTTTTCATCATAGTATCCCAACCTAAGGGGACTACCTAAACAAACATGCGGGTAAATATGTGTTTTAATATATTAACTTAATCTAACATAAACCCGCCCACAGTACTACTTGAATGACTGTTTTTGAGTTTTGGAGTGGAGAAGATTAAACCTAATCTTGAGAGTCAATGAGGGTGAAGCGCGGTAAGTATGAATACAAGGGGGAGGGGGAAATCCCCGAGAAAACCCGCTGCTCAACAGCATCATCCTGCACGATTCCCACGTGCGAAAATCCGGGAGCGACCCCCGTCTGGAATCGAACCATGTTCGCCTTGGTGGGAGGAGAGCGCTGCAGCCGCCGTGGCACCGCGGCCCCAGGATAGTTGGTGAACAAGTGATTCTTCACACGCGCATGCGCGGTTGCCTAGGCCTCGACTGCCAACAGACGCTATCTTGTAGGCTACACGTGCAGTGGGAGCGGGCCCACTAGACAGTCTGTGTAATCCCGGTGCAAATAGGTAGAACTTTCAAAGGATTCGTCAGAAGGTAACTGATGAGATTGGGCGGCTTGGCCACCCACCCCTCCCACTCTGAATAAGTTAGAAGACATGATGCACATCTGGCAACGTACAAGGAAAATGAAAAAAAACGGAGGAACAATGTCCTAAGCAAGGAACCAGGACAATATTGACTGGAAATATACGGACTTGGCAATGGAACATGGAACAGGAGAATTACAAGACGAGGATCCAGACTGATGGGCGGTATATGTGGGGGGAGGAGGACCGAAAAGGGGTCCAGAGGCCCCCTTCCCGGCTGCTGCCTAACGAAGGGATGAATATAGTTAATATATTGTAGAGCCGCTACACAATGGCTTAGAAAAGTAGAGTAGAAATATATACGTTAGAATAGAGATAATAACTTCCAGGTTGCTGGGAGAGTAAGGGTGGATTACAGGATCAATCGCGCCACACTCACCCTCCGAGCAGCTTGGAAGTAAAATAAACTTTGTAATCATATACAACAATAATAAATCAAAGGGCGATGGTATATAAAGTTATAAGAACAAAAAGTTAAAGTTACGTGACCCGAGAGAGACAAAGGAAGGAAAGTTATAAGCTAGAAAACACAATGATAAGCTAAAGGAACACTTATGACCTTGCATTGCTCGGAAAAGGCATAGATGCGGTGGTAACAAGAAAGAGATCGCGTGGCTGGGTTTTGGCTGGCCACGGAAAAAAAAAAAAATCATGTAGTGGAAGAATACGCAGTGTTCTGAAAAAAGTTACTGATCAGGTTTTTCAAAAGTAGTCAAATAACCGCAGTGCAGTTTTGCTACCACGAGACAATTTTACAAAATATTTAGTAGCAGAAAAATATGGTTATCCTTACAATGAACCGGAAATACCGGACAGTAAAAAAAAACAAAGCGTTGCAAAGAAAAAACTACTACTTGCGCAGGTCAGAACACAATTTACGAACCACCTAATATTGAAAAAAAAAACAAGATGGAGATTCTGCGTATTTTACTGCAAATAGCAGCGCGACGGACGTTATGCGGTTCGAACTGTGGTCCCACTCAGAGCAGAACTAAATATGCTTAACGACCACGTGCCACGCGAAATGCAGGCGTGCAGCAAACGGCGTGACCGATTGAAGTCGTAAAATTATGGGGAAAAAAAAAAAAAAAAAAAAAATGTTTGCGATCAGCTGTTTACGTAATGAGTGCGCTGTTATGACCTCGCAAAATGACAGTTGTGTTTCATTATCTCAAGCAGGCAAGAAATATACATAAGCTATTCATGTTGAGGCAGGTCAAGTTCGTGATAACTTCACATAAACTTGGTTTCAAATACCGATCGCCAACAAAATTCAAAACACCTTTGAGGGAGATGGGTTATGCTGCAAACGATAAGCTTTATTCACGAGGCAGCAGATATACCATACATGTTCCAGTTTCCAAAGTAATAGAGTGCACTTTGCGATGTTTTAAAAGAGTCTTAGCCATCGAAACACTGGGAATTAACCAAAAACACGACACTGCACAAGATAAGATTTTTGTTTACACGTGTTTCCAAGAGTTTTCTTTTACGGTTACAAAATAAATTACACAACAGCTAAATATTTAATCTAAATATTTAAATGTAGCTTTTCGTAAAAGATTGAGATATATTGTATTAAAGACTTTGGTATAGAAGTAGTTGTATAAAAATATTCAAGAAAACTATTTTGAATTTGGTAATTATGATTTTTTTTTTTAATTTCCCATAACATATTTTTAGTTGCAACGACGCAAATAATAAAGCTTGAAATGTTTTGAAATTGCCTTAGTGAAACATGATGCAGAAATGGAAATCCGCCGCGGAGGAGCGATGGCTCGAACTCCCGGCCCTCCGACTACAAGGCGGCCGCTCTGCCCCTGAGCTATGAGGGCAGTACGACGCAACACCAACTGCGCCGTGTTTTGATTTGATTGATTGATTTAATATTTGGTTTATTTCAAATTGACATAAGTACAGGAAACAGGAACAGTTAAACAATTTACATGCATTCCAGCTCATATGTGGAGCTCTTCTACAGTACAGACAGTTTAGGAACAATAACTGGACAAATATAAGACTAAACAATAGTGATGCGAACTGGAGAAAAATTCACCAAAACCCCAAAGTGACGAGTAAGTTAAATTAAAATTTAAAACCTAATAATAAAGAAAAACCATGACCATTTAACAGACAGTAAGTCTTATGGGAATAAATACCCCCACTACCAGTGAACAAACACTAGCAGGAGGATAGTAAAAGGAAAGGAAATAGTGTTATCATAATAAGTGGAGCTAAAAAGGGGAATAAGTTATAAAGAAAAGACAGGCACGGTGAACCTTGTGGATCTAAGGCGTCCACAAAACCATCGATATAAGTTATTAAATGAAGGACAGAAAAAAAAAACAGTAGAAAATCAAAATAGATTAGCAAGATGTAAGTATGTTGTGTATTGTGGATCTAGGTGTCCACACAACCATGGGTGTAAATGTGCGCAAATGGGGAGGACAGAGAAGTTAAGTAAATAAAAGGAAAGTGAGTAGGTGTTGTGCGTTGCAGATCTGCGGTGTCCACACAACCAGAGGTGTATATGTTACGGGATACTAATAAGAATAAAGTGTAAAACAAATGGGGATAATTAATTCGTGTAGCTGCGGGCAAGGCGCCCGCAACCACAGGTGTCAGTAAAAGAAAAGGATCATGACACTAGTTGAAAATACAATGGCACGAAAATAAAATGAACACAGTTTTGCTCAAGCCGACCCCGCAGTGCGCGCCCAATCACAGAGCTCCTGGGCTCCGATTGGCCGCGCACCGCGGAAGGAAGTGAGACAAAACAATGGGATTTTTGGTGAAACCCCACACTGACAGGGAACAGAAATCAATTCTCAAACAGAAACACAGTGACCACACACTAACGTGGACACGCAAACACAGGATAAATACAGGACTGACAAGTCGTATACCGTCGGGAGTGCTAATGCACACCGAACAAAATAGCCCACGACCCAGTCCAGGCCGGACGGCTGTACAACACAACTGCTCCACGCTCCAGGATACGGACAGCGCGAAGACAGGACATGAACAAACACTCCACAACTACCTGTAGCTAAAAACATAGTTCAGAAGGAGGCACTGACGTATGACAATATATTTGGTGAATAGGAAGCACGATATTCACCCTCAAAAGAATAACAGTACACAATAAGTAACTTAAATGAAAACACGCAATACGCTGCACAGAAATTACCCACAACAAAATAACCTAATCGCCACGATGGGCAAACACGAATTGCGGGAAGACACAATACATAAAACAAAAACAGATTGCTTGAAATTACTCATTGAGAACAATTAACCCCAGAAGGGGATAAGTGTTTTGACTGTCTAACTAAGCTTCGTATTGTAAGTATTGAATACGACATAGCGACAAACTTCAGTTCTCTTTCCTTACGTGGAAATACTTTATGTTCTGTGAATATATGCATATTTGGCACACGTAAACTGCTTTGCATTCCTTGAGAACTGGTTTAAGTTACATTTAGATTTCAAGTTACGCTTTAAAATTTAAATACAAGTGGTTTAATTTTACGAGGTTATCGGTGCTCGCTTCCATCTGCCGTTTAACAACGACAAGTCAGTGTAACCTTGTGTTGGTTGGACATTTCTTTAATGTCGCAGTAACACAAACTATTTTGTTCTTCCTGTTAATTTTAGAGTAATACAACTATTAGTTGCGGCAACATTACTTATTAGAGGCTTTGCTAACGTTAATTCTTCAACAGTATGTTTGCATTACAGTAATATAAGATTTTGTAAATGGTTAACATAAAGTAACTTTGTCACAACATTATTAACGTTACTATAACATAAACGATTAAAAAAATACCTCAATAGTAATTTTTTTTGTTACAGCAACATTATACTTCTTTTTTGTATGTAGTGACCCGTGGCTTGCTGCAAGATCATTTCTTTCATTCTCTTCCACTTACAAGAAATTTAAATCCCGCGAATGAAGTAATCGACTTACGAATATTTTTACTGGCAATTCTATTGGATGTTAAAGTACATTTTTATTTGGGGGTGGCGCACGCCCAATTGCCGACGCCCTGGGCGCGCCCTTGCATACTGTATTCCAAGGGTTGATGCCGGGAATATAAAATAATATCGATCGGTCCGGTCCCGAATTCTTTTGAGAGTTCTCGTATTGCAGTCAATTTTTTTTCCCGGTATGCGTGCTGCTCGCATCCAGAGATAAACGTGCTGCGTGCTTGGTATTAGCAGCATTAACCGTTCGTAAATACAGAATCTTTCCCAAATTGGAGTACTCGAAAGAAAGTCGCCAAAACACCGTACACAGTACCGGCAGCAAGTATCCTCAATGTGCAACGTGTCTACGATCTTAAACATGGCGATTAATTGGTTATAAATAAGCATGTATAACACGCAGTGGTGAAATCTGCTAATCTGAGGAAATTACGTCATCTACTATCCCACGCTGTGTTACCTACATTAAAGAATTCTCACTTCGGGATGCAGCCAAGCCATCATTATTTATGGTTACACTCCAGCGTAGGTAATTTTCGATCTTTATTTGAGAAAACTAATATTCATTTCTTGTCGAAATGGCAAGAAGCAAAATTTTTATTAAAACTGTTAATAGGCACACGCGATTTTGCGGGTTTCACTCAAAAATCGAAACAGATAAAAACTTCTCCAGATCAGCGAATTTGACAGCAGATCTGTTGAAACCGCCCCTCTTGAATTCTACGCACCATGTTAGTTACAGGTGAATTGCACTGGCTTTTTTTTTAATTAACTACTCTAAAACTAAGTGTTATATGAGCTCGCGGTAGGGACAGGAGTTAAGTACGTCTCGGGGCTAAGCCCCATACGCCTACAAGGAAGGGAGAATCATGCAAGGAGACATGCATCACAGCAAAGAGGGATTAGGCTGCCATGGCCTGCTTTTGGCTATGACAACCTCCCTAAGTGTACTTATAGCTAAAGTATATTTAGAAGAGAGGGAAAAACCGGCATAGTCACCGTAAAAACCCTTTCGACAGGAAATAATTAAAAAATTGCTTCATGCATTATCATATTTAACAGAAAATGCTACAGGAGACAGAGGGATAGGAATCATGTTCTTTATTATGATAGGATAAAAGTGCTAGTAGAGAGGGGGTGGGTCAACTTTCCTTCAATTGGCGCTGGTTTAACCAGAGTAACACTTGCGCATCACTCTGGTGGGGTGAGGAGCGCAATGGGGCAGGTCCCCCCCCCCCGAACCTGAATCCCCAGTGGATAATTGCCCTGGCCTGAAAGTAAAACCTCACTGTATCCCACTGATTCGTCAGTAGATGACAACTCGTTCACTGAAGGTTCAGTGAAATAATTGTACGGATAGAAATCGCTGATTCATAGAGTGTTCAAACACTTCAGCTCAGGCCAACTTTCGCCGTTTGGTTGTTTTAATTGCTACGTGCCTGGCCGCGAATCTCATATATCTAGTTCCGGATTAACGTAAGTCTGATTCGCCTAGACAAATTCCACTATGCGGCCAATAACCAAAGGAAAACTACGAGTGTGCAGATTCAGGTAGGCTGTTGAAGTCTGATCTGCCTGCAACTCTCTTCCCAGATATTAGGTGTCCCTACTAATAAAAACTGCATTACAGCAAATTATTGCTCGAAAAAAGTGTTAAAAGGTCTCATTCATTATACTTTAGTTATCAGTTCTGAACTCTTCATGCACGAACAGGAAAATGTAAAATACTGCAAGACACTTCATCGAAACTTCACGCGGCTTTTTCACAAGATCCAGTTCAAAACCATAGACTAAAGGTGAGGTAGACCGATTCTTCGTCTTGACCTACCTCAAAGCAACACAACTGTCAAAGTCACATGGTTACCGATGATGAATGTATTTATTTACATCTTGATTTTTAAATGGCAAACACTTTTATATTAATAACATAATTGTACCAATTTTAATTTAACCAAACTGCATTACAAATTCGTTAAGAGGAAGTACAAAAACACCTCAAAGCACTTGTTTACTGAAAAGTATTCTAGCTTCAAATCCAATATACGCCGTTTCTGCAAGTCGTGTTGGCAGAAAAGCAGTTCAATGTTGGGACACGGAGACTGGTTGTGTGTAGCCAGCCAGATCGGTCTACCACGTCTTTGGTCTATGCTCTCAACCAGAAAAAAATGACAGTTTAAAATGTTTTTTTCCAAAGAAGAAAAAGTTTTCGGGATCCTAAAAAAAGTCATTCCTCGTTGCCGCCGCGCACGTGCTTGCGTGCATTTATGCGCGTCCATTAAAAAAAGTCGCTCTCTCTCTCTTTCTCTCTCTCTCTCTCTCTCTCTCTCTCTCTCTCTCTCTCTCTCTCTCGCAATTTCCGATTGTACAGCGCGAGTTACAACAGACTACATCTACTTTAGCAGAATTATTTCTTAACGACTATAGAAAATAATACAGCCAAAGAAAAAATCTGGTGGATTAAAAATGTGCCATCGAAAAAATAAAACCGCGTGGTCTTACCCCAATTTTAATGTGAGGAAAATTGTGTCACCAAAGTCATGGCGGGCTCGAGTCCTGTGGGACCTAACAGCTTGATTAGTCGGAATAATGAGTATACTACCATCATGATGAACTCTCAGACATTAAGCGGTACGCATTTATAAGGCAATATATTTAGTTTTACCTGTGATTCATCGCAGTCAGGGGTATGCCGTGAAAAAAAAACGGCTAGAACAGGAGTCGATTTGGGTATCTAGTGAAATTTAAATGGGGATAATTATAACCTTGTCTCCAATTTATTATGGTTTTGGAATTCAGTATACTCGTAAATCAAAGTCAACGTGAATATTGCTACGAAAAAAAAAATTGTCACTGGTTGCTTAAAAACCTCTGTGTCCTTGTGACTTAAAAGGTCCCAAACAAGAGGCGATCAGGCCTTAGTTTTATCACTTATATTCCACGACACTTGCCTTATTAAGAAAAAGAGAGTTTAGGAGAGCATGAGCTGTGAAATTCCTGCCATATAAGATGACGGCGACGAGACAGCTTATAAAGGCCACTGACACTGATGCAATAACTTGTGGTTAGAGAGTTGCCTATTTTGCGAATGGACGGCACGGTCAAACTAATCTTATCGTACTTGTCACTCGGCCTTCTCTGGCGGCATGTGTTATACAGGATGATTATAAAATCATGGGACCAACATTGAGGGGTGGTAGAGCTCACTAAAACAAACAATTATTGTGTAGGAATATATGGGCGGGAGTGACGCGTTGAGGCACAAACACATAAATAACACATGAAATGCAACACATTGTTTATTTACAACGTCGCCGCTAAATGCCTTTTTACAGCAATGTTTATAATAATTGCTCAAAATTGCTACCACCGACAGTAATGCAAGCTTGGTAGCGTCGGTGGAGTTATTGGAGAACAGATTCAAATACGCCGGGTATTTCACGCACGCCACCGTTTTCAGCCAATCACGCCATATGTAGAGGTCGCCAAGCATGCGTGACTGTTGGTGGATGCATTTCCAGCAACTGTTTTAACATTTTCTGTACGGAATCACTCGTTAAGTATGCTGCTAATGAACATTTTATGTTTCCGTTANATGTGCTATGTTTTTGTGTTTGTGCCTCAACGCGTCACTTCCGCTCATATATTCCTTTACAATTATTATTAGTTTTAGTGAGCTCTACCACCCCTCAATGTTTGTCCAATGATTTTAGAATCAACCTGTATGTTCAGAAACTTGACTCAAGCTCAGGGTTTTCATTCAAGCCGTTGTTTTCATTTCATTTCACATAATCGCGGATGCTGAAGTCCATTCATGGTAACTTCCAACTTTCCTGAAGACCTGCTAAAGTTCTACTTTCAGGCTAATCCTCCGCCTCGTGCAAACCAAGCTTTACCAAGTATAGAAAATCACACCAAAGCGACAACTAACCGCATTTATGCGTATTCAGTTTAATAATATTCTCCATGAGAACTATTTAATTGTAGGCGTTACCAACACACCTATTTTCTCTCTTTTTTTATTTACTCATTTTAATTACAAATTAAATATTATAATTTACTGATGAAATAAATGTAAAAATTTAGTTTAACCAAAAATAAAATACTGTAATGTTAACAGAAGAATAAAATGCTTGTGATAAACGTAATATTTAGTTTACAATCAAACACGCCATACATGGGATGATTTTTCAAAGGTTTGATTCAAAGAGTATGAAGATCTCCGCGAATAGACTATAACTACTGAATGAGTAGAAATACAGGGGCGCCGCTTAACATCTGAAGTTATCAGCGCCTACAAGGTCTAAATGAGGTAGAGATTGAGCAGCAACGGAACGCAGCGATGAAGGCAAATATGGGAGTACCCCGAGAAAACACGCCGAACAGTGGAAACTTCCGTCACTTTTCGCACATGCGAAAACCTACGTTAGCAGACATTAAGGGGAGTAGTATATTTAAATATGAAACAATCTTTTTGGAATTTCCGCTAAGATGATTTAAGAATAGCATTAAAATAGAAGATGAAAATACATGGTCTTACAAGTGTGCATTATCCGAATTTTTTATATGTAAGTATCCCTATAGAAGGCGTAGAAATAAATTACGAGCATAATTTTTAAGTATAATGAACACCACTGGTGAATGTAAATATTTGCACGTTACTTATATAATTCTTCCACCACTACTGGTGAACACTGATGATAAAACATCAGTAAACACCTGCAAATTACGGGTTATTATATATAGGTTGTTCACGGTAAACTGAGCACTTTTGAAAACCCTGCTTACGGTCTACTTGTATACACATTGTGTATTCTCACACAACGTGTAAAATTAACATTACTACGGGCGTGATAACTATGTTCACGTTTCGATCAAGCGAAACTGTGGAATTGTTAGAAAAGTTAAAACTAAACCAATTTGCTAATTCTTTACTTAAAATGAATCTAAAAAAAAAAAAAATCAAAGTAAATAATTTCAGTAGCTACAGATGTTTACATGACACTTTTGATTCAACGTAAACAAGAGAAACTTCTTTCCCTCCGTCGTTACCAACTGCAATGGGCTCAATTTACCGTGGACAGCCGATATGTCCAAAGGAGTGAAGTGTATCCTGTTGTAAGGTTAATTATTCTCAGGTTAGGAACGAAACGTGGTTTCTCATGGGAGATTTTGGCACAGGGAAAATTTCCGCCGACTACGTGCGCAGTGTTACAAAAGGTAACTTTCAATTAAAATTTTAAGCTACGTGAATTATAAAAAAAAGGATGATTTTACTTAGTAACGAAGTTATTTTATGCTTGATTTATGATTATTGCCAGTGGCGGCCGGCAGTTAGTTGAAACAAACCCCGTGCTATTGATGTAGCCAGCTTCAACCCTTCCCCTCCCCAACCCACCTCCTCCAAACTCTAAAATATGATATTTAGTGGGCTACGATGTAGTCATCGACGTATAAGTTGTAATTTTTGCCCATCCAGCTGTAGTCTTAGTTAAACCACACTTATTAACCACAAATTAATCTCATAAACTTTACGAAACGTCCGATAGTTTTACCTTTAAAAAATAATATTTTTCTACTGAATGTCTGATCATATAACTGGTTTCATTTTGCAAATTTACTACTATTCCTAGTTGTTTTTCTAAAAAAACACATTTTTGCTTATAATATGTTACAATATCCATCCTTTATTTCGTTGGGATCAGACAAATTGGCAGTGTCGTCATAGAGATAAAGCCCGGTGTAATTTTATGAACCGACTGGTCTATGAAAAGCTTGAAAACGTATTTGGAACATCATGTATATGTCAGACGTCAGCACTTATAAGAGCAATTTTCATACTATACCACCAAATTAAATACTCGTTTACACATCGAAGATGTAGAACTGGAAATTATCGATACTCACGCCACACTGTTTTTCTTTCAAAAATATAAGAGTATGCAAGATAATAGAAGTTCATTAATTTATATGGAATGGAAATAAGTCAATTTTAAATGCAAACCAGAATTCGAGCATTATTTTTAATTAACATTTCCAAGAGCTATTAAAATGTTTTTTTTGTAACCTTGGCAATACTCTTCGGCATTTTCTTAAGACACGTAGCAGCAGTAATCAATGAATAATTAATTTGCTGGTAGCTATGTAATTATATGTATTTGTCAATTATAATATACATCTTTTAGGTTTACTAACTTTATACTATTATTATTCTACGAGTAAACCTAGTAGTTTAACATTTTTTAATAGCTACTTTACATAGAATGTTTCTTACAAAGTGCAGTTGCCATGTAACTTAAAGGTAAATAATATAAAACTACAAGCACTGTACCGATAAGTAAATACTGAACAAGAGCTCCACTAATTATAAACACTCGTTTCATTCCAGAACATAAGCTACACTTTGTGGTTGATATTTCTGAACCTAAGTCTGGTAGGGATATCAATACATGCTGGATTTGTTGGGGTTGTACAAGAATATTGAGAAGAGCTTTTCGGTTTATGTAACATAAATGGAAATTTTAAAGACCCACATAAATTCACNTTGTACAAGAATATTGAGAAGAGCTTTTCGGTTTATGTAACATAAATGGAAATTTTAAAGACCCACATAAATTCACTGTTTCAGGCTGTAGTCTAAACGACACTTGTTTAGTTATCACAACCAATGAACTGTAGGCTTCGTGTTCGGGTATAGCAACATGAAACATTACAACCTGAACTAGTAGTACGCTGCACGGTTTACGAATCATTTGCGCACACAAACGATCCTTGGGTCTTGTCTGTCTTTTATAAGTTGGCGAGATTTTGACAGTCAGTGAGTGGCAACTTGAAGTGCACGAAACAAACAACGTGCCATTTACAAAATCCTGTATCAGCTGATGCACGAACGAACAAAAATTAATATTACGTTGGCTATTCTGAGTGCACTGCCGACGCACATCAGACAAGCAGGAAATACGCGGATATGAAAGAGTTCTTAGAATAATTAATACATTTTATTTTACGTGGTCACAAAACATCATTTGTTAGTGATACAAACTAAACTTCGTGCTAAAGTAGTAATGTATAGGTGTTCAGAATGAAATGCACATTAAGACGATCTTTTCCAACGTGTGTTGTGTAACAACCAGCGTAAAAAATATAACCTTGGTTTTTTCACACTGGAATGGAAATTTAACTAAATATATCTACAGGTTGTGAAACTGGATTTAGCAAAACGGAGAGGTATAACAATTATTATATTTAAATATGACAACATAATTGAAAAATTCCTTTTCGATGAGAGCTGTCTCAATTTCACCTTTGAAATTATTGCTATTTTTATAACATACTAAAAGTTTATTTACTCTTTACACTTGTGAACGCCTTCGGAGGCTATGCATTATCGTTACAAAATAAAATTAATACTTAATATTTTGGCAAGGGTTAGTATATATTTATATCACAGTTCTGACCAAACACGAACTTTTTCGCACAAATAAACAAAATTCCTCCAAGTAATTCTAGCTTAAAAGCGGTCTCTTTGGAGACATCAGCGCACTTTGCGTCAGAAATTTTCCCAAAGCCAAACACTTTCGTAAGGAATCTCGTTTCCATCCCAAACAGATTAGAGCAAACCTTAGTCATAGCGTGCTGCTCATGCAGAGGTCTGTTGGTAGTGGATTTGTGTGTGGATATAGGGGTGAAACGAGGTGTGCATGGAACAACGCCGGAATGCGAGGGCGAGGGAAATCGGGGAGATGCCCGAGGAAACCCAACCGCTGGCGATACCGTCCGCCAAGATTCCCACGCGCGGGGGGCGACTGTGGTGGGAGGCGAGCGCTCTAGCCACTACGGCACCGCGGCCCCCGACGAGGCGTGTCGGGGTGGGCCACTACGAACGCGCGGCCTCGCCGACGCGATCGACGCAGCCTAACAGCGACATAAATAATGAAAGGCGGGCGTGGGTAGCGGCCGAAATGCCGGCCCGCCTATCCCGGGACTGCAGGGCCGGTTCCTGGAAGGCGCGTGAGATGAATTACGCCGGGGCGGACAGGCGGCGGAATGAGACTCCAGCCTAGAGAGAGCGGAAATGCCTAGAGAAAGACCGCGTCCGTTGGCAACATCCTAGCGGTAGCAACCCTAACCTCTCAAGCGACGAAGCCTAGGGTCGAGGGGTTAACTTGCTCGCCTTCCACCAAGGCGAACCGGGCTCGATCCCCGGCCGGGTCACTCACGGATTTTCACCCGTGAAAATAGTGCCGGACGATGCCGCTGGTCGGTGGGTTTTCTCGGGGATCTCCTGTTTCTCCCCGCACTTTCATTCCACCGCTGCTCCATACTCACCCCGGTAACCCTCGTCGGCTCTCAAGACCTCGCTGTTTAGCGCAGCCTAAATCTCTTCACTCACTTAGGGCTGAAATCACAAGAGCTGTAGACAATTCACGGTTACTTCACACTTTTCTGAAACCCTGCTTCATGTTTTTATTTCAGGATATTCTTCTATCCTCGTGCAAACAAAGTTTAACCAAGTCTAGAAAATTACACCAAAGACGCGACGTACCGCATTCGTGTGCACTCAGTGAAATAAAATTGTGCATAACAACTGTTTCTTACTGGGCATTTACCAACACACCTATTTCCTCCCTGTTTTTATTCATATTCATTATAAATGAAATATTATAATTTATAGATAAAATATAATTAGAAGTTCAATTAACTATACATAAGGTACTTTATGCTAACACAAGTATAAAACACTTGTGATCCATGACATTTAAGGACACAACCAAGCACCTCATCCATGGGATGATTTTTCAAAGGTTTGACTCAAAAGACGTGAAGAACCCGCGAATGAACTATAGATACGTACATACAGACGAAATTCCGGGGCGATGCCTTCGATGTGGGCGTAGCCGTTCTCTAATTGGCTGCGCGAGGATCTGGGAGCGGGCATTGCGTCTGATTGGCTACTCTACGCTGCGGCAGGTACCCTATTGGCTGGACTTCTGACTGGCGAGCAGGCTACCAGGTGCTGAATGGCGAACTGCTTTCCAACATTTTTCTGGCTAGTGACGCCGTTTTGCTGGCGGGATAAGCGGCGGTTGCACCTCTGGTGATTTCACTATGCATTTAACTTTTCCCAAAACAAGCATAGGAAATGGACCATGCATGCAAAAAAAAACGTTACTGGTAATGATTTCTTATCAAACCTTTACATTTGTGTGGAAAATTTGCAAGCAATTTCTTGCTGTGTTCTTTAAGTCGCAGCTGCTAAATAACGCAGTAACGTCGTTAACATTCATTGTAGGTTCTATATTGCGACACTGTCGATGCAGCGGTATAAAAAAGAGCACATATTTTGCGTAATTGTGATCTGAATGATATCCTTTTGTTGAAAATTCCGAACTACTCCTGATTTGAACCCAATAATACTTCATGTTCCACATAACTTAATTTTTTTTATCCTCGGTGTCAACATCTGCCATATGTACTGCCATCGATTTTCAACATGTTGCGAGAGCGATGTAGCATATCGATACGATTAGCATATATGTTAACTGTAGGCATTTTTTAATATGAAAAAACTTTCGTTCTTGTGCCAAATGTTCGGTAATAATAAAAGTATTATTTATTTTATTAATTTAGGTCATCGGGGTCAAGGTCAAACGTCACAAGGGTCAAGGTCAAAGGCCAAGGTCACCTGGATTCGTTATGGCCGCTGGCTGACCGGAATGACAGAGCACGAACAGCTCCGACGCTCCGACGCTCCGACCCTAGGTCCCGAAGTGCCAAAATGTCGCCATTATCCCTCTACTCGCGACTTTCCAAATGGCAATTTCGTACGATCCTGCTCGACTAACACATTATTTGATAAATAAATAAATAAATACCACATACTAGTAATCGTGTACCTTTTGGTATTACGCTATTATTCTCGCGTCCTTCATCACATCTTTATTTTTTCTACCCCCCCCCCTTTTTTTTTCCATCCTCTTGCCTTCTTCCTTTTGGTTTAATTCGTGGAACAGGCCTGCAATTAGAATATAATACATTGCAGAACAAGTAAACTGTCTAAGTGTGGAGAAGTAGATAAGCTCAAAAAATTGATTAAATGGTTATTTTGGCAAGGTAGTAATTTTAGACGACCAATCAGTTTGTAATAACTGAATTAACCATTTGTTCAAAAAATATTGTAAAATGAGTTTTGGTAAGTCGTTGTCATAATACCCACCTTTTAGTGTGATGGTCGATATAAGTCTGTCCATGCACTCTTGATAGCATCACAAATAAAGCCCACGTAACAATCACTTGTTTAGAATCAACAAAAACCTTTAAAAAAAAAAAAAAAAAAACGCGAGAGAGGACAATAGCCTCGAACTCCTAACCTTATTTTATCCTCACAAACTCCTTTTCATGTTCTCGCCCGATGCAGCAAAACATGCGGAGTATTGGGAGGGTTATGATAGTTGCTTGATTTTAAAAGGACAATCACACCCTTTCATGGAGCCTGCATGGAAACCGTGAATAATAAGTAGATCCTATTATACTGCGGCTGGTGCCCCTAATAACACCCCTATCATGAAATTGCGTAGTTCTCAAGTGAATAAAGAGATTATAAAATTTATCGTACGTTTTCTCTCGAGGAACTCGCACTGTCTACTTTAATATAATTTCAAACAAGGGAAATAAGAGATGTGTAGGTAAAGTTGTTTTAATACGATACGAATCTATTAGCTGCGTGTTACATTACTTGACAGCTAGCGAACGCGTGAGTAGAGAGTAAAATCGCCAATAAAACGACACGAAATGAACTTTACCAGTCTTACTTATCCCGTCCAAATAAGTTTCATGCGGCAAAAAAAAAAAAAAAAAAAAAAAAATACAGCACCATGATTTTAACCGGCAGTGTATGGCATCACATGCGAAAAACGTTCGAAAACCATCAGTTGTATCAAAACACAATTCAAACAAATGTGTAAAATTAAAATATTAACAATTTTTTGCAGGCATTAACCGTTTGCGAATCTTACCATTTTTGGGTTATAGAGGCCTGAATCTGTTATTTTTTGTTTCATGTTTTATGGTGTGGTAAAACGTGTAATACTATATACTGCCGCCATTTTGAAATTCATCGCCTCTCCCCTACTGCGAAGGACAACCTGACAGGACACGTAGAAAACTGATGTCCGGCATGTAAGCAACAAAATGTAGTTAAGAAATAAGCCTTGTAAAAATGTTTGATAGTAGATCCTTCTTATTTGTGACAACGGACCTCTGTCTGCAAATGGCTGAGTATCGCCCAGTGTTGTAACCCTGGTCCAGTGAAATCACAAGCGCTCATTAAAGGGGATTCCTTAGTAAAACATTGCCTGTAAAATAAGTGTTTGTTCATACATGCGTATATTAGTAAATAAATTTTGTGGGAAAACTACTTTTTTTTCAGGAGATGTAAAACGCAATTGTCCACAGCCACCACTTTTTACTTTTATCCTATTAAACATATTCGAAAATAAATGAAATAGGGAAATTGATTTAAAAAAACAGGCATTTCTAGGGCCTTCATGCGTGGTTGCCGTATGGATAAGGAGAAAAGTACAAAGAGCCATTTGTAGCTTAATCCATGGAATTTCATCGCGTGTTATAATATCCTACTGTTACAGATATAATTTGCGAGGAATTCTGCTTCCCGGGAATGTACGGCGCAAACTTGGGAGGTCCCATCGTAGTGCTTCCTTACAACCATACATGACCTTGAGGCCTTTAAAATTTTCTAATAGGGATTCCCCTTAAGAGTTAGTAGTCCGGACATATTTTCTGGAACGCGTATCTCAGCAAATAAATATCCTGAGAATACGACTTATTACCAGAAAAATTAAAAAAAACCCGTTATCTAAGCCCGGATAATTTTGGTTTTTGTCATATTAAGTTAATTCCAAGGAAAAATAATTATGAAAAAATATAACATTTTTAGGGTTTGCCTACGCTTTTTCCTTAAGAGGTAGAGAAAAGTAAAACCGTACAGTCGCAGTTTAATTTATGGGCTTTCATCGCGATAGTGAAGTCCCACTTCTACTGGACTGATTTTCACATGAAAGCGGAAATGCACGCAGTTCGGAATCTGGCGCGTGTAATCCACGGGGAGTTGGTCGTGCGTGTTATTGTCGCCCTTATTGCCGTGCNCGGCAGCTGTACGAGATCTGGTACGGAGCTGCGTGGGAATCGGCGGTCTGGCGTGGCGTATCTGAATCGCGATCAGACGAGCGGGACCGTCGAATCATCGCGCCTTCGTGCCGCGTTGGCGCTCCCGCGCCGTCTAGAGGATCGCGCATGGACTACAGATGAGCCAGACCGATTTTGTTCTTCTGCGCATGTCCACGACATTGATTTGCCAATCACCAGCACAGCTGTCAAAGCCCACTTGGTCAACAGCGACTGGGGAAAAAGGAGTGGAGAGAATTGGGCGGCTCTTATCTTACTCGTACTTATTTTTGTGGTGGTAAAAGCACTAGGAAAGGGAGACTTGCACCAGGGCTGGATTCAAATTTTATTCTGATTAAATGAAAACTAAAGATAATTCATTTAACTAAGGTTTCCTAAATTGTGAAAATTATATGAATATATCAGCTGCTCAGCAGAAAATCATCTTGAGAGCCGATTAGGGTTCTGTTCAATTTTTTTCCTTCCGAATGTCGGGATAGTAAAATAACTATATACGTATTCAACATTAACCATCCTCCTTTCCTAGATGTTGCAGTATTATTGTGGTCAAGACGCTCGACTGCCGTCACAAGGGGTGCCGGAATGATCCCGATGCTAGCGTGCCCCTGCAGGTGGCGTGATGACCAACACACAAAATGGTCACATCGATACCAGCGCTCCTAGCTGCGAATGGTAGCACTTAACACACCCTGGTGGTAGGTGCAAGAATTAAATATGGCCGCCTACAGCAGCCGACAGGTGGCAGGCGCAGTAATTCAAGACGGAGGACGTAAAAAGCAAGAGAGAGAAAGAGAGAGGGAGAGATAGCGGAAAGGGGTGGGAGACCCGAAGGCAAGAGAAAATAAAGGAGACCAGAAGGAATATCAGGAAACCAATGCATAAAATGCACGGGAGAGAAAATGCGTGGAATAGAGGGAGATAGGAAGGAATGAGAGCATGAAGCTAGAAAATAGGAAGCCAGAGCATCAAGAGACAAGATGGAATGATAGAGCAGGAGGTTGGCAATAGGGAAAAAGGGAAATTCCGAGGGAAAAGAGAACTTCTGAAGGAAAAACAAAATATGCGCTACTGACGAGGAATGACAGAGCATGGGGTTTCGGCGTGACGTCCAACATTGCCGCCAGCTAGTCCCCTCGTCACCAGTCTCCGGCCCCAATCGCGTGGACCTACTATTTCATACTACTCACATTATTATTGTACACTTAATATTTTTAGCAGGCACACTTACAACATAACATATATTAGATGACTACTGTGTTTTGAAGCAAATGTTTACAAGGTGTCTACATTACCTTTAAAGGAATAATAGCAGCTTTACACAACAATTATTGTTGCCTTAAGTTCGAAGATATGATATTCTACATTGGCTCATCAGAATTATTACAATCTAGAGCATCTTAATTTGCTGCACATGAACTCTTCTGCTCCATTATATATTCTTGAAAAAAGTCCGTGTCTCCACCTGATGTCATTTTTTCCCATAATGTTCAGTCAGTACCTAGTCAACGTTGTTCAGCTTCATTCTGGATAAATTCACACCAACTTGTATCAAAACTGGATCCCTATAATTTGGTCACTTCCCATGTTTATGCACAGTAAGGGGGTTTCCTGTCTCGCAATGGTAAAATAGCTTCCTAACGAGTGCATTCCCTCTTTTGCTTCTAGTTAGTATAAATAGTTTTGTTCAAATGCTTCCTTCCAGTCATAGCACGTGACGTATTTTCCAAGTTGGAAAACAGTTACAACTTTCTTTAATTCATCTATATACGTTGACGGGTTAACAATATACTCCATTTCCCGAAAACGTTTTTTCAGACTACCGAAGATTCGGTTTGCAGGAAGAAAGGAATGCCCTTGACAGGGAAAACAACAGTGATGCGTTTGACATTTGAGAAAAGCACATCCATGATGACTGATAACATGCCAATAAGCACAGAACTTTTATTCTTCCCAGATGCTCCATCAGCGTATATATAGTTCGAGAGGTTAAGCCTGCCCACTTAATATTCGTCAAACGATGGTATGGTGCAGATGTTATCTCGTTTGACCCCATCTTATGGCCGCACTCCAGCCACGTTTATATAAATGTGTTTGTTTTGGTTTGGGGTATTTTTGACGATCCTTCGCAGATTGTAAATTTGTAAACACGTGACTGCCTTGAGTAATAGTTTGATTGATCGGGAAGCTTTGGCAGTGGAAATATTTTCTTGCAATAAAAACTTAATTTTATAACCCCTTGTACAGCCTTCCTAAATTCTACATAAATTTGTTTCGCTCGTAATTTATGAACTCTGAGATAAGTAATACGAGATTGTTTTTGAGCACCTTGTGAACTCTTGATGTTTTTCCGATGAAGAATACAAAAAAAAGCAGACATCTGTGGCAGAACTTTTAAAAGAGATAGTGTAGCTTGTATTGAAAATAGTCCTAAAATACTAGTAGTTCACTCTGAAATGTTCTTCGGCATTGTTTTTGTAGGTATGCCACAAGGTTCTGATATTTAGCTCATGTGATAGATAGTGACGATGGTACGATTTTTCTCGACAATAATGTGATTTTAATGGAACAAGGTATTCTATAAATTTTTCAACTGAATTTTTCTTATCCACATATTAGGTTGTCTTCCTGTCCCTACCTCGTTTTTATCTAGAACTTTACTCAGATGAGATGCTCTCTGCACACTCCCCGAACTCTGTTTCTTGAAATACCTAATATACCCACAAATATTTGCTGATATACCTCTATAAGATGCTTTCCTCTTTCTTTTCTGAACCTTGGGATGCAATATTTGTTTGAGGCAATTATCGTCTTTCTCGTTATTATCCGCTTTAGACGTGTTTTAGGCCTTCTCAGTCTTTCACTTGAAACATACATAACGATAAACTAATTTTGTGTAACATTATCACAGCTTGAACAAACGTTTTGATGGAACCGTCTGATATCTTGGTTATTTAATGTGTTGCACTTGAAATTTGACCTTTTATTTGGATTATGATCACACAATGTCATTTTTGGAAAGCCTTTTGAGGCATATCTCCGCTTTCTTGCAGTAGTTCCCTTCAATGCATCTGGATGTTGGCTTCTATTTTTTTTTAGCAAATTCACTCCCAGCTTTAATTATCTTGCCACATTCTCTAACTCTTCTATCACAGAACTCTTTGATGACATTTCAAACACATTAATACATTATAAACACAACTAAAACGATACTAACACATCTTTTATAGCTTCCAAACACTGCATAACATAACAGTTTAAAAATTGGAACCAAAACAATATTTACTTGATGTAATCTCTGCAGCCAACTTTGTCAATTTATTTTATATACTTTCATAAACATTCCCATTTAATAATAATTATACAAACAGAATGAAACACAAATTAACATTTTGATAACCACCCTGTCCTCCAAACACACTGGTAGCAATTAGCTACTTTCGAAACTGCCGTCACCATTATAGATAAAAAGATGTATGTTAATTAGACAGTTTGGGTTCTGTTAAGTAATATGCGATGGCGATAGTTGTGTTACTGCATATTGTAGCAACCAACCCTGTTTGATACTGTTCCATGTTTTGACCATACCGTATGCAACGTAAATAGTGCATTTTGCATCCTGTGTTTTGTTTTATGATAGAATAACATCCTTTCAGACAAGATGGTGCTGTTTTCTCGATTTTGAATTTTTTATCAATTAGCTTGTTTTGCAGGTACTTTGAACGCCATTACGACATATGTGTGTAAGTATCTTATGACTCTCCAAGCATAAATCATTTGTAATTTACATTCTGTAAATTATTTTAGAGAAATCAAGAAAATCTCTCTAAGCTAAACTGGGGGACGTTGGTGCGGATATTGTACGTCTGTAATGGTAAGAAATTTTTTTTTAAACTGAGAACTGAGAACAAATATATTTATTTGCGTCCTTTTCTTAATATTAGGGCTGCTGAAGAAGGGCGCTGAACATATTTTACATTATTAATTCAAGAATTATTAATGGACATGGAATCTTATATTTGTGACTTCCTATTTATTTTTGAACCAGCTTTTAGGAACGACCAAAATTTCGTGCCTGAGGAACTAGAGGGTGAACACACGAAATTGGACAGACACACACACACACATACAAACATTTTCAACCGAACCATTTCCGTGGTTCCCATTACATGATCGGTGAAATACAAGTTCCTGGATCATCTAGACTGCATAATAGTGAGCATCGCCCATATCTTCCTATACAATAATTGTTTGTTTTAGTGAGCTCTACCACCCCTCAATGTTTGTCCCATGATTTTAGAATCATCCTGTAGTCCATCCAGGGTTAGTTCAAACTTTTCTGAAGCCCTACTTAAGTTCTTCTTTCAGGCCATTCCTCCGCCTGATGAGAACAAAGCTTAGGATAACTAAAGCTCGCCGCGCACGGAACGGTTTTCCTTGCGATATCGCATGCGCGGAGACTTGTCTGCCGCTGGAAGTGCTCGTCCAATGGAAGAATCGATGCATAAGTGCAGTTCTGCTGACTAGTCGACTATTATTCGGCCAATGAGAGCAAAGACGACTTTATTTACACGGCAATATGATTGTTTTAGCGGTATTTCCGTAAGCTATGGACATGGAAAAGAGTTGATAGATGCACAGCAGAAACATGCTTGTGTACAGTTTTGAGGTTATCTGTGTACTCACCCCAATTGTTAGAAAAGCATATGCTAGTACACTCCTGTTTTCGTTCAGCCAAACCATTGTCTTGTCCACAGTCGTTTATTTCGTCTACGTGTTTTATTTCCATGATCCAAAACTGAAAGAAGTTTAACTACAGCAATCTTTGCTCGCCGCACAGAGTTCACTGTTTATTATTTTCGCCAGCTGTCAAAAGTTGTTGTGGCAGCCGGCGTTGCTAGTTGACACAGTAGCTCGCAGGGAAACCCATGTCGTGTGTGGCAAAACCAGTGACGGAACCCACGAGTAACCAGGTTACATAGCTTTGTGTCTACGTATTATATAATATCTGAGCGAAACTCGGCATTAAAACCACTTCCTCCTAGGCATTACCAACACGCCTATTTTCTCTGTTTTTATTAATACCAATTAGTTACAAGCGAAATGTTATAATTTATATATACAATACAAGTTAAGTAAATTTTATGTAAACAGAAATATAAAACGCTTGCGATATACGACATATTTAGGAATTAACCAAGCACGTCATACATGGGGTGATTTTTCCCAATGTTTGATTCGAAAATGTGAAGAAACCGTGAATAGATTATACTTAGGAATACAGAGGTGAAACACGCTCATTTCGCGAACTCCATCCCGCACACGCCAGCTAAATGGCGTCACTAGTCGTAATCAGGTCGGAGCTCCGTTCGCCAACAAGCGGCTGGTGACCTGCTTGCTAGCAGGTGGTTCATCCAATGGGGAACCTTATGCAGTACGAACACGAGCCTTGTTCCTCGAGCCGCGCGCAGTCAATCAGAGAGTGGGTACTAAATCGAAGGAACCGTCACTCCATTTCGTCTCTGTATATTTATCTACTCTGTGCTGTTGCGTAGATACCGGTTGTGGCGCGCAAAAAAAGTTTCATATCGTCTGATATACAGGTTTCTAAAACAAAAAGAGAACTTGCTCTCAGTACGTTTTAACAAGGAAAAAAAACTGAAGCAAAGGCATTTTTCCTAGTGGTATATCTCAAAATATTCTACTCAAAAAACCTGTATAAGGCTCCTGCACTGAACTATGCTACAAATTCCCTTTCAAATAAATTATAGGTTTTGTTCACATTTTATGTAGACTATCATACATGATTAAGGTGGCCACCGAACGGTGTGCAGAACTCCAGCAGAAAACGTTTTTATTAAAAACCGTCCAACGTGTCTGAGTGAGGTCTTCTTACGAATAGCATTCAAGAAACGTCACGCGTTTGTATACGTCTTTCAGTTCCTCCATTTCTCTGTAAAGCATGGTTTTCGTGATAGTGAAAGTGGCTCAAACGGGCGTTTTCACGGCCATTTTTAGGTATGAACAATTTCGGTACAAAACATAAAAAAGGAATAGCGAAGTGCATCAAACTTTTATTATTATTATTACGCCATAAATGGCAGGGTCTCCGCTGAAAGTCTCATAGAGGCGCCAGTTCAGTGCTTTGCGCGTAGAGGCGACGAGAGAGTTGATGCGCATGTCTCGGTCGCCCCCAGCGCTTTCACGCTTTTAGGCCTCAGGCGTGCAGAATTCCTTCAACCAGGCGCCACCTTAAGGCTGTTAAAGTGGCCATAATGATTCTATGTAATTACGGCATGATTTATGTGTGTGTGTGATATAGTGTCAAATACCTGTCCCATAAAAGTGAAAATACTTGGNATGTCTCGGTCGCCCCCAGCGCTTTCACGCTTTTAGGCCTCAGGCGTGCAGAATTCCTTCAACCAGGCGCCACCTTAAGGCTGTTAAAGTGGCCATAATGATTATATGTAATTACGGCATGATTTATGTGTGTGTGTGATATAGTGTCAAATACCTGTCCCATAAAAGTGAAAATACTTGGGAAAACGCATTAAAAAAAAAGGAATAAAATGTAATTATGAAAATTAAAAATTTTAATCTTGTATGCATTTTTTTTTTAAATAGCACGCAAATAAATTATTTAGTACGATTCTAAAGGAAGTAGACGTTTTAATTTCGTTTGTATGTGAGGGTGCATGTTTGAGTGAGAAACCAACTAGAGATTTGAAAAAAAATGTATTATCACTAATAGACGTGAGTTTAGGTGAGAGATTATAAGGTGCTATATAGTACCTTCGTGTTGTGAACTTGAACATCAATAGGTAATCTCGTTACAACACAAGGATGGCACGTAAATGGAAGGTGTAGAGTGGGATTTTTACCTACTGACAGCATAAATAATGAGTGTACTCCTGTTTTACTTGTTACATAAAAAGAGTGTATATATATATTAGTGACACTTATGGTGTAGTTGTAATTTTGATCAACAAAATATAAAAGAAAATGACATTAGCTACACTTATGCGTAGTTGAAAATTATTTTTTTAAATATAAAGACAACATTATAGTTATCCATGGGCTATAATAAAGGGAGTAAAGTAAATCAGAACCTTTTATATCTTCAAACCAATGTTTATGTTGATAGTTAGTGTTGCTGTTTTTTTTTTGGCACAACATGCATGAGTTTAAATAAAATAAATAAAACTTTTTTTCTCTCTTAGAGCTGAGTATGAAAATTTTTTTATATATAAAATAAGTGTATTGGACAAATTATGAGTGAAAAATCATAATATTATATGACCATGACTATTTCGTCGGGTACACGCGATCTCATCATTTGAAATTTTACATTTCCTTAAACGCTTCATTTTAATACATTTTTTTCCAAATTAAGAGAAAATTAAGAAAATAGTTCCGTATTTGACTGTAAAAAAACTCTATTAATTATTGAACAAGAAACTTAGCCTCAGAAGACTGAAAGTGTGGAGCACTCCCGATCACATGAGGCAGGCAAAAATAATTGAGGTATTACTTGTAAAACTAAAACGACATTCCAGAAGTTACTGCGGTGCTGNTATTTCGTCGGGTACACGCGATCTCATCATTTGAAATTTTACATTTCCTTAAACGCTTCATTTTAATACATTTTTCTCCAAATTAAGAGAAAATTAAGAAAATAGTTCCGTATTTGACTGTAAAAAAACTCAATTAATTATTGAACAAGAAACTTAGCCTCAGAAGACTGAAAGTGTGGAGCACTCCCGAGCACATGAGGCAGGCAAAAATAATTGAGGTATTACTTGTAAAACTAAAACGACATTCCAGAAGTTACTGCGGTGCTGGCCAAAGAAGTGGACTCATGGTCCAAAACGACCACGCCACGAATAGGTGTGCAGTTCACATCACGAGAAGGATGAAAATTGGCCACGAGGTTTTAAGAAAATTTTTTTTAACAAAGTCATAAAAGAAATTACACACATAAACATTTAAACATTACACAATTTTCAGATGATAAAGTTTGTTTTACTACTTCAAAGTGAATAAACAAAACAATCAAGCATAACTAGAGCACGTTCCAATAAAAAAAATTATTTGACGAAATAACAATTTTATGAGAAAGAAAATTTAATGGAATTACAATGACATGAAACATGTGCCAACACAACTGGCACAAGGGTTATATACATTTGCATGCAGAAGTTTTTAATTATGCAGAACAAGTGATAACATATTCGTTTACTATATATTTATGTATACAAATATAGCCAAAAAAACACATACATCAGCTATTACTAGATCCAAGATACACGATAGTTGATAGCACTGCAGTACGACTTATTAAAGATGAATATTTACAGCTACGATTTCGTATCTATAAAAAAATCGGCATCGTGTTAACTCCAAGTTTACATAACGAGGTGTAATTTCAGTGTGAATCGGCCTTTAATGCGCAGGTGTTTTCACCCCGCTCTTCTAAATGGGGGTTTTCGATCCGGGTTGATTATTATGCACGTTGCCTGACATTATAATAAATGCTACCGACCACGGCGAATTAGAAATGCGTTTGCCGATAGCACGTGTAGGTAGATAAAATATTGCGTCTGGAAGAACGCGAACGAGGAGTTGCTCGTGAATGAATAATGCACAGCGTGCCAGGCTGAACAGTTACATAAACTTCACATTATACGCCGCGTTCAACTGTTTGTAGAAGTTGCCGACGATGAGAATCGATTTGTTGGGACTGTACGAAAAAATGTGGTTCCTCTGTACTTGGTCAGTGCGGTAAGAAAATTCCAAGNGGGTTGATTATTATGCACGTTGCCTGACATTATAATAAATGCTACCGACCACGGCGAATTAGAAACGCGTTTGCCGATAGCACGTGTAGGTAGATAAAATATTGCGTCTGGAAGAACGCCAACGAGGAGTTGCTCGTGAATGAATAATGCACAGCGTGCCAGGCTGAACAGTTACATAAACTTCACATTATACGCCGCGTTCAACTGTTTGTAGAAGTTGCCGACGAGGAGAATCGATTTGTTGGGACTGTACGAAAAAATGTGGTTCCTCTGTACTTGGTCAGTGCGGTAAGAAAATTCCAAGNGAGAATCGATTTGTTGGGACTGTACGAAAAAATGTGGTTCCTCTGTACTTGGTCAGTGCGGTAAGAAAATTCCAAGTGTTCAGGGCAAGGGCGAGTAATAGGTATCAGATCGCTGATAAATAAAGCAGTCACGTATATAGTAATTAGCCAGCGTTATCATAATAGGTGTATCTCGATCTATCTATAGTTTTCAGAGATCCATGTAGATGGTACAAATATCCATCCCTCCTTACTCCTTCTACCCGGGATTCTGTCGGAACATGATTTACGAATCTTTGTATCGTGTTAGTTTGTTATTTCCCACCCCGCGGTTATTGCATAAAAAAAGGTACTAAGTGTTCTGGGTGTTCTAAGTGTTCTGATTCACAGTTGAGAAGTAGTGGCTAGAACTGAAAACTTTGTTCTCTATTTGGAAGACGAAAGGAGAGAATACCAAATATTCTTCACTGGGAGAATGATTTAATTGCAGGTACCAAATAAATTATCTTGAAAGAAAAAAAAACATGTTTACAATAAAAAATTATTTTGTTTGCTCAGATAATCTGCTCTTTCTCGAAACATCTGCATTCGTTTCTTTAATAGAAATAAATGATAAAAAATTAATTTATTGAGCCGAACTTTNCTCTTTCTCGAAACATCTGCATTCGTTTCTTTAATAGAAATAAATGATAAAAAATTAATTTATTGAGCCGAACTTTTATTTGTTTATTCCAACATCATATATATGATATATACACATATACCATATATATATATGATATATATATATATATCTATTTTACATGTATTCTCGATTAATCGGTTTATTTACCGTAAACATTATACACATCATAGAAGAGTCAAATCAATATTTCGTTTGAAGTAACTTAAGTATTTGGTTACCTGGAACAAGCTGCTATATCTATTATAACAGAATTTACTGCGACTACAAAATTGGTTCAGTACTGGCAATTATTTTGTTGGCTGTAAGGTAATCGGTTCATTTTATGTGCCTTCTTTAAATAATATGGCTAGATAGTTTTTGTCGTTTTCGTGACAATTATGATAGTAGTATTGTTTGTTAGTGTATTTATTGACGCTTAATAATCTTATAAACAATCCCAATGAACCAAGTTGAACATGAAACGAATAAGTAATGCTATAAAATTTGAAAACATTTATTCACGTACATTTCCCGTATTAGACAATTACATTCCTTTTCTCCAACTAGTCACGTTAGCCGAGGTTACCAACGGCTCAAAAGTTCCATGTCCGAAATTGATTAATTTTATTATAGTAACCGAAATGCACGTAGAACAATACACATTTTTAGTTGCAGCAAACAAATCTTATAAGTTTGTGGCAACCGAATATGAACAACAAAACAATTTGGTTTTAGCAACAAAATATTCAATTGTCCGTATACAAACAATTGATTTGGTTGCGCAAAAAAAAAAAGTTTTATTCTACAAAACCTTTTTTTCAATGTGCAGGAAAAATACACCCACCTAGAAGTATTAACTTGAGATGCAGAGAGATAACTGATCACTCAATGATAACGATGCTGATTTCTCCAAACTTACACAAGATCTCTTCCGTTGGGAAGCGCCGCGGTGGTGTAGTGGTTAGACTACTCGCCTCCAACCAAGGCGAACCGGGTTCGATTCCCGGTGGGGTCGTTTCTGGATTTTCGCATGTGGGGAATCGTGCCGGGCGATGCCGCTGGACGGCGGGTTTTCTCGGGGATCTACCATTTACCCCGCTCTTTCACTCCGGCGCCGATCCGTACTCACCTCGCTTTACGGTCATCGGTTTTCGAGACCTCGCTGTTAAAAGCCGCCCCACATATCTTCACTCACTCATTCCGTTTGGCAAGTGGCACGGCATAAGAAGTTCGCTCGCCCACCATGCAAGCTCGTAGATATCAACGAGAGGAAAGATCGACTATATCTATCACAGCAAAACTGTCACCCCAAGAAAGTCGGCTCCAGAAATCGTTGCATATTCTTCCTTATTCTGCGGTTGCATTAACATCCAGTTTCAGTATCTCAGAACGTAAATGAGCCAAGATCTCTATCATATAATTACAGTGCTACAATGTCGCCGCGTTATTAAAGACTTCTTAGCACGACTGAAATATCCAGATGCGAAATANATATAATTACAGTGCTACAATGTCGCCGCGTTATTAAAGACTTCTTAGCACGACTGAAATATCCAGATGCGAAATAACCGAGCGGAATTACACCGGGACGCTACGACGAGCGCACAAGGAAAAACAACTTGTAAACTAGTTGTGGATTCAGGTAGCTAACTACAAGGATACACGTGGCATAAACTCGTTTGGTGGGATTGTGGAGGTCGCATTTCTTCTGGTGCTTTTATGGTCCAGTGCTGACGTGAAGGAAAAACTCAGTTTAACAAACGTTACGAAACTGAAATTATGCAACTGAATGACAAATAATACATCGAACTCCATTTTAACACAAATGGCATTCTTCCATTGCGTTAAAATGTTGCAAAAATTACGAAGTTTCTCAGGAGCTGTGAGAAAATTATAAAAGAAAACAGCACATAGTCTATATTATGCGCTACTGAAGAAGAAATCTCATTATATGCTAAAAAAAAAAAAATAAAAAAAAAATAGGATTTCGAGATATTTTTTTTTTGTTTTTATAGTTTTCCATGCTTGTATTTTATAACATTGTAGCCTCCTTATTAGGTTTATATTAATTATTAATTCCATATTAATTGTCAATGCTGTATTCTTCGCCTATCATTAATAGTAGTTTCATTCATTTTAAACCTTCTCGCTAATATTTTATAAACTTAAGGACTCCTTATTTGTATATATTAGCTCATATTTTATACGAATTGTCAATTCTGTTTATGTTTTTTACTGCTGCATTAATTAATCCATTCATTTGTTAATTTTTTTCAGTTGCATGTATATGTAAGATAAATGGTTAAATGCAAGAAAAGGATATATGCCTTGCGTCAGCCATTTTAGAAGACACAAATACATTTTATTTCTCCCTTTTTGGATGAATCAGATAACTTTGCTTTCTTTATGCGTAATTTTATTCTCGGTGTTGTCAANATTTTATTTCTCCCTTTTTGGATGAATCAGATAACTTTGCTTTCTTTATGCGTAATTTTATTCTCGGTGTTGTCACATTAGACGTTAAGGTTATGATTTCGGCTTTTTTTTTTAAGTTACTTGAACAAGAAGTCGCATTATCGACGTTCGCTATGTCGTCATACAATGACACCCCGACAACGGCGATTTAATTGGAAATTTTTTAGTAGTCGTTATCAAGTGACATNCTATGTCGTCATACAATGACACCCCGACAACGGCGATTTAATTGGAAATTTTTTAGTAGTCGTTATCAAGTGACATAGAGGGCTGAGGAATCGCGATGCATCGTCTACAGTGACGAACCCGTATCTTGGCTGGATAAGCATGAAAACTGTAGGCTGTTCACGGTAAAGTGAGCACTTTCGATGCCCTAGTTACTTTTTCAATTCAGCCATTTTTTTTTATCCTTTAACCCGATTTTTAAATAAATATCGTCATGTAAGTAATAATCACAGTGTGTATATTCCACCGCACTCGGAGGTTAACGTCTAAGGCTAAAATAAAATGTGTTTATTGACTAATATTCCAAACTATACGGCTTTCAAAAGTGTTCACTTTACCGTGAATAGACTATATACGCGGGCGTGGACAGCGCGCAAATTCAGACTTGGCTGTTAAGCGACACACCGCCACAGATTGTGGCATCATAACATGTTGAGCAATTTTCCTATGATTCTTGGTCTTCTTCGGTATAGAGGGTAAGGAAATATTGACGATACAGCGGTAAGTTCACGAGGTTTTACGGCAGCATGCACATCCACTTACAGTCGGTTTCCCCAGAACTGAATTCAGTTTGTCGACACTTTTCATTGGCCAGCCCGTTCTACAGACTTGTCGACTATAGACCACGTATGGAGCCAGTTGGGACGACGGCTTCAGCAATCAATGGGTCTGCAACTTCTGGAGCGACGGTTGCCACAACCACAGCACAATCTTCCCTAGGAGAGCATTATATGTCTCTGTGGCTGCATGCCAGACCATATCGCCGCATGCATCCAATTTAGGGCTAGTGATACTCTGTGCTAAAGGTACTTGTCAACTGTGCAAGTTTGCCCTAGTAGACGGGGCCATTTGTCTTGATGTTGTAATCAGTCCATCTTGCAAACGCCTGCGTTAAGTTTAATTCAATTTTGACGTCTCCTGGATGCGGCTATTTTAATGGCAATGAGTGTGATAACTTGAATTTTTTGATATAGTAACGAGTCGACAAAACACGAAAGCCATTATTATTCATGAAAGTCGGCATGACTTCCTTCAATTTTGCTCATTAACGGCGAATGTTGGCTTGGTACAGCGTGCTGCCTAGCCACGCTGTGCAAGTAGTTCCGATTTCTGCCACTTCATTGACGCTACGGCGCCACCGTGCACCGCTACGGCTGCTGAAATGTTGTACAGGTTTTTCGATTAACCAGATCCGGTTTAGGAAGGCGGAGGGGTCTCAAGAGGATGCATGTGCCCCAATCTGTAGACTGAGTCATTGTAAAACGACGATTTGATGATCGGATTTTTTAGGAAAACAAAATATAGCGTTACTGTTTCTTATGGGTTGTCTGCNTGTAAAACGACGATTTGATGATCGGATTTTTTAGGAAAACAAAATATAGCGTTACTGTTTCTTATGGGTTGTCTGTAGTATAATGATCGCTTTTCAAAGTACTTCTTAGGATATACCCTCCTGTCCACTTTGCATCCTTCTGACACATTCAAAATTAATATTGCCACGGACTCTGTCGCTTTATTCATACGTGGATCTAGTGAAACTGCGGAATTGTTAGTGACGTAAGTATGTAGTAATATGACCATTTTTAAGCTTATGCACATAAAAGAAATGCTGTGTCAACAAATTTAAAAAATCACAATGTTAATACGACTAAGATATTGAACTACTTCTTCTGGTACACTACCAACTTACCTAAAAATTTTAAGACGGTGTTTAAGTTGAAATGTACATGCGGCAATNTGTAAAACGACGATTTGATGATCGGATTTTTTAGGAAAACAAAATATAGCGTTACTGTTTCTTATGGGTTGTCTGCAGTATAATGATCGCTTTTCAAAGTACTTCTTAGGATATACCCTCCTGTCCACTTTGCATCCTTCTGACACATTCAAAATTAATATTGCCACGGACTATGTCACTTTATTCATACGTGGATCTAGTGAAACTGCGGAATTGTTAGTGACGTAAGTATGTAGTAATATGACCATTTTTAAGCTTATGCACATAAAAGAAATGCTGTGTCAACAAATTTAAAAAATCACAATGTTAATACGACTAAGATATTGAGCTACTTCTTCTGGTACACTACCAACTTACCTAAAAATTTTAAGACGGTGTTTAAGTTGAAATGTACATGCGGCAATGGGACGGGAGTATTTTTGAAAAAAATTGATTTATGGAATGCTCACTTCACTGCGAACAGTCTAGTATACTACTAGCTGGCCATTTGCACCACGGTAACTTTAGTTTCTACACGTGGTGGAATGATACATGGGCTGGAGGAATAAAAACTAAGCAGGGGTTTCGGGTTTCTAAAGAGTTAAATTAACTGAGAACACAACCCCAGCCCCCTTTCTGGTTTTCCCCCGGAGGCAGACAAACTGAAGTAGTCACCAGGGTTGCGAGGGAAACCTGCCACGCAGTTTGCCTACCCTAGCGAGAGCCAGGGGGAAAGCGAGAGTGCCTTTCACGAACCGGTGGGCATCATCATTATCCCGCACACACAGAAGATATACCCCGTTTGCTGGTGTGGTTGGATGCGGGTTTTCAGCCCAGTGAATGGATTGGGCGTACGCAACCAGTGTTAACAGATACACGCAACACGCACCGTGCGTAAAGGGCGTAGGTACCATAACTTCATCTGTTTATGAGGGTGGTCTCTTCAGTGGTGGAGCCAAGGGCTTACCTGCCCTTGCTAAAAGGCTTGCAGTCACGGGCAACTAACGTATACAAATAAACGTATACACATAAACCACACACATTCTGTACCTTACCGATTTTAGGTCTACGGGGGTCGCATGTAAAGTTTTGACTTAAAAAAAGATTTTTTTTTTTAAGATTGGGCAAGTTAAACTTATTTTGCACGGAAAAGGGATTGTATTCATAGTTTTGAAATTTAGCACATACTTTTAGTATGCCTAAAGGCTACCTGAAATAATATCGAAACGTCTCTAGCTTCCGGGTTGTGTGTAATCCGTCACACGGCCACACTTGAAATTTCTTGCTGGGACACAGAGGATTATTTTAATTCATCTTCAACGAATAACGGTCAAATTGGTAATGTTAATGGAAAGTTTGACCAACTAAAACGAAGGAAATTACGTTTTTAAAAAGCCTCGACAAGAATATGTTCTAGATTTCAAACTTTAGTAAATTGTTTCCTATAAAAATGTTAATTTCTTCTATTTTGATAGGTACAATGAAATAAAGACTATGGATAAAATAAATAAAGGAATAACACTCACGCTTTATTGCAATATATAAGTTGTAAATTATTTATAGCCACGTAATTGAACACACCTTGTTCCAAAAGAATAACTGCCTACGGGTGTATGGCAGACAAACTTCAACCTTACATGACTTTAAAATTCTCTACAGGAATTTTCGTACCTAAATATTACCCTGAAAACGCGAGTTTCAGCCATTTCAATGCTCGAAAAAATGAGGTATAATTTAGAATCTTACACTTAAATACACGAAGCTTACAATTATTAAGTGTTATTCGTATTCAGGACCCAAGACAAAATATTAAAATCTCATTCACTAAAAAGTTGGTTTTTCATTGTACTTGCGTGAATACAAGTGTAGCTATATAACTGTATACTATACATTTATTTCTATTACGAAAAAAAATTGAAAAATTTGAAGCTGTGGTCAGTATGTTTATAAAATGTTGAAAATTTCAATTTGTGTGCATGATTGTTAATAATTTGAAGAAAAAAAAAAGCACGTGGAAATAAAAGTATGAAAATATATACAGTAATTTTATACAGAAAATTATGTTAAAGAGGAAAGGGTCTCAGCACTTAATTTAATCAGTCTGCGTTGCGGAACAGTGACTGAATCTGATGGCGAAAGGGAGAGAGGCGACTGATCGTTTGACATTGATTAGAATTGTTTAATAAGTTTCGTTTTGGTTTATGGAGCCCTATTTACGTGGAACGTCATATTAATTGGTAAGCCGCGAGGAATGCAAACACGGAGAAGTTGGTGTTGAGCCGCGTTAGGTTTCGTTCCGAACTCTTAGTGCATGAGACAACGAACGTTCAGCCTCGGACATTATCGACTACATCATCGACTACATCATCGACTACCGTACCTCGAACGATCACACTTTCGCCAAGCGTTCTAGGCTGCCACACCGGGCGCCATTACTGAGTTAGAGACCGACTGCATACAGACAAGCCGCCATTCTGTATTCTGGCTCTACCATCAGCGCGTGCAATAAGCGAACATTGCAACATAATGCCAGTAAGTTTCCGCGCAGACTTGTTCGTTGCTTTTTGCGTGAATCGTACATAAGAAATCGCAAACATGCCCGGTAATAACCTTCACTTTTGTCAAAAATATGAAAATAAAACATAGCTATTAAAAAAAATGTTTAAGGGCGTTGGCCACGGAAAAAATATGTCATTTTATATCTGAGACAGATGTTGTTCAACTTGTAAGCATTGTATGTGATTACCTTATCTTCAGATAAAATATCTTTAGACTGCGTGGTTTTTGCAAAATGACACGTCAAATTCAAAATTTTACTGTTTTTGTGATGTATAAATAATGAAAACCATCTTACGTACATAAATAAGATAATTCACACTGAAAGAAGGCGCCAAGAACTACCTCAAGACGTCTATAAAATTTTACAAGGAAATACCTTTTCAATTTAAAAAAAATTGATTAAAAAAAAAGACATGGAACTACTTTCCTTCCGTCGTTGCCAACTTTACCGGGTGCTTGCCAGTCAAGAGTGCTCGTTAAAATATACGCTGGCAAGAACAGTGATATTTTTCAAAGGTTCATTTAGAAATTTATCAGATAACCGCGAACAGCTTGTACAAATATCACGCAATCCAAAGAACAGAAAAAAAAAATTCATTCGCGAGTTACATTTTACATTACATTTGCGTTGAAATTTGTTGAAACTTTTCAGCTGCAGTCAGTGTTGAAAGAAAAATTCAATGAACCCTTTGGGGGGGAAAAAAAATATTGCTACGCACATGAAAAGGAAGTATTTATGGTAAATGTGGGGGGTGACATAACCTCGTAAGTGTTGCGCGTTTTCTAAACGAAGCTATGAGATCCTTCAAAGAGCCAGAAGTTGCGGCGCAGGCACGGAGCATGCAAGGCGGTGCCAACATACGATGCCGTATGTCGTTGTGAACCTCGCGAGCCCACCAACCCTGGTCGTGCTGGCTGCTTCGCTCTCTTTTGTGGCGGCCTTCTAGCACCTGCAGACGAGCTATTCACAGTCCAGCCTGCATGGGGGACGCTTTTGTCACACTCTCTAAGGGTGTGGGTTTGAAGAGGGGGACGAGGGGTAACCTGAGACCTTCTGGAACATGGAGCGGCGGGGGTATTGATGCGGAACAGAAATACACAGCAGAGGTGGAAGAAGGGGATATGCTGCTATTCACCCAGCGTGCTCTCTGTAAATATCTCACCCTCCCTCTCGTCCTCAACCTGTTTGCTCTCTCAAGCTGAGTTCAGAAATGGAAAATTAAGCGCCTACTACAATAATCATGACCGAACGAGGATATGATTGTTTCGAAAATTAGTTGGAACTTGGGGAGATGTACATGTTTTAGGGCATGTGCAGCTTGTATGCAATGCATAGATTATAATAAAATTTGTTTGACCGAAATCGGTTAAGTAGTTTTCATTTTATGGTCATTTTCCTTTTGCCAATGCTAATAGCACGAGTTTCATGAACTGCCAAAGTCTTCCAACATGTAACATCACGCACATCTATTTGATTGGTATAACCGTATAAAGGTTCCGGACTGTTATGAGCACGTCAAAAAAAAAATCCGCTACCAGGATTACTGGTCATAACAAAATCTATACAACAAAGAAATCAAAACATAACTTCCTTGACACTAAGTAACTTGCTTAACATATACACTATCCTGCTTAGCAACACCAGCACTAAATCCACTAATATTCCTAAAGAAGGAGAAGATACTATCCAAGGAATATCTTTAGGAATATTGGTGGATTTAGTGCTGATGTTGCTAAGCAGGATAATGCATATGTTAAGCAAGTTACTCAGTGTCAAGAAAGTTATATTTTGATTTCTTTGTTGTATAGATTTTGTTTGCAGGGTGTGACCAGTAATCCTGGTGGTGGATTGTTAGAAATGTGGTTTTTTCCGGTGTGCTCATAACAGTCCGGACTGGACTCGCATGCGGGAAGACCCGGGTTCGATTCCCGGTTTGGCCATCCTGATTTCGGTTTTCCGTGGTTTCCCCGAAATCACTCTAGGCAAATGCTTGGATGGGTCCTCAACAAAGCTCATGGCCGATTCCTTCCCCAATCCCTCTTCCCTGTGCAACTTTCTCCGTATCGACCTCGCTGTCGACGATACGTCAAGCCCAACTAACTCCCTACTTATCTTCAAGAATTACGAATTTTACATAACTCACTGCGCGCTGTTTAATATGTCGTATCACAGTGGGTCGTGTGTGTGTGGCTGGGTTAGTGTTAAAATAAATCATTAAATGGTTTATCTCAAGTAAAAGTTGTGTGCCGGCGACCAATCAGAACAGAGCAGAGGGCGTTGTAGGCTGGAAACTGTTATTTACATAAATAAGAAATAAATAAAAAAAACAAACAAACAAAGTATGTTTATGATTATATTTGTAAATTGAGTTCACAATAACATAGTTCTCTGCTAGGAAATGACTGCTTGGAAGTATAAATTTCTTTGGTTGTCTCATGCGAAGTTAGGTTAGGAATAGTTATCAAAGGAAAGTGAACAGGAGAGTCTTGTCGTAGGTTCTCATTGGCTGGAGTTAAGAAATTATCATGCGAATTGTTAATCGTGAATCCGGAAGACGCATGTAGTTTAGTGTGCGAGGAACTGCGGTTCCAGCGTAATTCTTAGTCCGTATCTTTTCAATTGTGAACTCGGCTTTACGCATCTCCCCTTAACTGCTTTATTTTATTTACCCCACAACTTACCAACACTCGAGCAAGTGCAGCAGCACCGACACGCGTGCGCAAATCTGCAGGATTCAATCTCGCGTGTTGGCAGCAGCGACCCCCTGAGATGGGAGGAGGGAGATAGGGCCATCGCTTGTTAGCGGAGCAGAAACCTGCAAAATAAACGAGCGAGTTCTCCCCCTTCCCTCTACAAACCCCCCACACACCACCCTCTTTTTCCACCTTTCCGGCACTTCAAACCGCTGTCCCATTACGCCTGTAGGAAAAACGTGGAAATAATTCCAGAAGATTAACCTTGCGGGGGTTCGATAGTGGAGCACGTGTAGAGGAGAGAGAGAGAGAGAGAGAGAGAGAGAGAGAGAGAGATAGAGCGGGAGAAAGAGAGAGCTATTCGAGTTTGGATTGAAAAACTGCAGATCACCAAGCCAGGAATAAAACCACACAGCAAAAAAATTTTGTTCGTTTTTGAAACACTTCTTTAAAAAATAAACGACAAAAATTTAGTGTCATTAAAATTAATACACTGAAGAGACAAAAAAACTGGTACACCTGCCTAATATCGTGTAGGGCCCCCGCGAGCACGTAGAAGTGCCGCAAGACGACGTGGCNTACACCTGCCTAATATCGTGTAGGGCCCCCGCGAGCACGTAGAAGTGCCGCAAGACGACGTGGCATGGACTCGACAAATGTCTGAAGGTACGCAGGAGGCATTGAAATCTGCGCCAATTTGAGAAAGGGTTGCACGTCTGTCACGTTTAATGATTCTCGTCAGTCGTCGTTTGCCCTGTTCGTTCACGATCTTTTTCCGGCCGCAGCGATGTCGAAGATTTGATGTTTTACCGGATTCCCGATATTCACGGTACACTCGTGAAATGGTCGTACGCGAAAATCCAAATTTTATCGCTACCTCGGAGATGCTATGTCCCATCTATCGTGCGCCGACTATAACACCACGTTAAAACTCACTTAAATCTTGATATCCTGCAATTGTAACAGCAGTAACCGATCTAGCAACTATGCCAGACTCTTGTTGTCTTATATAGGTGCTGCCGACAGCATCGCGTTACTCTGGTTGGTTCCATACCTCTGTTATTTGCATACGCACGCCTATACCAGGTTTTTTGACTCTCCAGCGTATATCGAATCTTTACAATACACTGTTTTACGTAACACACAAAATCGTTTATGTATCTCCATGTTTGTAACAAATTTGAAGTATAACTTACAGCCAGTTCTTGTAAAAATTCAATTCAATCTTAATTTTAAACATTCCACAGTTATGTGTAGTAAAATTTGCTCTTAAATAATTGCAATTTTACAAAAATTATTTAGTAAACTAGTTTCAAAACTTTTATTGTCAAAATATNAATTTGCTCTTAAATAATTGCAATTTTACAAAAATTATTTAGTAAACTAGTTTCAAAACTTTTATTGTCAAAATACAGAAAAAATATATATAGTGCAGACTTTCTGCAGCCAATAGTCGCACTGCTAGCGAAATTTAAGTTATTATTGAGTATTGCTGACGATTACTTTTCCGCATATACAAGTTNTGAGTATTGCTGACGATTACTTTTCCGCATATACAAGTTATGGACAAAATAAAATAATATGAACACCTGACATATACACAATATTTATTTATAAATAAGGTGTTGGGCCACCATTGGCTTTTAGAACAGCTGCAATTCTTTGCGGAATAGATTCGTAGAGTTTCCGGATAGTTTCCAACGGAATGTTGTCCCATTCTTGTACCAAAACATCCACCAATTGCTTCAATGATGATGGAGATGGAAATCTGCTCCTCACTCTCTGCTCTAAAACTCCACATAACGGTTCAGTTGTGTTGAAGTCTGGCCAGGGAAGATGTTTGATGATATTCTGATGCTCCTCAAACCAAGACTAAACCTTTTTGGCTGTGTGTATGGGCACATTATCATCTTGGAATATGGCAGTGTTTGGCAGCAATATGCTAGTCATAGTAAGAACTTCATCATTGAGGATGTTGAGATATTCATTCGCAGTAATCCGGCCAGTGATGTGAATGAGAGGACTGGCTGAATACCACGATATAGCCGCCCAAATCATAACGGAATCTCCCCTATGCTTGACTGTAGGAAGCAGGCAGTCCAGATCGCAGGCTTATTTTGGGGTTCTCCATACATAAACCCGGCCGTTTGTAGGAAACAATGTAAACGATGATTCATCGGATCATACCACATTCTTCCAATCATCAAGTGTCCAGGTTTTATGATCGTGGCACCACTTCTTTCGCAGCTTAGCGTTGGCTTCCGTTATAAAGGACTTCGCAATTGCAGCCCTTCCATGAATGTTAGCTTTGTGGAGCTCCTACCGTACTCTTTTTATCGAAACAGTATTGCTCAAGTGAGAGTTGAGTTCTGCTGTCACTTTTGACGCGGTAGTTTTATGTTGTCTGGCCATGTTCGTCGGTCTCTGTCAGTTAACTTTGGGTTTCGCCCACTATTCCTCTTCGACGATGATGTTTTACCATGTTTTGTGTATGCTGTCATTACCGTGGATATTGTCGCTCGTGAAACGTTAAACAATTCAGCTGTTTTCGTCACAGACGCTCCCGCTAACCTAGCACCAACGATTTGCCCTCTTTCGAAGTCCGAGGGATCACACATTTCACCGATCGCTTGTTTTAACAGTCGCGGAACAAAGGGTATAATACACTGAAATATAACCTACAAGACTTGGCACGTAAACTGCGCAATACATAGGCGTCGCATTATTTTCACGGAAGCAGTGTTGCCAACATGCAACAAAATGTTCATATAATTTTGTCCATCCCCTGTAGGTCGTCAAGCGCAGCCGTTAAATGATTACTGTTCACTACTCCAAGACGTGATTAAAAACGACTAACATATGAGAAATGTTTTCACGTCACTTAAAATGGTCCGATTTCGTGTGTTCTATTTTCGAAGTATGCCAACAATGTTATCAGGGCAATTTTCAAGAGTCGTGGAGAATAAATTTAACTTGATTACTTCTCCATAAAATGAGACGGCCACTTTGAAATCCTGTGATGAAAGCTGCAATTCGACTTACATCATTCCTTTTCCTTGCGCTTAGAGGTGACGAGGTACTTGACCGACGTGCTAATTTCACTCTTGGCGCTCTGCCTGTGAAACACTGGCACCTTAGTGTCTGTATGTTTACCAGAACTGCATCTTGGGTACCCATGTTTACCTCAGTGAACATCTAAAAGAAATTACAGAAGCATCTGTTCAAGGGAGAACTCAAACCCACGACCTTATGGGGGGTTGAAAGGCACTCATACCTGTTAACCTGTTGGATCAGGTGGGTAATTGCTCCGAACTCTTCTGAGCTATTTTGTGGGAGTGCTAGGAATGAACAAATATTTTGTTTATAAATACTCCACAGAACTCTTTCTTAAATTAACACATTTATATCTTACTAGCGAACCGACCCGGCTTCGCCCGGTAACAATTTAGTTTTTAAAGAGATACTTTGAAATACAAACATTTTTATTGTGGGTCTTCCGTAAAAATAAATATGTGCTAACGCGGACTTTTCTCTAGACCTTTTTGAGAGCTACAATTCTGTACTACATTAATTTGATGTATCTCTTATGGTTTAGTCAGCGCAAGCCATGTAAGCGCCCTAAAAGTGGTTTTTTACGACTTTTTTTACAAACTTGACGCCTGCGGCGTCCCTATATGTTATCCGTCCGTACTCAAGCTCTAGCGAAGCTCAGGCGGAGGACGTCAGTCAGGATTTAGGCAGCCGCGACGAAGGGAACGGCGCCAGATCGGCCCTACAAGACGACCATTTGCATGGGAAGGCGGACATGCGGGAGAATAGCGTCACGGTGTGGAATCAGGTGACAGCGGGAAGAACACGAAGGCAGCGGCCAGGGGTAGATCCCGAAGTATTCCCACAACGCCGAACAAACAACAAACCTCCAGCTAGAATAGAATGGCAGACGCCAGGCTTCGCGAGCAGGCAGGAACGGCGAGACGTATTTATGACCTCGCCAGGCTGTGCTTTGTCCCAGGCTTTCGACCACAATAAAAACCGAGAGAGCGTTTGGACGAACGCAACGAGAGGCCCCTTTCAATTATTTCCGCACGGACAGAACGGAGTGCTGAAACTGGTAAACCAGAACAAAACAGCAGACGCTGGACCCAAGTATGGAGCTGGAGTACACGCCCGCGGTTGATTACCCAGGGGGGCGGTCCGCGGCTACCTGGAGAAACCGGGGCAGTTTAATATGGCAATGAGGGCCTACAAAACCGGAGGAGTCCGAGGAAACATGGCAGTCGGCCGACGAGATTCCGGGAGGGAGGAGTGATTCCGCAGGAGACGAGAACGGCAGCCAGCCGCCATCAGACGCAGAGTCCTGCGTCGACCCGAGAAGGAGGGACGTCGTGACGAGTCACCGAGGCGCCCGTGACAGGACGAGAGCAGTTCCAGCTCACCGGACCTCATCTGCAAGAACAACTACCAGCACAGCAAGCCAGATAAGTACAGTCATCCAGCGAGTGTGAAGGACCTTTAGTAATTATCCCGCAGTGTGAAGGATCGTTTATAATAATCCAACAAGTGCGACGAGGCCCCCCCCCCCCCTTTTACGACGCGAATTGTACGGAGCATACGTAGAAAAGGGAGGGAGTTGTCTCAAGGGCTCATGTATCAATTCACATGTTCATGCAACAATAAAACCTCGATTTGTGAAATATGAATTACCCTGTATTCATTCATTAGTGAATTGGACCATTAAACTACAGTGTCGAAGCATTCCTACGCCCGATCACTGAGGACTAGTATTAAGTGTTGGCGCCTCACGCCACAGAACAGATTACAACACCTACGTCCAAACCTCAGCTTTGGCCGGTGTCAAACTGTTTGACATTTCTCTACTATCCTTAAATTAAATATATATGTGTACCTTCCTCAAGAAATTCTCTAAATGATGTTGAAAACCGCATCAAAATCCATTAAGTAGTTAAGAAGTACTCAGCGAATACACAGACAGACGCGAATAAGCGACTTGTTTTATATTATTTAGAGTCAATACGACCATTCCAAATTCCTTTAGTTGCTTATTTAACGTTTTTATAAAATAAAAACGTAGCAAATTCACCCATTATGTGATCCTGTACTTCAAACACAAAAACTTCAGTTACTTATTTGAAATTGTCCCATTTAGCAAAACAGTGTATTAAATTTATGTTTCTCTCACATCACAATAAGAAACCTCGTTTAGTGAAAACCTGGAGCGTAATTTTAATAGTATGTTAAATATATCATATAAACGAGGAAAACTTAAAAAAAATTTACTGTGAAACGAAATTCTTGCCACGAAATCAATAAACTTCGAAGTGGTTCATATTACGTGGTCTTTAACTTATACTGTTCACTGCTTTACGAATCTTCTGACGAAAAAATACGGGAAATAAGTGAGGTAAGGGAAAATCGTTACACTGAAACACTAATTTATAATGTAAAATGTCCTGATATTCCATATGCGCGGTGAAAGAAGATTGACCCCACGCCATTCTGTCTACACGGTTAGCTTTAAAGAAGAATATATATTTATAAATCTTGTTATGACGAGTGAGATAATAGATAAAACGAATGCCCGTATCTTTAACGTTATCGAATATTTACACATGTCAGTTTTTATTACAGTTGTATCGTATAGTGAATATATGTTAGATAGTGTTACGACGCATGTACTCGTCAAGAGGAAAGTGTACACAGATAGACTTTTTAGATAAAGACACGTACATTTGATAAACAATACAATTTTTTTTAACAAAGACAGTAAAATAAAAACTGGCAGACAGTCACATTCCACGGAATTTTCGTTTTGATTTCCTACTATATGAATTTTCTATATTGTAAATGTATGCCATCTCTTCTTAGAACACTAGGCTTAAAAATAAGGAATAAACTAATGGTGAACCAAATTACGGCCTTTTTTTTACTCAACCTGGTAACAACAGTTATACGCTGTTCACGGTAAAGTGAGCACTTTTGAGGCCCTAGTTACTTTTCTCTTTCAAACCATTTTTTATTCTTTAACCACCTTTCTAAAAAAATATTGCCATGTAAGTAATATAAAGCGTGCGTATTCCACCGCACTTGGAAGTTAATGTAACATCTAAGGCTAAAATAAAATATATTCATTGTCTATTATTCCAAATGAGAGAGCTTTCAGAAGTGCTCACTTTACCGTGAATAGTATATAAGTTGTTGGTACCGTATTGAAGGACGCGAAAGGAAAAAAATTGCATATGTTCTTAAAATACTACATTGTGTATAGAGACGATTGTAACAATGTAAGGAGAGTGATTCACTAGTCGGGTCATGCTAGTATTATGGTGTGTTTTGCGAATTATCGTACGTTGACACATATCCGATACTTTGTAGTTTTGCAGGTTAGTGACCTGTGTGTCTCTAGACTCCATGGTTATCTGTATTTTCAAGCATTAGCTGTTTGTTCATTGGCTTTCGCACCAGGAGTGGCCAGTTTTACGCCACATCAGGCAGCACGGGATAGGATTCTTTTTTTTATTTGATAACGTATTTATTTACGCGATATTGTGCACTGCACAGCAAGAACATAGCAATGGAAGTTAAAGAGTAGCGTGCATGCCAGCGCAAATCTAACGCTCTCTTACTCTTTCTTACATATCGGATGTAAGGAAAAAGCGGTTGGAAACGGAGAGAATAATAAAGGGGAGGAACTAAATTAAGGGGAAGCTAACCAAAACCGCTAGGATAGGATTCTATTTTTCTTGCAGTTCATATTGACTTACAAACATCCAAGGCGGGTCTAACAATACGCGATTCAACCGAGAAAGTAACTTACGTGAACATATGTTAGCGTGTCCTGAAATTTATCTGCCAGGTTCATATATTTGCCATAGGCTGCCTTAAAATAACCCTTACCATAAAATTGTATGTAAAATGTGGTACATATCGTTTGAGTTTGAAGTGACACAAGAAGCAGCATCGCAGTGCTATCACCGTGAGACGCTTGATTTCCGTAAGTTGTATTTTGAGAGCGGATTTCATGTCATAGTATGTTCGAGGTTTCCTCGATCTTTTTGAATTAAACCTTTGAAAAATAACCCCACGTATCACGCGCTTGTTTGTTTCCTGAATATGCCACGTATCACAAGCGTATTTGTGTTAACATAAAGAAATCTCATTTTTTACCAAATTAAACTGCTACTTATATTTTATTTACAAATTTTTATATTTTACATCTATAATTATTATAGATAACAGGAAGAAAATTGTGGTTTTGATAATACCTGGTAAGAAATAGTTCTAATACAAAATATTATTGCACTGAGTACGCACGAATGCGGTGATTGGTCCCTTTGGTGTAATGATCTAAGACTCGGTTAAGCTTTGTTTGCATGAGGCGGATGAAAATACTGGAAGTATACCATATTTCATCTCAAAGCTCTAACTTCATCTTCCAACGATAAAACAGAATTGGAGATGAATAAATACTAATTGCAGCTGATTAACAACACCTTCATGCACTGGCACTGTCTTCCAAAAAAATTATATCACGAGGATCCATTTCAGCCAAACAAGTCAACGTCGGGTTACCTAGCAGCGGCTGTTAGGAGACTTGTGGAATAAGTCTCAAGAACGAATGATGTCTCCCCCTACGTGAGCGACCTGCTTTACTGAAATATTTTTCCTGCTGCGAAGAGCCTTAAGGAACTTCCCGAGTTGTCACATACGTCTCATTGTAAGCAGTCGTGTCTATGTGTAATTAAAAAAAACAATGGAATATTTTAATGAAAATCTTTTTTTCAGGACAGAAATTAAAGTCGGTATTTTGTTGCCTAGTCACAAATTTGGTTTCTGAAACATAAACGTGGTCGTTGCAAAGAGTCAAAGTAAAGAAAAAATGGCTGTAAGCAGCCCTCTGTTTGCGATGTTTATCATTCTGTGAAACAGTGTTTCAAATTACCGTGACAACGATTTATCTTTTGTGAGCAGATTGCTGTATTAAAACACCACGTTCACTGCTTAAAATTCTGAGGAAGTACGACACGCGCGAAACTTGCTTAAGCTATTTCCCGTTGCCTTCGCAATCGCAGTGCTTCCATACGGCAGGATGTGACCTTGAAGTGTTTGATATCGTTCACTACAGATTCCTCTTTAAATCAACTTCCTGTGTAATGTCCCCGTGCACAGGCTGATTCGCGTGACGATATGGCCTAACTGAAGGAGCTGATTAATCGGGTCCACAAATGTAATATATACGTTATGTAATTCGCAGTACGTGTGCGTGTAGTGGAGTGCATCTCCTGTGAAAACTGATTACCATCTGAAGCACTCACATGTACTTTATCTACCAGTAAACGTAGTAAACAGTGCATTGTTAACACAACATGTGCGTAGTTTCATAATAGTCAATGTTATGTTACTTTCTCTGAATATTCATCCTCCTCTAAAAACTAAATCATTGTGATTACAATCAATGCTGATACATCATTTTTACTATTGACCTCAGTAATAAGCTCCTTATGTTAGGCCATATCATCGCGAATCACCGTGAACAGACCGCCATAACTGTCAACGGCCAACCGCACGACAGCCGACTGTCCCTTCAGGCCTAACGCGCGCGGCTTCATTTTTAGCGACACGTGTGGTTAATTCTAACTGTTCGCGAATTTTGAAATTCCCCAGTGACTCGGTTTGCACCTCCACGGCGGATATTGTTTGGCCCAGAGGCATACGTACGGCAATGCAGACGACGGAGTCGCGTCCGGGTCCTTGGCCAAAAGCGGTTCTGGCTCACAGGAAAGGCGACTTTGCTTCCGTGAATTCGCGGAAGAGGAAATTTTAAATGTTTAAGTTAAAAAAGGGTTACTTACTCATACTTATATTTTAAAGCCGAGCCTTCATATTTTTATAAGCATGAATTTTATTTACAATATAGCATTACAGTTTACCTAGTCTTGGAAGGGAGGGGGCATGCCGCCAATTATTGCATACGAGTCTTCCGTCTGAATATACAGCACGCTCATTGTAAAGTATAGTCCGTTCGCGGTTACTCCCAACTTACCTGAAGCCCTACTAGAGTTCTACTAACAGGATATTCCTCCGCCTCATGCAAACAAAGCTTAACCGAGTAAAGAAAATTACTCCAAAGTGACAAAGCGCCGCATTAGTGCGCACGCAGTGTAATAATATTTTGCGTAACAACTATTTCTTACCAAGCATTACCGGCACACCTATATTCTCTCTGCTTTATTCATATTAATTATAAATAAAATATTTTAAAATGTTAGTAAATGTTTAATTTAACCAAAAAATGAGATAATTTTCTGTTAACACGAGTATAAAACGCCTGTGATACAAGGCATATCTAAGAAACAATCAAACACGTCATACATGAGGTGATTTTACAAAGGTTTGATTAAAAAAAAAAAGCGAAGTAACCGTGAATAGGCTATAGGCTCGGTGTATCTTGAGTGCAGCTGTGTGTTATCACAGGGTTCACAGACACGTGGGCGTTGACACACATTCCCGACCGGGTTGTAAAAAGTGACAGGCAATCTGTCTAGATATCCTTGACGCGACGCTAGCGAGGAAGAAAGGAAGACGCACAATAGTTCGGAATGTCCCGCTGCGCAAACGCATTACCCACCATTGCGTGTGTCACGAAGGTCCTGGGCTTTTTTTTTTTTCAAGCACAAAGCTTGTTTAGTGTTTTTGTTGTGAGGATGGTTGCGAACTATGGATGTCATTTAATTTTTCACGTGTCATTTTCTTTTCTCTAAGATGCACACTCGAATAATGAATCGGGAGATGTCAGCCAATTGAGAAAATTCAATTAATTAGGTTCGAATAATCGATAACAGTCAGTGCAAAACAATTCACTCAAAGTCATATGGTAAGCTGCTGCCTAATGGTGATTCAGTTAAAAACGAACTGGCAACCAGCTAAAATGTTCAGCTAAAATGTTGTGGAATTCTCGACATTCAGCGGGAATCACTTAAAAACAAGTGAAATTCAGCTATCATAATAATAAGTTATCTGAAACTGATTACCAGTGGAGCCATTTTCAGTGATTCTGACATATTTGGCTCCATTTTCATCAGGAGGTTCAAAATTCATAGATCGAAGATGATGTAGAATGAATTTTGTCTTCTAAGGAGGCTACCTGTATTAGCTCTCTAACTGNCATTCAGCGGGAATCACTTAAAAACAAGTGAAATTCAGCTATCATAATAATAAGTTATCTGAAACTGATTACCAGGGGAGCCATTTTCAGTGATTCTGACATATTTGGCTCCATTTTCATCAGGAGGTCCAAAATTCATAGATCGAAGATGATGTAGAATGAATTTTGTCTTCTAAGGAGGCTACCTGTATTAGCTCTCTAACTGNCAAAATTCATAGATCGAAGATGATGTAGAATGAATTTTGTCTTCTAAGGAGGCTACCTGTATTAGCTCTCTAACTGCCAATAGTGATCTTTAAAAATCACGTTATGGGTGGGGTAGCACCTGATTGTCGCGAAAAGATTCTAAGACTAGCTGTACTCCAAAACATTTGACATAATTCAAGTATATTTTCTTGGTTGGTTGGGTTTGATTTTCACGCGTCTTAAGTATCTGCCCGAGAATCATGGACGTCCATCTCCGGAGTGACTGAATTCTGATTGGCCCATTCTGGTAAGAAACTGTATTCTTATAAAGACATGCAGCTAATGGTAAAGGAACTTTGCATGTGCACAAATATAGGCTATTAAAACATATACTTGTAAATCTTTTCGAGAAAAAAAAAAAAAAAAAAAAANAAAAAAACAAGTGACTCTAGTTATCAGTGATTATGTTTATGTTCGGTTTCCCAAATATTGGCCCTACTTGTATTAAAATCAGCCAGAATTAGTGTACATACTAAATTTCCAAAGCACGTCCTTGTGTAAACAGTAAAAGTAACGGCATATTCAAGCCACGTGGTCTCGTCACTTATATTGACAAAAAAAAGTCGTTCAAAGATGAAACATGGAAATTGGTTACCTCATGTTACGTTTTCGGAAGCTGTTGATCGCCTTGTAACGGAAATACGCCGGAAACCGGTGACTCGAGGCAGTGTAGTTCAATGTGAGTTGCAATCACCGTTAAATGAGCAAAATCCGGTCACAGTCATGATCGGTCTGATGTTAGCACTGCCGTTGGAAGTATTTTTCTCTTGCTCGAAGACTAATTTCGCTCATTTAGACACAGTTTCAAAATTTTAATTATAGATGGCGCATGGACATGCCTTACAGGTTTTAATATAATTTTAATAAGTGGAGCCACTAGTATCTCGGCAAGGTAGACTCAGGCCGTGTCCGAAATTACCAATTCGTTATTTTGTAATTTGTCATTTCGTAAGTTTCAGTTCGGACGTTGTCGGCAGTCAGTTGTTTAGCACTCGCGGCAACGCATTTTTACATTAACAGTAGAAAAATTTTGAACTTAATTTAATGCTTAAAACGGACGTAATATATCTACAATNTAATTTAATGCTTAAAACGGACGTAATATATCTACAATCATTACTGGAATGCTGCGAATATGTTAATAAATAAGAAATTAATAAATTATGCAATAACGACTTAAAAAAAAAATTTGTTGTGAAATACATAAACAAAGCACAACACTTACTTGCTTTTTAAAACACGCCTAGTGTATTTTTGAACTGTTATTTGTTTAAAATAAATAATTTTAATTATGCATTCGCGTATGTGTTTTGAACGTCAAAACCAAGATGGCGCTGATTTTGTCATTTTGTCTCTTTGCTAACATCTGCTAGATACAAAATACGAAATGCCAAATTACCATATGGGTCACCATTTTTGTATACAAAACCGGGTCACGTGATCATTTCGTCATACAAATCTGTCATTTCGAACACGGCCTTAAGTTCGTACTCTTTTGTTGTAATTATGATTGGACGCCATTTATTGAGACACGGCGTGTGTAACTGAGCTGATGGTAAACAGGAAATGATAGTGTGACTGAGCCATGCACAACCTGTCTCACAGAATACTTACGAATAGGGAAGTGAACAAGCGCAGTTTGTCATAAGCTCCACCTCACACGCCAGCAACATGGCGCTACACAATTGGCCAATCAGCGCTCAACAAAAGAGAATATAGCATGAAAGAACCAATCAGGGGTCCACTTCCAGTGCCTCGCGGGGGTGCCGTCATAACTTATAAATAGGCAACTTAGAAACAACATAACATGTAAACACATAAAATAGAATTTTCTAAGCTTTACCTGCTCTAAGTAACGTGGTTATAAATTGTGAACTTTCATACTTGCGTGTTTATAACCTATGATAGTTCTAAGTTCAGTGTTTCTATTGTAGAACTGTTCTTATTTGTTTGGTCCTAAGTTATGATAGTTCTAAACCGTCGCTTTCTAAGATACGGATTTTTCCAAGTTATGTGGTTCTGCATTGTATTTCTAAGTTGTGTTTATCTACTGTACGACTGATTTATGTTGCATATTTATAAGCTTTGGCAATTCTAAACTGACATTCTAAGACGTTTCTAAGTTTTGTGGTTACACGTTGTGTGTTTTTAAGTTGGGTTTTTCTGCTGTGCGAGTGTTGCGAGCTGCGTGTTTCTAAGTTATGTTCGTAAGTTATGACTTTGTAAGTTACGATGTTTCTAAGACATTGTGCGTTTGTACTGTAAGATTGTAAATTATATTTTTCTAAGTTATGGTAGTTCTAACTAATAACTTTCTGCGTTACAACTGTTCTATTTTTTTTTTCTGCTACTATGGATCTAATTATGATTTTCTAAGTTGCTATAATTCTAATTGAAAATAGTTTAAAGTTATGAGAAATTTTTTTCGAAAACTCTAAGTTGTGACTGTTCTAAGTTGTGATTTTCTAAGTTTTGTGTGGTTTCCAGCCTCACGCAGCCAAACTGCGAATGGGTACAACTATATCAAAGAAACCACCGCGTAATTTCACTTCTATATACTTATCTGTTCTGTAACTGCAAATTTGCCACACTATGGCCGCTGCCAATAAACAAACGACATACTCTAAAAAAATCCTAACGAAGTTTTCTGTACGGCATAGAAAGTAATCTCTTTAAGGCTGTTTTCTTCATAGTACCAATATATTGCTTTAATTCAAAGAGGTCACACACAATAACAGAGGTTTGCTATAAATACATGTTTTCTTTATATGCTTTGGTTTAATGTCATCATTACCTTCCTTTATGGCAAACAAATAAATAGCCCAGTCATATTAGGGGTTTCACCTCGAAATGAAAGATAATAAGCTGTAAATTGGTATAAGCCTTTGTTTTGTCGTTCTTAATGTTGTCTCAAAAGTCACCAATGTTATCGTGTCCGCGTCTTAAGATATTGAAGGTCAAAGGTCATAAAAATCGGTTTTTCGCGTATATCTCGCTTTTTATTGCTTAAATAAGATTTGCACTTATTATAAAAGTTGTAGAATATAAAATTCTCTACAACTTTTGTTTGAACTTTTTTTTCATACGATCAACCGTTTCTGCGGTAGACCGCAAAGAGTGCGCCGCGCACAGTCATATATGGTCTAATGCAAGGTCAAGCGTGAGTTACGGTTGTCAGTACGTTGGATAAAGTTAATTATTTACTAAAAAAAGTATAATTATTAAACAATGCCCATTATTTATGTACTAATTATAAATTATTTATATT
>NQII01001032.1:478216-502142 GCA_002778355.1 Clitarchus hookeri
ATAAGTGCAAATCTTATTTAAGCAATAAAAAGCGAGATATTCGCGAAAAACCGATTTTTATGACCTTTGACCTTCAATATCTTAAGACGCGGACACGATAACATTGGTGACTTTTGAGACAACATTAAGAACGACAAAACAAAGGCTTATACCAATTTACAGCTTATTATCTTTCATTCCGAGGTTGACCCCTTTTTTTACCTAATATGACTGGGCTAAAACGTTATTTGAGCTGATTTTGTTTACAATAAACAAATATTAATTACTTCGTACCAAAGATAACTGCTTAGAGATGTTAAAGGTCTTCTGTCGTTCATTATAGTTTTCAGTGCGTTACTGTTTTCCCGACGTAAACTTTCATAAAACAATACACTGCAGTTATGGACCTGTATCATAGTCATTACCATACGGATGAAACAAAAATCATGTTTGTTACGAGCCTATTTTGCAGTGTATCGTATTNTTTTGAGACAACATTAAGAACGACAAAACAAAGGCTTATACCAATTTACAGCTTATTATATTTCATTCCGAGGTTCACCCCTTTTTTTTACCTAATATGACTGGGCTAAAACGTTATTTGAGCTGATTTTGTTTACAATAAACAAATATTAATTACTTCGTACCAAAGATAACTGCTTAGAGATGTTAAAGGTCTTCTGTCGTTCATTGTAGTTTTCAGTGCGTTACTGTTTTCCCGACGTAAACTTTCATAAAACAATACACTGCAGTTATGGAGCTGTATCATAGTCATTACCATACGGATGAAACAAAAATCATGTTTGTTACGAGCCTATTTTGCAGTGTATCGTATTNCTGTATCATAGTCATTACCATACGGATGAAACAAAAATCATGTTTGTTACGAGCCTATTTTGCAGTGTATCGTATTTAAACCAAATTTCTTTGCAAGGTGTTAAATAAAAGAAAGCGTTTTTACAACGTAGTTGCTTAAACACACACAGCGATCTTGAACTTCGGGTACAAACTCCGCGAGATGATTTGTTGCGGAAAATGAGGTGGTAAAGATCGCACGATATCTGACCTAACGTGTAATGGAGTGACACGCCCTTCAGAATCAGGAATTAAAATCACTTATTTTCAAAATGTCAGGAACTACACGAGGCAAAATAACAAACTCTTGAACAGCGTGAGCTCGGTCTGATGTCTGCTGCCTGTGAACCTTTGCGGTTGATAACATCGCTCGCCATTAGGGAATTAGAAGGAGAGATGCTGTTAACCAACAAAACCCCGCAATGGGTGTTTATCGATCGTTACGACGTAATAATCACGTGTACGTCAAAGGAACCCAACATTTCGCCATGGTGTAACACGCACACGAGAGCGGTTCTTGAGAATACAACGCACCTGTTATCGTGGAATAAGGAAAGATAGTATCTTCAAGGTCATGTTCCTCTACGCTGGCGGTCTGCGCATCTGAACCCTGCAAAAAAAAAAAATTAGCTAATTTGCGCAAGTCGTCTTCCACACGGCTTCCCACAACATACCCAGTAAAAAAATACCACTTATGATAACGATTGTCGTAACAGAGAAAGAGGGTCAAACTTGCTCCCGGCGTTCGGAACCACACACATGCGTGGCAAAAGTTAAGGCTATATTTCACGATCATTTTTTCATTTCATTGTCTGAAAGATATGTATTTAGGGACCACATAAATGAAACGGTTTGTACTGAAATGATTTTAGTTTTCAAAATATCGCACCGGAAATACGAAAATTTCTGAATATGGGAGCCCAGGTTTCTGTGCACCTAATTAACTTGGCCAAATAAATCACATGTCAGGAGATCTATATCATATACACAACATGTTAATAAGTATCAAGGATTTTTAAGAATGGTTACTCGGGTACTGGTATCCTGGATGTCATTTAAAATAGGTAATGATGTTTTTGCCAACATATTTTAATCCGTCCAAGAGAAGTTAAAAAAAAAGTTAATATTGTTGTTGCAAGAATGCCTGAGAGGCGTATCCGAGTTCGTGAGGGATAAAAACCAAATAATAAAATTTGATAATTATATTTATGCTCAGTGCTACAAATAGTCAAACATTTGTTATTTACCAGTATGAGCATTTTATTAACTCTATATTATTTTTATTGAGTGCAATATTTAATTCTATTATGGGGAATTCGGCACATCGGGACCTGGGACAGGAGCGTCGGAGCTGTTCGTGCTCTGTAATTCCGGTCGGTTGGCGGCCATCTTGGATCCAGATGACCTTGTCCCTAACCTTGGTCTGGTGACCTTTGAACTTGAAAACCCAAAAATACAACAAAAAATCCCCCAAAAAAATACTAAAAAAAGTTAAAAAAATTATATTTAAAAATCATTAAGAATTTATTTAAAAATTATAAAAAACTCATTTTTAAAATTTATTTTTATGCAACAATAAATTTATTACAAAATTTAATATATTAATTTATTCTCACTTTTTAATGACAACTAGAGAAATCCTATTATCAATCGGGGTAAAACATTTGCACGGTACCATGAAATGTAATGCTTCTATAATGAAACGTTTTCAGTAATTAACACTGACATTTCTGTTATGAAACTAAAACAATTAATTTTCGTGCGGGCCCCCTCGTAAGGGGGCCCGCACCTACGTGGACCCTCTTTCACGGGATTTGAGGCCGAGAAACGCGGGGGCGATAAGAGCGACACTGCCATGTGCGACAAGTGCGTCATCGCTTCTACGCGCGAGACTCTCAACTGGAGCGCAATGTTCTCGAGTGAGTGAACGATGATATTTAGGCGGCTCTTAACAGCGAGATCTTGCGAGCAGAGCAACGTTCTCGACATGCTGCGTATACCTATGGGATTTTCAGTGGCGACCCTGTCATTTTATTGGTTGAATGTCTGTAGCGATGTTCAACGCAAGGCCCTCGAGCACTTTAGCATGTGCCTGACCCGAATATTTTGAGGCACAACGCTTTGAAGAATACGTTTTTAGCTTTGTTGAAGGGCACCGAAATGGCGTTTCTAATGTGCGTGACGTATTCTGAGGTTGTGTATTATTTCATATATCAGTACACCGCACGTACGTGTAATGGTTTTGTAGAAAAAACCTGATCTCAAAGACACTGTAACGTAGTTCCAGCGAAAGACAGGCGGGCCCCTTAAGGCCCGCCTGCCTGCCGGCTGGCAGTCGCGAAATTTAAATAGGAATCCCATATTAAGGAGATTTCGTCTCAGCGTGCTAATTTTAAAGATAACCTTTTTAAACAAAGTGTATTCTTAACGAATTTTTTAGGAGAATATCCCTACGAGTGTATATTTTCAATATAGGTATGCAGTATGTACTTTTCTGTAAAACATCAATTTTTAAAAATTCCTTGCAAACAGACTACACGTGTTATGGAAACATTTCCGCTGTAGGGAACTTCTCCTAAAAAAAATTTGAGAAGAATACATTTCGTTTGAAACGCATATCTTTAAAATTAACGCACTGAGGCGAAATTTCCTTAACATGGGATTTACTATTTAAATTTCGCAGTTTCCAGCCAGTAGGCAGTGCCGTCAATACACAGCTTGCACCTTAAATATGTAGATTTACAAATTTGTTGAATTTTGTACACAAGAAGCGCTAAGCACTTCGGCGTCGCCTGGCACCACGGCACCACACAGTACAAATTCTTGAACGTTTTACAAAAATCCTTTGAAAACTAGTTTCTATAAATGGTCTTGTGACATTACAACTAAAATATGGTATTTTTATAACACGTTGTTTTACGAAACACACAAAACTGGTTATGTATTTCAATGTTAATAATAATCACGAAATCTACAGTACTTTAATGTTAATAATTCAACATTGGTTTTACACATTACACTGTAATTTTTCGTATAATTTGCTCTAATTTACTAGTTGTGTTAAAAAAACACGATTTTGTCAACTGGAAATGCTAGTAAAAATAGGAAAAACGTGTACAGTGTTAATTAACTCTGTGAAAATTCAAAATATAACGTAGGTTTGATCCTTTCCAGACCAAGCATAGCCAGCAATCACATGTCGACCCTTTAACTGGACGTAATTAAAGAAAAACATTGGCGTAATACTAAATGTTGTTCAGTTAATTTTTGTAACTATACAACCACTCTACCGCCGTCCACATTAATGCTGCTCTCGCAAGGAACAAATATTGTGGATTATTACAAGATTTGAGATATGATCTTGTGAATCTGCAATAGGTTTTTCAGTTCAAGTACGAAAGATATCACCGTGTGCTCACATACGTGCAACTCAGTGGGAGAGTAATCCACCATCTTGCCCATTAAGGTGTCAACAATTGGTATAAAAATGATTAATAATTCATATAATTGTGGTAAAAAAATATGCAATTGCCTTTCACTTCAATGCATTTCATTATACTATGAAGTAATTATCTCCTAGAATTTTCCATAATTTTCCTAGGTTCCTTCACTTCAGTCAGTGTAACCCCCCTCCCCCCTTTTCCACCACCACTCAACCCCCACCAACCCCAAAACCCACCTTGAAATATTTCTGGATACACTAATACTGCGACTTATGATCTTAATTCTGTCTCCTAATTGCAGGGGCCACGGTAGTGAAGTGGTCAGACCACTGGCCTCCCACCCAGGCGAACCAAGTGTGATTCCCGGCGGTGTCGCTCCCGAGTGTTCGAATGTGGGGACCGCTGGTCGGTGGGTTTTCTCGGGGATATTCCGTTTACCCCGCCCTTGAATTCCGGCTCTACTCCATACTTACATCACTTCGCCTTCATCGGCCCTTGAGACTTCAATTTTAATGCCCCCTCCCCCCAAATCTCTCCTATTCGAATTATAATCATTTAGTGTATATATGTACGTATAGCTCGTTCCCTGTGTTACTTGAGCACTGTTGACAACAAAAATTAAAACAATATTTTCCCAATAACTGAATTTAGTTTAAAAATGAGCACTGACAAACGTATCTAAGGCAATTTAAATTTTTAACTTAATATTTAAAGTGAACGCATTGTATAAATCCGGTGGTCACTGAATTAGGCTTCTTTTTATGTTATGAACATTACAGTTAGACTTTGCGTATGATAAAAATACTTCTGCTTCTGACAATTCCACAGTATGACTTAAAACTTTGGATGCTGGTGATCACGCACGCATTTTGCTAATTGATTATGTTTGTGAATTGATATGAATGTGCTGAAAGAAGACGTTAGGCAAGATTTTCAGAAGTTTGTAGTTGACTGTAAACGAACTACAGACCAAATGGTCGGACTAGGCGATCGTAAGGAGTGGACGAAATGGCGGAAATGTTAAAAAGAAAGGACATTTCAGATTAAATAATGAACCAGTGTGAAGTTTACTTTAGAGCATACTAATTCTGGTGAAGGCAGTGTTTCTTACTGGAAGCTTCACAGTGTAGGAAATATTTCATCTTGAAATAATTACAATAAAAAAACGTGTAACTAGCGACAGATTACCCACAATATATGCTGCTACAGGCGAAGAAATTATAATAAGGAATATAACATATTTCGTAACTATTAATGCATAAATGGGAAAAATGAAACATTTTTTAAAATTTTGTTAGCAAAATTATAATCACATTAAATACGATTTTAATTTGACTTTTTCCATTTACTACGTTAAATAAAAATTTTAATTTCCATAAAATCTACAAAATTATAGAAGACAGTACTTTCACCCATTGAAACCATACATAGCCTACACACAACAAAATGTTTGCTTACAGACAAATAAGAGTAAGCATTAGGATACATTTTTTTCTTGTTGGGCAGTATTGTTGTAAGTTTTCTCTTTTTTTTTGTTATTTTTAATATAATTTTTGGTTAATTTTCGACAGCGTTCATACTTCTGAAATAAGAAGGTTTTTTTGTAATTATATATATATATATNTATATAAATTAGCTAGAGCTTTGTAGAAATTGTAAAGTGTTGGATTACGCAATAACGTATTGTTACTTAGTCCTGTTACTACTGAAACCAAAGATGTGTTGTTCTGGTGTAGCGAGCAAAGTAACTTCTTATAAAATGGGCCGTTAAAACGCTCGTAATTCTCAGATGTTACGAAAGTCTTATAGGGATGGCAGCGTTCTAAAAACGTGGGCATTTTCCTAACATTCCTCCTCACAACGGCGACTGGCAGGCTCATTCCGATGAAATATTTCCTTAATGAAAAACTCACACTTTAATAAGCCGAGGAAAATTGTATTTGACGTTAAACGGTTACACGATTTTTGTTTTTAGTCGTTCACGAGCGGCGCGTTCAGAATTCTGAACGGAGTCGTTCTGGTATCGTCCTTAAAGCACTGACGAAGATTTCAAGGGGGAAATTCTCTTATCTTTATATCGAAGCAATTAACTCGAGACATGGCAGAACATCTTATTGGGCTGATCCAATAACACGGAGGTGGCATTTGAATATCCGGAGTGTGGTGTACGACGGCGATTACCGACGACGTGCGAGTCATGTGATTATTCAGGCTGGCCTAGCACCCCAATAACCTGCCCGATGGAAGTTTGGGAGGGGATAAAACAAACGAGTCAGGCGCGGAAGCACAGCGCTGCCAACTCAGCGGATTTTACACCAGATTTGGCGGATTTGAATTCCTCTCCAGTGGGCAAAAATTGTTACCTAATGGTCAGTGTAAAATGTTAAGAATTTTATTTTCTTCTGAATTGTTCGTAGAATGTAGGGAATAGTTATCTGGAAGGAAGTGCATAAATCGCCTACTATCAGCATCTTCAGACTTTCTGAATCAAACATATGAAAAATCACCCAATTTATGAAGTGTTTGGTTGTTTTATAAATGTTTCATGTATCACAGGCGTGATAAACTTCTGTTAACATTAAAGATCTATCTTATTTTTGGTATAAAAGAACATTTAATTATATTTTATCTACAAATTGTAAAATTTAATGTATTATAAATATGAATAAATCACAGAAAAAGTGTGTGTTGGCAACACCTACCAAGATATAGTTCTCATACAAAATATCATTAAATTGAGTGCGCACATATTCGGCGCGTTGTTCCTTTGTTGTAATCTTCTAAGCTTAGTCAAGCTTTGTTCGAATGTGGCGGAAAACAGCCTGAAAGTAGAACTTCAGCACGTATTCAAAAAAGTTGGAAGAAACTATAAATTGACTATATCACTATATGATGTGTCGAAATCTTTAATTAATATGTCTTGATGAATGGTAAAGTGGTTAATATTTTAGCATAGGCCTACTTCGTAAAGGCATTTAAGAATTAATGGCACTACATCATTATTATTAGTACACATTTATTTTGTACATCGTCCTTGGTGTTTCTGCTTCTTGTTGGCTTTGCCACAAATACAGACGCATAAAATCCACATTTTCGTAAATTTAACTATATCGAATAAAAAAATACTTTAAATAAACGTTAAACTATATTTTCGTTACGTGAAGGATGAGTGTGTTGGTTTTTCGTAATCTAGTAGTTCTGGTGGTTTTCATCTGTGGCCTAGTGGAATTGCCTGTTGAATGTCGGCAACGCTGGCGGAGGAAAGCCATCAATGTCGGAGACGCGGGGATCGTGATGCGATGCCGACGGACACAGGTGTGAAGACGCGGAGGCGTTTAAGCCTCTCCCAAGGCGCGTACGGCTTCACGCCTGTACCTTGGGCCACGCCCACCCCCCTCCACACGGGAGGTGCGCGTTTCAAACCGATCGACTGATTGCCCCCTTGGGCCGCTCGTTCGCCCGAGCGGAGGTAATTAACGACCCTCGGCTTCGCCTCCAGCCAGCTGCGGACGTCCCGGGACAGTATTGCCAACCCTGTGGATTTCCGTGCATTATAATGGCTACCTAGTGGACAAATTTGTTATTTAGTGGCCAGTGGATAATGTAGTGGGTTTTTTAAATTGTCGGTGGAACGCGAAAAAAAAAAACTTTCTCTGGAAGGAAGGGGGAAAAAAAACTATGTATAACTTACATGGAGTTTCCAAATCTTCAATTACAATGTGTATACGGCGAAGTTGTAAATATTTCTAGCATGAATCTGTAAATTGCTATTTAGGAATTGGTGGTACTGCGTCGTTATGACATACATAATATGCGCAATTAAGTAACGTTAAATGTNAAATTGCTATTTAGGAATTGGTGGTACTGCGTCGTTATGACATACATAATATGCGCAATTAAGTAACGTTAAATGTGTTAAAGAAAAATAGTATAAATAAATATGTTAACTCATAAATTTTAAGTTGAATTAAACGTGGTATTATTATTGTTTATATTCGAACAATTATGTGCATTTTCATAACCCAGTGATTTTCTGTGAGTTTTCTTTGTTGGCATAGTGTAATTATACGTCCATTTATCGGCGACAGTGGTTCTGGAAGGCTGCGATAATGGCCGAAGGGTGGACGTGGAAACACCACACCAGCCGTGGCACTGATTTCACAGCGCCTAATAGCCGTGAACATTGCAGATGGCAGCACATTCGTGTTACAGCCGCTCAACGTTACTACTTGGTTCTCGGGACGAACAAATGTCTTTATTTGCACAATCACTTCGTTTTATGAAATATAGGAACTTATCTACACAAGGTTTGGACCACTACAACTTGTTTCGGTATTAACGAAGTTATACAACAGTTACTTGACTGACCATAAAAAAAAATGCGCATCCTCCAGTCACTGCCAAATTATTAGAAGTAACTACAAAATAAATTTATTCACGCTACAAAATACTTAGTAATTTGTGGTGAAAATTTTTCTTCGGTGCACCTACGAATGCACGATTATCTTTATAAATGATTCTGGAATGGTAAAGCTGTAGATAAGTTAATTTATTTTTTTCAACGGACAAGGAAGTTTAAAACGGAACGGCTTTGATATCTACATTCAATACAATAACAATAGTAAATATGTTTGTTTATATAATACAGGATTTTATGTGTCACCCAACAGCACGAGGCCATTTACAAGGTGGCACTTGCATACACATAAAATATCAAATGAATTAACATACATATAGGCTGTTCACTGTTAACTGAGAACTTTTGGAAGCCCTGCTTAAGATCTTCTTTTCTCCTTGTTTTGTATCCTTCCGCCGTATGTAACATTTACATTGTCATGGGCCTAATGACTTTACTTATGCGTCAGTAAAATGAAAACGCGAAATTGCTTGGAACCTACATGTGTTACTAATATGCCAGTTTGCACTTTGATGTGTATAAAATAGAAACACGCCAACTTGATTTGTTATAAATTAAGAGATTACACTTGCAATACAACGTCACGACCTGGAACTATTTTACTGCCGATTTAACTGGGAGCTTGTATGCCAGTGTATACGCTGTTCACGGTAAAGTGGGCACTTTTGAAAGCCCTCTCATTTGGAATAATAGTCAATAACTATATTTCTTTTTAGCCTTAGACGTTAACTTCCAAGTGCGGTGGAATATACACAGTATGTTTATTACTTACATGGCAATATTTATTTAAAAAGTCGGTTAAAGGATAAAATTTGGCTGAAAGGAAAAAGTAACTAGGGCCTCAGAAGTGCTCACTTTACCGTGAATTGCTTATACGCGGTTACATATATGTATACAGAAGGGCCAGTGATTATTTTAAATGGTTGATTTTAGAATTGCTTACTTTATCATGAACATCCTACAGCAATACATATACAATTAAACATATATAAAATTATATTCATGCAAAATAAATGAAAAAATTAAAAACCAAAAGGAAGCAAATAACGCCATAGACATTAAATTTATTAAAAATTATATGTTCTTGAGTTTGAGGGGCTGGTGCAATAATGTAAATCAATGAAACAGTAAAGCAATCGAACCCACGTAATATACAAAATAAATGAAAACTACAAAAACGACAAAAATAATAATTTGTAATAATACATAATTTCATAAGACAACGACTACCGGAAATACTGAAATTCTGTAGAGAGTCATGTAACAATGCGTGCCGTACTTGGCCAATACTGAATGCACTGCCGGCTTCTACGTGCTGCGTTTGGCCTGCGTGTATGTTGATAGGGGAGGTTGCTCTGTCGGATACACGTTTCTAATTTGTGAATAATTTGGTGCAATTAGCATCGCACGTGGTATGTGAAACACGTAAGGCGGAAGTCGTAAAACCACCACCAACCTCCCCCTTTTTTTTTTATAGCTTGGTTTATTAGCATAATTTTACGTACTTCGCTCCCCCTAACACCGGTTTCACTTTCCCCTTTCCTCGTCCAATCTCTCTCACCTTTCAACACATGCCCTGCCAATGCTTTCGAAGGTGTTTCAACTGTAGCACAGTTTTCGTTGCCACCCTAGTGAAGCTACTCTACATATTTGGCTCTCAAATTGTGGCCAGCGAATCACAGGCGATCAGTGGCTAGATCATAACAGAACTATTCTATTATGTTTCCCCATTAGGCCACTTACCAATACACTGAAGAGCCAAAAAAACTGGTACACCTGTCTAATATCGTGTAACCCCTGCCCCCCNAGACGACGTGGCATGGACTCGACTAATGTCTGAAGGTATGCAGGAGGCAATTCACACCATGAATCCTGAAGGGCAAACCACAAATCCAATCTGCGCCAATTTGAGAAAGGGTTGCACGTCTGTCACGTTTAATGATTCTCGTCAGTCGTCATTTGTCCCGTTCTTTCACGATCTTTTTCCGGTCGCAGCGATGTCGAAGATGTGATGTTTTACCGGATTCCTGATATTCACGGTACACTCGTGAAATGGTCGTACGCGAACATCCAAATGTTATCGCTACCTCGGAGATGCCATGTCCCATCTCTCGTGCACCGACTATAACACCACGTTCAAACTCACTTAAATCTTGATAACCTGTCATTGTAGCAGCAGTAACCGATCTAACTGCCGACCGCATCGCGTTACTCTGATTGGTTCCATACCTTTGTTGTTTGCATACGCACGCCTATACCAGTTTTTTTTTACTCTTCAGTGTAACTACGATGCTTCACGCGACACAGTTGCCTATTACAGAGTCGTGGCTTCCTTATACATATATAGTCACTGGCTGTGTACGGTGTAATAAATGAAATAATACGTACGCTTATCACAAGTTTTACCTTAGTGATAGTTACAGTTGATCTGAAATTAGGTTAATGCATCGAAAAGAGTATATTAAAGAAATTAGCTGATAAATATTTTGTCTGCGGACGAGTTTAACGAGTCTGGCGGGCTGCTAATTGAATAATTCTGTAGGAGGCACGCGAAACTTTCTGAACATACCATGACATATTTTTATTGATTTCAGACGCCTGGCATTAAATTTCGGTAAAATGATTTGTTATTTTCTGTTTAATATTTTGTTCAGTGATTTACCACGTTCTTTAATGTTCGATAACAACAAAATAGTTTCACATTTTAATTAATTGATTTTAAACATTTTACAACGAAATTATATACATATCGCGTATTTTGATTTTAATGAGTCATCATTTCTTTATTCCTACATTTTGGGACTTGAATGAACGAGGTGTCAGGTGGGCAGTCCGTGTTTGGTTGACAGTCGTCATACAGTGGTCCGTGGTATAAATAAGCTTGAGAACAACTACAGAGGTTGATTTTATCGTAACAACGATACATACGTACACTAAAGATGAAGTAGATTGATTTTATATCCTGCGTACGGTAAATAAAAATGTCTCAGGATTTGCCCAGAGAACTGTCAAAACCACGTGTTTGAACAACGACGCGGAGATTTGTTTACATTTATTGTAACACCAAACGAATTATTAAGCGTAACTTAAAAAAATTCCATCGTTGCACCGAAACTTGGGCGACATGTCAGGAGAACGTGCAGGCCAGGGAAGCAGTGGTAGCCGTCGCTCATTAAAGAAGGCTTGAACAATTTTCGCCACATGTGGCCGGGTATTGTCCTGCTGAAATATGACACGTGGAGTCACCCACTCGTCGCTGCACACGACCACTCTTCTATCCACTAGTTCCACACACGCATCACTGTCGTAGCAGCATGCCCTGTACGAGCCGAGATGTCACGGTATGACAAACCCGTTTCCCGGAGACCGATCATTCTGTCCCGTTCGAACTCACTCAAATGCTGATATGGTGCCCTTTGACGTCGACTAGGCATACTGGCACTTGCTTTCACTTCGTTTGACGGCTCTTCACTGACTGAGGCCTACGTGTACGCCATCTCTCAGCAATCGTAATCACTTATTGCTGGTACACTATTCTTCCGAATCTGCCTATCCATGTCTATGGTAGCTTTAGCTTTCTTGCATTTTTTCACGACACAGTCAAATACATAGTGAAGTTCCTAAGTTTGTACTACTATCTGATGTAGGCATATAATAAACGATCCATATAATCCTTAGGGGTTGCGAAATTTCGCGAAGAGATTTCAAGACGAGTTATATTTCAAAACACTGTGAGGTCATTTACCTATCTTGATTGGCAGAATTACTTTTTGACACATGTCAACTGTTTGAACACTAATCACGTAGGAGCCGTGCTGATGTTGTCGAATTTCGAATGGCTCGGTCAGATATGAAAACGCCTTCTCAAGCAGACAGCAACCGATGGCAATAGACAAACTGCTGTTGGGTGATTATAGTATTGAAGTCTACCATCTACTCATATTTTTTCACTATTAATTTCTTTAGAGTTAAAGAAGTTAACTGAATTTTGTATATCGTTCCTCCTGTAAAGTCAGGAAAATAGATTCAATAGCACAGTGAATTTTTCGCAATAGCGTCTTCATTCAAGTTGATACATGACACTAGATCAGTAGAAATGTTTAATTTTAGACGTACCGACAAGATAAGCTCATCTAAACTAAGGGGAAAGAAACAACCTAAGCAGGGATTTCAAAAGCGTTCATTAACTGCGAACGATACAGGTGTTCTCTCGACAGCCCTACGCTGCGTCAGAAAAATTACTGAGCGCGTAAGGAAAATGCGGTCAAAGCAGAAGACATTGTTGAGTGCACTAATACGGAGTTGACAACAAATAGTGGCTCGATATTATTTACAAAGTGACTGGCGTAAAATAAAAAAAACCTCAATCCAAACTGTTTAAAACACGCTTCATGACAAGAGAACGCTCTTAGTTACTGCCAAATCACAGCAGACTTTTTTATTTAACAGTAAGCTATGTTTTCGTTCACGTTATCATTCGCGAGTAAGACAATTTTATAACGGTTATATAGGCACCAAGAAAGCAAGGGAGCACGGGTATACAATTCTATTTATTGGGAATTAAATAACCGAAATTCGGGGAACATTTTTAGCGTGCATGATACCTATTACGCGTGTTGAAGAAAAACCTCCTCTAAATCGTTACAGTTAAAAATACGACTTTAGTGGGTGTTATCACAACACATTTTCCAGAATTACAGATAACAGTGTTGACAGATGATACATTTTTGACAAGCTGCGACATGATGTGTACGCATGATTTTGCACTCCACGACCCGTGAGAGTGCGTTTGTGTGTGTATCTTAGTTTAAGTCAACCTCCTGTTTACAAAGATAACTCCATTCTTGATACGACTAAAATTAGTTTTTATATGATATAAATTAAATTTCAGTTGCTAATTTTCTTAAACAACTGCAAAACTCAGACAGCTATGAGGCACTTACAAATCACCGCAAGTGATAAATATAAATAAATATATCCTACGTAAAAAAAAAAACTCGCTTTGAGAAGGGGCGAATTTACTTCACCACCTTTTGGGTACCCAGAAATAACACCAAATACAGTAGAAGATAATACAGGACAACTCTACATCAACAACGCAGGCGAGAGTGTAACAAATTAAACCGAAGAACTAAGGTGTGATGAACGCCTGCGAATTTAAAATACTAATACAGCGAAAGCATGCTTACGCATCTCAAAACTCGTTTTAAAAGTAACATAATGTATATAAGTGAAAACAACTCATAGGTTTGCATTGTCGCCAGGGTTTATTTTGCACAATGCATATTGTTACATGTCGCTGGTCTGCGCCGCTGACCTTGACCCGCCCCGCGCGAGCGGGCGGAAGAGAAGTACAGAGTAGTGATAAGCGAGACGGAAAGTCAATGGAATGTTTTTAATGACAAGCGAGCTATAATCCTACCAGCGTTTTGAGTTATGAAGGCATTCTGCCGCGATACCCCTTTGGCGGCTCGCTGCTCCTGACCTTCGGCACCTGACCTCGAAACATGACGGCGACGTGACTAATGTATCCTTTGTCTGTGGCATTACATCAAAGGCTCTGCAACCGCTGGCAGTACTGTAGGTTGACATCGTGGCACACTAATGGATGGTATGACTTGAGTCGATGCTTTAGAGCCAGCATGGTTCATACAGCCATGACTACTGAATTACATGCATTGACATTTGGCGGCTCGCCGCTCCTGACCTTCGGCGGAGAGGATTTTTGCGTTTATCTGAAGAATGCTCTGGATTACTGACCTCTTTCTCTCAGCGTGACTCGGGGTGCGTTGAACCTTCCAGATGGCCAGGGCGACTGCAATAAAAGTGCATCGGCCCCCCGGGCAGGGGTTAGTTGATGAGTGAACAAGTGGCTGGAGCACCACGCGAAGGACGACGGGCGAGCAGCGAGAGAAATAACCAGCGGGAGGAAAAATCTGCGACTGCGAGCATCGGCGCAGCAAAGAGTGAAACCGGCAGGCTGGACCAGTGGACTGGATGTGTATGATGGCAACAGGCAGACTGAAAGTGTGTTAATGATGAGTATGAGTTAATTGACTATAACGAAACAGAGACATTAAGAAGGACGTTTACTAGAGTTCAAATATACATTAAATATTGCGCTCACCGAGAAATAAAAAGAGTGATAGTGGAGATAGATAATTTAATGCTGTAAATAATAACTGTAAGAATAAATTAGAAATCAAATTTAGCTCTTTTATTTTTATTAAGACCTCCATCCCTCGTGAACTCGGATACGCTACTCTGGCGTCTTGTAACAATAGTTTGAGATTGCCGCCAACGCTGCACGATTTATGAGCANTATGCATATATTCTAATTGGTGATTAGGTGTTTGTTTCGTGTTGTGTAAACAGGCTACGTCTATACGCAATATAAGATTTATAGTGTAAAATATATATGAAACGAACACTTTGACGTTCATCGTTTTTATCATTTTGTTGTTAATAATAAGCCAAACGAAACCAACATCTAATCGCCTTGCTTAGCCATTTTTAAAGAAATCTGAAGTGTACATTGCTGCAGTTCGCCAAGAAATTGGAATTCTAGGATACTCATGCATCAGTACATCTTTGCTTATCCATTTTATTTTTACATATACCTTCCATACACTTTATAGTTATTAAGTGCACTGAAAATCAATTTACATCGTACTCCAATCCAGTTAATTTCCCTACTGGTATAACGGTGATGAGGGTATTGATGCGCTTGTCTGTGTCGTCCTTATCGCTCCCACTTTGGAGGCCTCGATAGGACACATTTCTTTAGTGAGACAGCCACCTTAATGACATGTTGACTTACAGTGTTTTTTTTTATAACGAAATGAAACTTTCCATGCACATTCGTCGAAATGAACCAATATGCTAGTTCTAAAGTGTAAATAAACCTTTCATTCTTACAAGACATTAACAGTGACAATAAAGTATAAACAAATATTTTACCACACGTCATTTATTGTAACGAAGCGCATCTTTTGAATATAATTGAAATGTAATTTTAATATTTTGTGTTCTCACAGTTTGCGTACAGTACATGTCTCCCATGTGTTATTGGTTTTCTTGTATCTCAGTTATCAAAATAACGTGACCTTTTTATATGAATAATTGCGGAAAATAAAATAAGAGAGGATTAATAGATCTTTTAACACACTATAAGCAGCGCACGAAGTAGAAAATAACACTGACTCGTTTTTTCCCTCTGAGGTTTTTTCCTCCATATTAGGTTTTTTTCCGCTCTCTTAACCATTTCACTTTTCAGTCGCCTCATTCTATCATCTAATAAGACAGTCTGTCGGAACTGTAATCATAAAACTCTCTCATCTCGTATCACAGGCTTCATTAAAAAGAGAACGCTTTCAATTTAAGAAATCTTTGTTAAGAAGCTCCAATGTATAAAATGTCTCACTCGGGGTGGGGGTAATTTGAGAACATGAAATTTTATTTATTTTAATGAGTTTGGATTTGGAAAGGACACGTGTTAAAATATGAGATCAATGAAATTAATATTTTCAGAAACTTTGAATAAAATAGTGTATATATTGGACACGTATCGCGGATATTAAGTCTCCGTAGTTATGTTTAATATTTTTGAAAATTGCTTTAACTATTGTTTTTATTTGAAACTGTAATAAACACTTAGAAATCATTAAGTCAAGGTACGCAAACATAATCGAGTAGCGAAGCTTTAACTTAATCGTTACAATAGCAAAGTTTGAAGAGCAGTTTGTAAGTTAGTGTATTGGTGTTTCAAAACACTAATATAAACTACCAAGCAATCAGAAAAGATAATTACGTCACTCATTCGCTTTCGTCTGGAAGAGAGCTTGTCCATATCTCTTAGCTGGAACACATTTTGTATACACATTTTGTATACTACCATCACGGGTATACTGCACGACAGGAGCGGATTTTGTGTGATCAAGGCGACAGTGGCTCAACTTAAACAAATTTCCCCCGCCCTCATTGTACAAAGTACGTCTATAGGTAGGTTGAATTCAGTATTTTGTTGTGTATTTTCACAAAAAAATTTCGTTATAGAATATTTTATTATTTAATTTCAATTAGCCCCTTTTTTAGAATGTTGTTTCTTAACATTTTCTGTTTACACAATACAAACATTAAGTGTTAAAATATTTTCAAAACACCTATAATTAAAATAATGCAATTTTATTATTAGAACTAAACACTTTTACTACATATGCGCCAGTCTAAAAGTATACAAGTTCTGTTTAATCTTCTTCACTTGTCTGATCGATNGTTCTGTTTAATCTTCTTCACTTGTCTGATCGATATTAAATACATCCTCTTAAGAAAAAATTTAATAATTACACCAAAAATAACTTACTTTTGTTCTGCTGCCTCTGTTAAACTCTTTTCATGTTATTTATTTTTTGAAATAAATGTAAAATCTCGACATTACACCATGGAAATAAATTTGTACAAACATTTTCTGATTTATTAGAGAAGTTTATCTTCATCATTTTGATGTTTTTATATTTTTTCTCTCCCTGTTCTTCTTTTAAAAACCATTTTAATTTTTGAAATAATTCTTAGAGATCCAACGTTTTTCGATTTTGGCCAAAATATGAACATTTTCGAGGGACTGGTGAAATCTGTTTTGTTATAACATGAAAGTGTGCTAACTATCTAATGTGATANAATATGAACATTTTCGAGGGACTGGTGAAATCTGTTTTGTTATAACATGAAAGTGTGCTAACTATCTAATGTGATGTATACTCACGACCACCGGGGACCATGCATGATACAAAAAATGTGATCATTTAGAACTATATGCCCCTTATGGGAAGTAATTATTTTTTAATCTGTATTATTATCTCTCTTTTNAAAATGTGATCATTTAGAACTATATGCCCCTTATGGGAAGTAATTATTTTTTAATCTGTATTATTATCTCTCTTTTATACCAGTGTTTCACCTGACGTGATAGTACGTGAAAACAGTATCTCGGCACAACATTTAACTGCATTTTTATAGTATACATAAAGTTGTCGTGCGACTGATTTTACGATGTTCTGCTACTGAACACAGTTTACGATGTTCAGCTACTGAACAGAGAATACAGGGATGCGACTTCACACAAGTTACGACTGCGTCACGCATTAATTGTCACTAATAAGTGTCTACAGACAAATGATTTACGTTCAAGCAGTGTTTATCGCTTCTCGAAGGAACATTTAAGTTACGGTAATTGCAATCCACGTCCCATTACGTACGTTACAAAAACTGCAAGACTTGCCTTAACGTAACGATAAACAAGGCTAACACAGATTATAACACGTAAAAAAAACTGGATGGCAATAAAGCCCGTGATGGAATTTTTTACTACTGTGCCACCACGCTTTTTAAGTATGGGGATGCAAACCTCGAACGTCACCATATGTCAACGCGTAGTCAGCATGTGTGTGTATGTGTGTGTATGTGTGTGTGTGTGTGTGTGTTGGCGGGGTTACTGATCAAGCAAAATTTTGAGTTTTTATTTTCTCATAATTTAATACAATTACATAAATATTTAATGGTTTCTGGAAAGTTTTCTGCCGTCCTTTGCTCATTTTTCTTCCATTCGTGTTTGTCCGTGCTCTCTAACTACCGTGCGTCAAGTGAACATGGCTATAAATATGTTTTCTGGCATGATGGAAAGGGCAGATAGGTTAAAATACTGGAAACACGATCTTTTACGTCCCGGCACGCAAGTCGGTGCTTGGATCCGTAAGGCAATTACAAATTTCAAGGCTCGTTCGTTGAGGTTACCCCGCAGAATTGCGCAATTCGTCTTCTTTTTTTCCACGAAAAAAAAAAGAATTACTGCCGCAGCGCGCACCACCTGTAAAAGATTAATCACCGTCAAATGAGTTGTAAGGAGTATAATTATGGACAAGAAGGCGGAGCGGAAGCGCGTGTTTTCGAGAATGTTCGCCAGCGCATAAAGTAGCCTTTATCGTTGAATAAAACACAACCGCCAGAAATTCAAACAACTGCCGGGATAAATCTTCAAAAATGATTGCAAGCAGGTTCTGTGGTGCGTGCCGTAGGCTAGAATGTTTGTAGCGTCGTGTCGGGAAGGTTGTAAAACGCACAGGTGCTTGGCGCANTGTGGTGCGTGCCGTAGGCTAGAATGTTTGTAGCGTCGTGTCGGGAAGGTTGTAAAACGCACAGGTGCTTGGCGCAAAACTTTACTTTACACCTAAAGGTACAAACTAAGACACGTGTTCGAATAACAGCGGCGATGTTTCCCCATGTGCGATTAATCCAACTGGAATTGCAATAATGTTAAAGTTGTCACACTAGGGGTTCGGAATCCAGAACCTTCTCATCTTAAGACTGAAACAAATCCCAGGACACCTACTCATCGCCACGTTTCTCAACAGCCCACCTTCGAGAAGTCAACCGCTACCGACTAAAAGATTCAGAAAATGAACATCAGCGTTGTCCACAGTTAGGAAATGAAACCGAATATTTCCTCCCAGCAACCAAAATAAAGTATGTTTACTGCCCACACTAAAAAAATAAGACAAATGTAAACAAATAAATGAATTAACTTACCAATAAAGAAATAAACCAATTATTTACCACAATTTAACACCGCAACGCAGTTCGAAACACGCTAACAAAATTTGCATTAAAAAAAAACCCGCTCAAACGAGGTAATGAATTATGCAACATCAGATACACCAGGAACATTAAAACAACAGCCAGTAAATTAATTTAAGGCATGGCCAACACAACAATTAACACAGCAGAAAGAAAATTGTAACACTTATAACAGAAATAGAAAATTATAGGAACCTCGTGNCCAACACAACAATTAACACAGCAGAAAGAAAATTGTAACACTTATAACAGAAATAGAAAATTATAGGAACCTCGTGCTCTTTCCTCCACCAACCTAGCATTGCGTATACCAAAGATGAGGCAGACTGGTTTTCTTATTCTGGGCATGTCTCCAGCCTTGCTGTTAACCTTCTTCATTCAGACTTCAATTTAGAAGTTCTTTGCGTTTCATTTTTCAACAAACGCATGATATATACACATAAATTATTATTCGGCGCCAGTGAAAGAAACTGTTATGTATGTGCAGGACTCATGAATAACTGTTGCAAACACGTGTTGTTTTGTGTTATTTAACTATAGTGATATTTTTGACACATACGAGTTTTCGACCCNATAACTGTTGCAAACACGTGTTGTTTTGTGTTATTTAACTATAGTGATATTTTTGACACATACGAGTTTTCGACCCATTACAAATAGCAATAAGCTGATAAACCTAGGAGTACAAAAATATCATTTTCACCGAGACACGCAGGATATTTTTTTTTACCAGTAACGGCAAAACTTGACCACAGCCCAGTTGTAGTTAAACCGGGCCAGAATAAACTTACTAACACTTCAAAACACGTATTTATGTAAACAGTGAGTAGATGTAAATGGCTGGTTCTGGCGCAGTTCGAATAGAATGTAAATTGTTAGCTAATGCTAGTCTAAGCCACTTGGATTTGGCAGTTATGTTCGCAAAAAATAAACAGTGAAGCATTGTATCGCAAGTTAAGTAAATATCGTGTAGCTGGCAATACAACCCACTGGAATAANAAAAAATAAACAGTGAAGCATTGTATCGCAAGTTAAGTAAATATCGTGTAGCTGGCAATACAACCCACTGGAATAAAATCGGCAATCTGCAATAGGAAAAGTCAGTCGTGCAAATCGCGTATCGTAAAACGCTTAGTAGCGCACGCTAAAAGAGAAAGGGTGGGTAAATTTTAGTGGTAATGAAGGACTAGGACTGTGCATAGGGTCCACGTTCAAGAAAACTCGAATGTGAATATAGGCAAGTCGAAAAGCAACAAAATTCCCTGTGGAACAGGCGCTGGCCTCACCAAACCTCTCCTCCAGGTGGCCGATACCTATTAAAAGGTCATACCCGGAGCACTTCTTTCTACTTTTACGTTAACTCCCTCAAGTTAGATCTAAATCGGCTCTTTTTGTTCGCATGGCACCACCGGGAACTTTGAATTTTGAAGTCCGCCATACTGGTCGAAATGAATTTAAAACACAAACCTACATTTTACATATACACCTACCGAGCTCGCGCTTGCCTTCTTTCACGGGGAAATTTAAGTATGACGGCCTACCCTTAGCACATTCACGGCTCAGTGCATCCGAGTGTGTACTGGGCTCACATTTGGGGGAGAGCTGGTAACCAGAATGGTCCCCCGCCTCCTCGCCACCCGGGCGCAAGGAGTATTGTTCAAACCACACTGCAGACTTTCTTTACGATAGTCACATTTACACACACATTCACTACCATTCTCAGACCATATGGTAAGTCCTTTCCTTAAGAAGCATCGCTCCTTACATCATCTGAAATCACGTTCCCGGGTCATCGCTGGGGTCGTTTTCATCGGGATTTCCTGGAACAAGAACACGTCTTATCCAGGAAGAGTTGTCATTTCAGGGTTTGTCTTATCCAGTGCTTTTGTAAGGAGCCGCCTGTGGTGGAGGACTAATACATGACCACAGAATACCCCGTGAAGGGTTTACTGTGATCAAAGGTATNAAGGAGCCGCCTGTGGTGGAGGACTAATACATGACCACAGAATACCCCGTGAAGGGTTTACTGTGATCAAAGGTATGCCTACCATATGTGCTGATGGCATCCTTGTAGATCAAGACAGGGTCGAATGTTTCCCCCCTTCTCCAGAAGCACTCCTTGAGCAAGCTCAAGTGTGCCTCCTTGTTTGTGGGCAGGCCGACCTGGGCGACGGTAAGCCTGTCCACGCNAAGGAGCCGCCTGTGGTGGAGGACTAATACATGACCACAGAATACCCCGTGAAGGGTTTACTGTGATCAAAGGTACGCCTACCATATGTGCTGACGGCATCCTTGTAGATCAAGACAGGGTCGAATGTTTCCCCCCTTCTCCAGAATCACTCCTTGAGCAAGCTCAAGTGTGCCTCCTTGTTTGTGGGCAGGCCGACCTGGGCGACGGTAAGCCTGTCCACGCACTCCATGTGAGAGAAAATGATCATCTCTCCCCCATCCATTGATCTAACCAGCAGAGCCACTGCTGCCATCAAGATGGTCAGTTCCTCCAGTCATGAAACCTGGGTACCTCGTATGACCTCGTCATAGAGTTCGCAGGGTTCCTTCAAGTTTGCTTCCAAGGGCCAGGCCTGCACTCCCGCATCCATTGTATTGTTATCAGATGGCCACTGTATTGTTACCGTTCTCTCGGAGAAAGGTACCATTTAATTTCCCCTTACCCGGGATTTAAGCAGAGAGACTTCCCTTTCACTTCTTTTTTTCTGTTCTGCACTCCTGTCTCTCTGCTCTTGTACTCTCTCTCTTCTTAGAGCGCAGACCACTCTCCTTTTCTGGTCCCTTAGGAGTCTGCTCATATTGTGAGCAAGATGAGCAAAACCCTCTCGCACGTATATGACTGGGTGCCATAAACACAGCCATCCATCATTTGACCCCTCTGGATTTTCTTCTATCGGTGGGGTTGTTGTGTCCAGATTTATTTCTTCTTCTGACTCTATCAAGTGCAGGATAGAGCCAGTGATTCTGGGTAATTGCGCCTGCTTCGCAATTGGTTCTTATTTTGGTGTNACTCTATCAAGTGCAGGATAGAGCCAGTGATTCTGGGTAATTGCGCCTGCTTCGCAATTGGTTCTTATTTTGGTGTTGGCGGTGAGGGAGGACAATTTTCTTCTTGTTCTTCCAGTATCACTACCGGGAAGAGGTGTTCACTCATTGTCAATTTCAAGACATCTGTAACTTCCCCAATGCTCTGACTCAGACTTTGGCTCATCCACCACACGTCGAAGTTCCTGTTCCTTTTTCCAGCTATTGTTAGGAATTCTAGCACCAGAGGTGTCAGTATCTTGTCCATGATCATGTCCCGGAGATTAAGCAGCCCATGACTACTCAAAAGAGGTCCGAAGATCCTCAATTTTCCGACAGTCATACAGGAGGTGGGTGGAGGTGTCGGGCACCCCACACACCACACAGTCTGGTTCTTGTACAAGGCCTATTGAGAACAACTTGGCTTTGAAGTTCCAGTGCCCATCAAGAACTGCGCACTATAGTGGTCTATACTAAGACACCTCATGCGCAGCCTCAACCGGACACCGGGAAAGATGTCGTGAGTTCTTCTGCCTTTTTCGGATGCCTCCCACCGATCTTGCCAGACATCCAGGGTTTTCCCCTGCAGTGCCTTCATATCCTCTGGGGGTATTGGATCCACACATTTCCCTCTACTTATTAATCTTCTTTCCGCGNCCCCTGCAGTGCCTTCATATCCTCTGGGGGTATTGGATCCACACATTTCCCTCTACTTATTAATCTTCTTTCCGCTATTAATAGATCCAGTGGGAGTTCTCCTGCAGGTACTTGCAGGGCATCATTTGATATTGTTCTGTAGGCCTTGGTAATTCCCAGTAGAGCCGCCCTTTGCGCACTGATNGTACTTGCAGGGCATCATTTGATATTGTTCTGTAGGCCTTGGTAATTCCCAGTAGAGCCGCCCTTTGCGCACTGATGACCTTGCACTTAACATAGACCTTGCTTACCTCCAGGTACCATACGCCACAGGCGTATGTGACCACAGGTATAAAGACACTCCTGTACTACAGCTTCAATGGGTGGTAGCCGAGGCCCCAGTTCGTAGGAGCTACAGCTCTGAGCTTCTGAAACATTACAAGGTCCTTATTCACGGCATAGCTGACGTGTCTGTGGAATGTGAGACGAATCTGCAGTATCACACCGAGATACTTCATTTCCTGGACGAGTTTTACAACTCGTACTTCGAATCTTATCACTGGCGTTCTGTGGAGGTTTCCTTTCAGCAGTATTGCATTCATCATTTCCGCAGAGAACTTCAGTTTGAAGTTCTCTGCCCAGGTTGCTATTGTACCTAGGGTTGCCACCTTTTTTTCAAGCAAATAGAGTACATTTCCTTTCTAAGGTAAAAAAAAAAGTACAACATCTTAAAATAGAGTATTATTTATTTAACCTACTATTTTTTTTCCATATATATTTTTTGTTGCTTCTGGCAACATCTAACAAATATTTATTTTCAAAGAACGTTTTCACGGCGTCTTTACAATCTATGATCATATTTAAATATATAAATAATTCATTTTTCCCACAGGCTTTTGTACTTTTGCCTTCGTTTTGTTTGCTTTGTATGATC
>NQII01001032.1:503688-521510 GCA_002778355.1 Clitarchus hookeri
GCTCGCGACAGGACATGAACACCCAGGATAAGAGGAGAAACGGCAGCGACGGTTGACAAAAGGGGCGAATTTACATTTTCCGCCCCGGGAGGCTGTCGCCTCCGTTCCTGTGATGACAATTTACTGCTGATTTCAGGACTTGACGAGCGAGGTCGCCCAGTCGTAACTTTCGGATCACGAGGTTACGGGTTCCGATCTGAGGTAAGCCGTCGAAGCGTTTTTCCGATGTACGGTAAGTTCAGTTTAATGCTCCCGCCCACCTGGCGCTTGACGTGCATTGCAGATTGTTTGAAATGTTAGTTTTTCTACGAAACTAATACACGTGCGTCCAATGTGCTGACCTATGAACAGAACACACATTTCAGACGGCATCCGTTGCGTTTAGTGCTTTCAAGTCGTCGCTCACATTAGAAACACCGTTCCAGAATACTCCAAGATGGCCAAAAGCGTTCCCCCCCCCNCCCCCCCTTCAAAGTGTTGTATCTCAAGTGCATCAGATACATGCAAAACTACTCGAGGGTCCTGCCGTAATCTTCCTACCTACAGACTTTCCATTAATAAAATAACAGGGTCGCCACTGAAAGTCCCATAGATGCAAGCATTCGTCTGAAGTGTGCTTTCTTTTCGTAGATCAGCTCATTGGACGCACAGGTAATAGTACATAGTTCCGTGGTTTGGCAGGAGAAAAAAAAGTGTTTAAAAAAAGGTTGGATATTTTTAAGTTGCGTCTAAACACGTAAAACAGCTAAGAAATGTTTCACGTCCAAATAAAAGTTTCAAGTACTTTTTCAGCTCCAAAAATGATTCATATTGCGTGAAAATGGTTAAAACGTGCGTTTACAGGTAAAGTCCTTAGCTTGGCTTCTAAACCTCCTCACGCACGCACCCCCCCCTTTCCTACAACCAATCATCATTCCTTCTACACGATTCTTCACGCATAAAACCAGGAGTGTTAATAAGGCCAATAAAATAAAATGTAATTGTACATTTTGTTGTAAAAGTGTAGTTACAGAACCTTCTGCCAGAAAAAGTGGACAGAAACAAAATAATTTGCAGACTGAAATTTCTATAAGAAATAAATGACAAATCAAAATTATTGCTGGGCTGATGATGCTTATGGGAAAGGAAACCACACCGAAAATATATAAAATAAATATCTATAAAAATTATGTTTAAAGTTTTTACTGTTATATTGCAGATAACACAAACCAGCTAAGATGAACGCTTCAGCGCCGTTACTCTCATCACACCCGAAATTAATCATTCGTAGAATGTAGGCTAATGTATTATTTATATCCATTGTTTCCAAATGGGAAACACAAAACAATAGCCCTGTTGACAGGCATGAATTTAGTTTCAAAATTTTAATTCATACGCAAGTAAAAAAAAATTATTAGAGGTGTTTTTAAATATATAAAATGCACCAAAAATTTATTTTCAAAGAGAATTTCATATAAATATATCTTTAAGAAACCCGTTCTTACAAAGCAAGTTATAACCTAATGATTTTAGTAAGTAACTTCGCACCAAGGTGTACACAAAATATATAAATATATTCATGTTCATGAATTTTTTTTTTTTTTATGTAATGCTGTCGGGCATCGTGGACCGCGTTCATATACTACGGTTTCTCCTCCACTGGATCCTGAATCCTGCTGTTTGCTGCATGGTCACTCCTTAGCCGATCTGCATCGTGTTCTCGCGGGGTTCGTCGCTCTGCCTTTTTTTATCGGCATGCTCTGTGGTTTCCTTACCGCGGGAAACAAAGTCTGAGCTTCACGGACCTATGACGGTCACTGGCCATCGTGACACGACCTGTTATATGTAGGCGTTTGCCGTTCTCCAAAGGCCACGACAGGACATGCCTATTAATGTGCTAGACGGACGAATAAGAATAGGTATCCCACCCATGTACGAGGTGTGTTCAAAAAATAAGGTGACTTTGCAAATTTCGAGGGCCACGTACATTCGATTATCGATTGTTTTTATTGTTATGTTGGTACACATGTCCCCAACACATGTTGACATTATCAGCCATTTTGCATTGTTAGTTTGTTTGTGACAGATATAAAGGTTAGACGTGTTTTGGTTTGCTTGGCGATTTTTTGCTATCGCAAACAATGGATCGAAGAATCTGTATTAACAACACCGTGATCATGCCTCAGCCACCGTATTAACCGGGCGTGGCCCCTTGCGACTTGTTTCTGTTCCCAAAACTGAAGAGACCCATGAAAGGACGGAGGTTTGCCACGATTGAGGAGATAAAGACCTGGGAGACTTCAATGCCATACCAAAATGCGCATATCATAAGTGCTTCAAGGATTGGCAAAAAGCGCTGTTACAAGTGTATTATATCTGAGGGGGATTACTTTGAAGGGGACAAAATATATATTGATGAATACATAAATATTTATCGAGACAAAGTCACAAAATAACAAGTTACCTTATTTTTTGAACACACCTCGTATTAGCTGCCCAAGAAACTGCTTTGCGTATATATTCTACACTGAGAAAAGTAAACTGTCCTTATAGCACATCTATTTCATTGGAGACTATTTGTTTACGTTGAACAATTTTTGGTCAACTCAACCAAACCGCTCTTAGCCAAAACATCCGCATACTTTCACTTCACGTCCGACCGGAAATCCTCGCGATTGGTTGCGATAACGTAACAAGAAATGTATCAGATTAACTAGAACACTCATTAAAAAAAAATTCTTATTCGCAAAGTCTGAAACTATAAAATGAAATGGGCGTGAAAGGTTAAATGCATGGCTCGTATTTCTGTAAGTTCCTCTGTAATTGTCTAATTAAATTGTCAGAATGAACACATTTTTATAATATACATGTCACTATTTAATGGCAATCGTTTTTGGTAATTCATTTTAAAATATTCAAAATTTAAATTACTTTCTTATTTTTTTTTAAATATAATAGCGATAACATAATATATTCAGTATATACCGTGGTTGTTTTATTACTTTTAACAATTTCTAATTTTTTATATCTAACAATTTTTATACAGTAAACCGGGACAACTTCGCACCTGCTGGGGTAACTTTGCAGCACTGAAAATGTTTGTTTTAGTGCCACTTGGTGAATGGGTAGCAAAAATTACTTGGGTAGTAGAAAACTCGAAATATTTAAAATACCTAGCTACAGTTTTCTATTTCTTTGCCAAATGGCACCAGAACGAACCTACGGAGTAGCGCAAAGTTACGGTGTTTTTTTTTAAATATTTTATTTTAAAAGCACACTATGTCATGAGCTAATCATAACGTAAAAAAATGAGCGCTTGTGTGGCACAGACCGTACCTGCAACACGAGGTGTTGCCAAACGGGCCGTACTAACAACACGCATTTGGAGGACAGGAAAGATACGCCTTTACAGTCTCCTCGGGAGGGGGGGGNGCCATTGTTTGACCGTGAGTTGTCATTTCAGTTCCAGCACGTCCTTATTCAGGCAGTCGATCTGCGCGTGCGCGGCTTGCCTGCATAGTTGCCCCGTCGCGACGCCCGCCAGTGGCGCGCGCGTCGCGGCGACTGACCTCGTGCGCGGGAGGACAGCGGCAAAGAGAGGTAGGATGCGCGAATAAGTGGTTTGCAGTCGCCGCGAGAGCCACTGCGCATGCGCTCGTGCGCCACCGTCATTACCGCTCGGGGGGTCGCGAACCCATCTCGAGGTGGCCGTCTGGTTGAAGGAATTCTGCACGTCTGAGGCCTTAAAAGCGTGGGAGCGCCGGGGGAGACCTAGCCATGCGCATTAACTCTCTCGTCGCCTCTACGCGCAAAGCACTGAACTGGCGTGCAGTCTCGCCGTCGATAACGTGCTTCTATGAGACTTTCAACGTAGATCCTACCACTTTATGACGTAATAAAAACAAACAAAGGTTTGATACACGTCCCCATTACCCTATTCCTTTTTTTAATGTTATGTACCGGAATTGTTCATACCTAAAAATGACCGTGAAAACACCCCGTTTGAACCATTTTCATTGTCACAAAAACATGATTAAGAGAGAAACGGAGGAACTGGAAAACGTATACAGACGCGTAACGTTTATGAAATGTTATTCGTAAGCAGACACCTCTTAGAAGTTTCCTGCTGGAGCTCTGCACACCGTTCAGCGGCCTACCCAGGCGGCCTCCTTAATTTAGGTGGTCCTGTTCAAGGAGCATANGCTGGAGCTCTGCACACCGTTCAGCGGCCTACCCAGGCGGCCTCCTTAATTTAGGTGGTCCTGTTCAAGGAGCATGTAAGGAGAAAGAGTTCGCACTCCCAAGTTAGGCCAGATTTGGCTAGATTTGAGGCTGTAAACAATTATTTACTGCCAACCACACAATGTAAAATATATTAGGTAACCATTCACTGTACTAATAGTAAACATTTTAGGACAAAAAAAATTATTTGCAGTAAAATATATAAATATATTACGTAGCTAATTATTTTCGTAATAGAATTTTTCCTTTTAAATTTTCAAGAGGAAATTCGTTTTGTCGCAGCAGGACGGCATTCACAGCTACATGAGTATGCAAGGTTGTTAAACATTTGTAAAATATACATTCGTTGTAGGCTACAATAATGTTGTGAAATGTAAGTGATAAAATTTAAATCAAACATTTCCGAAGTCGCGAGTTTGTGATAGTAATTCCTGGAGACGCTTATTTTCAGAATTAATGAAAGGTTATAATTTTTGCAACGAACCACTTAAATTCTTATTACACGTGTTATTTTCGATAAGAGTGGATAAATGTTAAATACATAAACGTTTGTATTTATTGTACAGAAAACATATTGAAAAACTATTGACAACCTTTTTTTTTAACGTTTCTGAAATAATTACGAAGGAACACACTTCAAAGACAATGGAAACTACCCAAATAGCTGTGTGGGCACCATAATGGATTTACTACCGCATAAAGCTTCATAAATTGAAAATTGTTCACCATATTACTTTTTCGATGAAAAATATTTTTGCAAATAAAAAAAAGACTGGAATCATAAACATGTGTTACTTTGCGCAAAATTCAATTCACTTGATAAATTATTCAAGTTTGTATGTATCTTCAATGTTTGTTTATACGCAATCGTCAAAGCTCAATAAGAACTTGTAGTTCCTATTAAGTGTCACCCTCCTCCCATTCTTGGTTCTGTTAGACTGGGGAATTTTGTTGGAAAATGCTGGATGGAAACGCACATGCGTGCATTTAAATCGACTTGCTCTGTACTGTGGTTAGGTTAAGACAGACAGAGAGAGAGAGAGAGAGAGAGAGAGAGAGAGAGAGAGAGAGAGAGAGCTGGAGGAACCGGACCACTACGATAAAACCCGCCACGTTTCTCACATGTGAAAATCGGACGTGGCCCCGCCAGGAATCGAAGAGGATTGCTTCGGCAAGACCGCCGTGTCCGTTTCGGCTCTCAACCTGAGGAAATTATCTCAGTGTTGTCTGCAGGTTTGGCGGCAGGGAGGAATGTTCTGAGTAGACTACGTTGTATGGAGCCCTTGTTTTATTACTGAGCTTAACGAGACTTCTTAAAATCCCGCTTGTAGGATCCGCTTTTATACTCTTATTGCATCCTTCTGCAATATGTCCAAAATTAACATTTCTGTACGGTATTAAGCTATACTCCAGGTACGGACTTTGTGCGACGTTTCGTTATGGAAAATGAGGCAGTAAATTCAACACGACCTGTGATCTAACGTGATTACTAAGGGAAAGAGACACCCTTGAGAAATGGGAATTAGAATTAGTTATTTGCAAAATGTCACAACTACTGTGTTTTCTCGGCAACCATTAACCTATAGGCTGTTGACGGTAAATTGAGTACTTTTGAAAGCCCTGCTAACATCTACGTGTATGAATATTGTGTATTCTTCCGCCATATGTAAAAATAATTGCCGTGGGTCTGACCACTTTATTCATGCGTTGGTCAAGTGAAACTGTGAAATTATTAGAAAATCAAATATTTTACAAATCTGCTGATTCTTACACTTACATGCACAAAAAAAACATAAAGCAAATTAAATAATTTAAGTTTTTACAGATGTTTACCTAACACTTATAATTGAACGCTAAGACATGGAACTAATTTCCCTCTGTCGTTACCAACTTTACTGTGTGCATGCGACTCGGTGCGTCCGTTAAAATGTATGCAGGTAGCAGAAGTGATATTTTAGAGGTTGATTTCAAAAGTGCTCACGTTATCGCGAACAACCTTTAAACGTGTCGCGTCAAGGCAACGTTTTGTGTTCCTGAAATATACGCACGATCATAACGCTATAGTGAGTGTGTGTGGAGAAATTAGGGCGGCTCTAAAATTCGAGGACTTGCGAGCTGATGAGGGTAAAGTGAGGTGAGAATGGAACAGCGCCTGAATGAGGGGTCGGAGGAAACGGGAGATCCCCGAGAAAACCTGCTGACCAGCGGCATAGTCCGGCATGATTCCCACATTTGAGAATCTGTGGGCGACCCCACCGAGAACCGAACTTGGCTCGCCTGGATTGGAGGCGAGTAGTCTAACCACTACACCACCGCGGTCCCATAACGTTATAACAATCGATAAACGCGCACGGGTAATAAATACACTTTTGTTTGTTAATGACACCCGCCAGATTTACACAGACGGCAGATGTCAAATCAGGCTAACGTTCTTCACGGACTTGTTGTTTCATCTCACGTAGTTTCTGACAATTTGCATAACTTACGCCTCAAATGCGATCATTAGATGTCAAAGTGACGATGATATGTGGACACACATAAATTTATTTCGGATGACTTAGTTTTTTATAGGAGATAACTGATTTATGTCTTTTTATAAGATGCCATTACAGAACCTGTATAGTTTAGAGTAATTTTCATTTCTTTGGCGTGTATCATAAGATGAATGATTAATATTTTAAACCAATGCTTTTTTACACTTTTGCTGTCATTTGTTTTAAAAAATTTTCATCTTGGAATGCTATAGATCTCCATAAAATTCAAGAAAATACCAACAGAAGAATGGCTCCTAAAAATCTAAGAAACGTATAAGTTTTGCAATTGCAGACGTTACTAAAAACTAGAAATTAGATGCTGCCTTAATGACACTGCCATATTTTCACTAAACCTTAAATTTTCACGTAATTTTCAAATTAATTACATTAATTTTGAAATCTTGAGGGTCAAGAGAGACATGCGAGTTCAGCGTGGGACTATAAAAAAAGTAAAGTAGAATATGGTAAAATTTAAGACTAAGGTAGGACTCTCTAAGGTAGAACACTTGCGCTAGTTTAAGCAATTGGTAACGGCACTCAGGCTAAGTGTTACTCAGATAAGAGATAGCATAGTTTAAATTGATGTCTTGATTTTGTACTTAATATATTTAATTAATTTTTTGGTCCAGAGAGAGATTTAACATTTATTAATGTCAAAAGTTCTCTTTTATTGAAGTCTTAAGTAATGAAACAAGTAGGAATTAATTTTGAAGTGAGTAGTTAACATTCATTTTTTTATGGTTTTAGACCCTCCCCCCTCCTTTAACTATAAGTAAACGTTTTTAAAGGTAGTGATAAGTCTTTAGTAACTAAGCAAATCCCACGAAAACCTCTCGCAGTAAAGGGATGGGAAGATTGAAGGAATTCTATAAGAAATAACAGCAAAGCGAGTGTTCTCGAGTTACGTCCCTAACACATACATGTTGCGATGTGGGTTGCAGATATGTTAATGATTAAGGGGAAGCAGCCCGCATTCATGACAGCGTTGTTTTGAAATGAAATTTTTCAATTTTAGCATCACCTCAAAATAATTTTTTTTATTTCCCATTTTTAAGAACATACAATCTCAATTCGCAAGTGTGTGAAAATAAGAAAGGCAGATTCACATACGCTGCTGACGCAAAACCACTATTTCATTTTCTGCCATGATTAAATTATCGTAGCCACCAAATGTGTTAAGCAGCAGTGGAAATACACTGAATAGTAAAAAAAAAAAAATGGTACACCTGCCTAATATCGTGTAGGGCCCCCGCGAGCACGCAGAAGTGCCGCAAGACGACGCGGCATGGACTCGACTAATGTCTGAAGATATGCAGGAGGCCATTCACACCATGAATCCTGCAGGGCGGTCCACAAATCCATATGAGTGCGAGGTGGTGGAGATCTCTCCTGAACAGCACTTTGCAAGGCATCCCAGATATGCTCAATAATGTTCATGTCTGGTGATTTAGGTGGCCAATGGAAGTGTCTAAAGTCAGAAGAGTGTTCCTGGAGTCACTCGGTAGCAACTCTCGACGTGTGGGGTGCCGCATCGTCCTGCTGGAATTGTGCACGTCCGTCGGAATGCACAATGAACATGAATGGGTGCAGATGATCGGACAGGATGCTTACATATTTGTCACCTGTCAGAGTCATATCTAGACGTATCAGGGGTCCCATTTCACGCCAACTGCACACGCCCCACACCATGACAGAGCCTCCACCAGCTTGAACAGTCCCCTGTTGACATGTAGGGTCTATGGATTCGCGGGGATGTCTCCATACCCGTACACGTCCATCCGCCCGATACAATTGGAAACGAGACTTTTCAGACCAGGCAACGTGTTTCCAGTCATCAACAGTCCAATGGCGGTGTTGTTGGGCCCAGACGAGGAGGCGTAAAGCTTTGTGTCATGCAGTTAACAACGGTACACGAGTGGGCCTTCGGCTCCGAAAGCCCATATCAATGATGGTCCGTTGAATAGTTCGCACGCTGGCACTTGTTGATGCCCAAGCATTGAAATCTGCGCCAATTTGAGAAAGGTTTGCACGTCTGTCACATTTAATGATTCTCGTCAGTCGTCGTTTGTCCCGTTCGTTCACGATCTTTTTTTGGCTGCAGCGATGTCGAAGATGTGATGTTTTACCGGATTCCTGATATTCATGGTACACTCGTGAAATGGTCGTACGCGAAAATCCAACTTTTATCGCTACCTCGGAGATGCTATGTCCCATCTCTCGTGCGCCGACTATAACACCACGTTAAAATTCACTTAAATATTGATAACCTGCCATTGTAGTAGCAGTAACCGATCTAGCAACTTTGCCAAACGCTTGTTGTCTGATTTAGGCGCTGCCGACGGCATCGCGTTACTCTTATTGGTTCCATACCTCTGTTATTTGCATACGCACGCCTATACCAGTTTTTTTGGCTCTCCAGTATATTACGGTAATGGTAGTAGATATAGCAAATTGCAAACCCTTGTTTAGAGAGTTAAAAAAATGTAGGTAAATTGAACGCCTAGTTTGTAAGACTTCAGAATTTATTTTTGATTATTTAATAAAGAACTTTTTAAATAGATACACACTATACTTTTATGGTCAGTTGTCATTATTAGTTGTTTCTAGCCAATGATTCGTTTCCACAAAAATTCTAGAAATAGCCACACTCGAAATTGTAAAGTTCCTTAAAAACATTTAAAAAAAACAAATTTCTCGGAAGATTTAGGATGCTGGGTTGAAGTTGACGAATTAATTGTTTAAGATGAAAAGTATGAAAAACGTAAAAATCAAGAGCCAGCAAATAAACAAATAAAGAGAAAATGGGATTTTTCTAATTTTGAAAATGAGTTTTATGTTTGTTCCATATATATGTTTACATATGCTCATTATTTTATGTGCGAGTATACACGAAAACCTACAATGGCTTATAGTCTCTACCTATACAAAATTAAAGCAGTTAAAAGATCAAAAGACATGTCATTGTCTCACAAAGTTATATTTTTCATAGTTAAAAAAAAAGGTAATAATCAAGCACCAAATTTATGAATACTGGCCATTTTGAACTATTCAGCCACTCTTTAATTAACAGTTTCAGTTGTTGTAGACAAAAATTATTTTGTTCCGTGCTGAACTTGAGTCGACATAAAAAAAAACTTGAATTTTCTGTCAGAAAAAATGAGCTATAGGTTTTGCGTTTGGCTACAATAATATGAAACAATCGTAACCCAGAATAGTATCACCATTTAGTAACCAGTTGCAGTCACTGAAGATTATTGGGCATTGTGTCTTACAGTGAGTGTACAGTACCGGCAAAAAATAACCCCCATGTTCATGGTGTTCACAATTGAGTACACTGGGCCTAAATAATTTAATTCCCCATCTGAATGCTGAGTACCTAGAAATTGTGTTTTCTCTATGATGATGTAGTAAAAGTCATGATCACTTGCAACTTTTCTCAAGCCTTGCTAAAGTTCTACTTTCAGGTCATTTCTCCGCCTCACGCAAACAAAGCTTAACCAGCTATATATAAAATCACACCAAAAGAACAATGTATCAAATTCGTGCCCAAACAGTTTAATAATATTTTGCATGAAAAGTATTTTTTACTGGGCATTACCAACACATCTATTTCTGCCTGTTTAAATGGGTGTTGATTATTAATAAAATATGAATGAAAGTCAATTTATCTTAAAATAAGATGCTTCTATATTAACGTAAGTNTGGGTGTTGATTATTAATAAAATATGAATGAAAGTCAATTTATCTTAAAATAAGATGCTTCTATATTAACGTAAGTGTGAAACGCTTATGACACATGGCATATTTAGGAAACAACCAAACACGCCATCATGGCGTGATTTCTCGCANGTAAGTGTGAAACGCTTATGACACATGGCATATTTAGGAAACAACCAAACACGCCATCATGGCGTGATTTCTCGCATGCTTGATTAAAAAAGTGTAAAGATACTGCAAATAGACTATACGTTAATTTTTCTGATTACATCGCAATGTATTTAGGAAATGAGCGATTGCATGAAGAAAAATAAAGTACAGTGTTCATAAGCCACCGAGATAAGGAAGGGAGACGGGAGCTCAGTAAGTCAGACTGTGTTAATAGCATTAGCTCCCTCACAACAGCGATCCTGGCTCGATGCCGGATGGATCCGAAGACGGATTTATCCGCAAGTTGTGAAACGTGGCGGACGTTGTCGATGGCCGAAAGGTTTTCTTGTAATGCTCCTGCCACACTCCCCCACTGTTGCATTCCACCGCCTCTGCACACCCCATCATACCTCAAGTACATTCTTCGGGTTGTCCTCCGAGCAGTGCAGTCGCCTCTGCTATTACGTCAGCGTCCTCTCACACGATGTTGACTATTCTTTAAGGCTCCCGCCTACCTGGAGCCTTTATTCTGCGTTTGAGAGCCGGAAGAGAGGGAGCGATAAGGGCGACACTGTCACGCGCTTAAAGTGAGCCATCGCCGCTACGCGCAAGGCTCTAAACTGGCGTACAGTATTCTCGTCGTGATGCGTGTACCTATGTCACTTTCAGTGGTGACTCTATTATTTTATTGTTGGAAATTCTGTGGGAAGTTCAATGCAGGGCCTTTGAGTAGTGTTGAATGTATTCGATGCGTATATACTGAGATACAGCGCTTTGAAAAGGCTGTTTTGAACATTTTTGGAGTGCTCTGAAATGGCATTTGTAATCTGCACGACGCCTTGAAAGCACTCGACAGCCCTCGTCTGAAGTGTGTGTTCTTTTCGTAGATCACGCGTGGGGCCGCGGTGATGTAGTGGTTAGACTACTTGCCTCCAACCGGGTTCGATTCCCGGCGGGGTCACTCCCGGATTTTCATGTGGGAATCGTTCCGGACGATGCTACTGGTTGGNATTCCCGGCGGGGTCACTCCCGGATTTTCATGTGGGAATCGTTCCGGACGATGCTACTGGTTGGCGAGTTTTCTGAGTGATCTCCCGTTTCCCGCCTCTTCATTCCGGCGATGCTCCATACTCACCTCGTTTCGCCCTTATCGGCTCTCAAGCCCTCGATGTTACAAGCCGCCCAAATCTCTTCGCTACTCTCCACTCGTAGATCATCCCCGCACGTTTAACAGTTTTCGAGAGAAAATTTGAATTTTAAACATTCTGCAGCGCCAATTTTGAAACATGCATTTCCATTGAAACAAGAAACCGCAAAGAGAGTCTTGACAGCACATCTGACGTACTAATAAATTGTACGTAATTAATTGCTCTGAATGCCAGGGTATTTATTTTACAAGAATTTATTTATGAGATTGAATTACTTGGGATGAACGATTGATATAATCCATTCACGGTTACTTCGCACTTTTCTGAAGCCCTACTAAAGTTCTACTTCCAGGAACCTCCTCCGCCTCGTGAAAACTAAGCTTAACGAAGTCTAGAAAATTACACCACCGTGCGCACTCAGTTGTAATGATATTTTGCGTGAGAACTACATATTTCTCACTATGCGTTACCAACACATATGTTTTTTCAATGTTTTTGTTCATATTTAATTGAAATTAATTATTATAATATATAGATAAAATACCGATAAAACTTCAATTTAACGAAAAATAAGATACTTTCGTGTTAACAGAGATATAACACAATTGTGTTACATTGCATATTTTGAAAATAACTAAACACGTCGTACATGGGGTGATTTTTCAAAGGTTCTATTCAAAAAGTGTGAAGAAACCGAGAACAGATTATACCTCATTTTTGTATTGTTGTCAAAAGGCAGGGAACTGAGTACGTAGCAGTCCGCGACGCTCTGAATATCGGTTTCTCTGTAACCGGAATGCGAGACAAGATTTCGTGGTTGGCTCCGAGAGGCGGGAGATAACCTGTTCCGTGTGTTGGTACGTGAAACGTGGCCTTAACTGATCGCTTTATCCGTGTTCGCGGTTGGAACGTGACTCCGCCCAAGACTCTCTCAACCAATCGTGTCGGGAGTCTTGGCATCTCGCACGTGAGCCTTTACATCTCTCCCATGACCACACTTTTTCATTTATTTTTCTGGAGCAGAAAGCTTTACAAGCACCTAAGATATATCACCATCGTGGTTCGCGTGGGTGGCTACGCCCATCTTCGCCTAACCCCCTCCCCCCTCCGGGCCCTTCTCAGCCTTTCAGGTGAAATATTCCGCTCGCTCCGTCACGACTTTCCGCCGGATAACATCATCGCGATTACGTCGCGACTTACGAACTTTGTGGCGGACGGAAATACGGGCAGGAGGGGTGACAGGATGTTGGGGAGAGGGTGAAAGGTGGGAGTGATGGAATTAAGGGGAGGGGTGAAATATGGATCGTGGTGTAACAGGGAGAAGGAAGGGGATACTCGGTTGTTCCAGGAACGAGAAGCGATCTCTACTCGTGCGGGGCTGCTGGCTCTATCACGCGTTCAAATCTCCTCCGTGGATTTTCATTCGTTAAAAATCCGTCACGTCGGCGTGATCCACACGACCCCGAAAATAAAATGAATTTCTTCGCTGTGGGTGGGGTCGGTTTTCTGTGAGACGATTTAGAATTCCGGAGCTACACGAGTGAGACAGTCTCTTACACGACGGTCAAATACGCGAACGCAGCGTCTAGAATTGAACGTCGATGAGAAAATTCAGCTGTGACACAAAACATGCTGTAGTTTCGATGCTGAGCAGGTCATTTGCATGACTGAGTCTCTTTCATCAATTCATCTATTGCTCGTTAGTAGGGCCACCTGTTTTTCACGAAAAGCTTTACGCGAAGACTAGACTCCAATGCCCTATGGCATACGTGCAGTTGTCATTGGTTATTGTCCACCTGTCTTTGTCGGGAGACAGTTCCTTACCTGACTGGGCCAATCAGAACTAGGTAACTCCAAAACTCTGAGTGTCCGTGATTCGTGGGTGGACACCTGCAAGGCGTGACAGTTAAAATCATCCAATCACGAAAGTGGATATGATCTCTAGTGTTTTGGAGTAGAAGAGGTCCTGAAATTGTCCTAGTTACAGAATCCGTAGCATTCATATAAGCAATTCGTTGACACATATTTCGCGAAACAAAAATTTGTTTGAAGGGGGGGGGGAGGGAGGAGGAGGTATTTATCTGATAGAAGCGTTAGCAAAACGGTCTGACTGGATGTAATCCGTATGTGGCTTGCTACGCAACTTGCGAGATAGACTTCAAGTCACGAAGAGGGCACACACCTGCATAGTTAAAATAATGAGTCAATGTTGAATTAATCTGAAATATATTGAGCAAAGATTCGAGACGGTTTGGACACGTTCAAGTAAGTACTTCAAAGACACAACATTAGTTCACCCACACTCAGTAGGACCATCAGCATATATTTTCCGTGGAATACAATTTACAGTGTGAAAGGTGCAGAATGGAAGTATGTAGATGGGATGTCAGTTTTCTGCAATCAATGAAAATGAATTAATTTGCAATCTAAATGTCACTAATTGTGAGAGAATATTAGCGTGGCGCTTTACCGAAGACATCAAAAATTCTCGCTAAATGTTTGTTTTAATCACTACGTCCAGGTTACTTGATTTATGTTCATGTAATATGACACATACTGTAAAACGGTAGAACGACTCCGGTTTAGTAGGACTCCCAAATACAAATTTAATGACGCTTCAGGTCGCTTTTGAGCCACACAGTTGCTGATCCGCATACCAGGTAAGCCCCGGAAGGTGTGAATCGTTTTTAAAGGTAAAATAATATGTTGATTCAGTACTTGAGCCACCCCTCTAATACCCTCTCGGGATAAAGTAAAGGAGTTTATGAGAATGTTAAAGTAAAATTGATGTATATTTACATCTGTGTTTTATTGTTACACGGTACGAAATATAACGAATTTAATTGCAGCTATCTAGCTCATCGTCCTTGTAATTGAACTACACCAGCTAGTTCTACATAATTGATGTTTACAATACGAGGTCTCACTGTCAAGTAACAGAACTAGTTATAAAAATTTGGTTTATTGACAAATCATTATTACAAATCAACATTTTCCTTCAACATACTACCGTCCCCTATTTATACACTTCTAAATACGTAAAACATTGTCAAAACCACTGTTGTAGCTCTTCGGCAGTGATCGCCTTCAACATGTCTGCCGTTTTTATTTTCACCTTTTCAACATTCTGGAAATGTATTCATTTCACTAGCGGTAAACGTTTCACTTTAGGAAGCAGGTAGAAGTCATACGGTGTCCAGCACACGTTCCCTTGTTAACTTTTTGTTCATTCGTTATATTTTATTCACACACTTTTGTCCGGGTTCAACTGATCATGCAAATTTTGCCTTACCGTTTCTTTTCCATGTTCATCATGTCTGCAGTCGTCATAATGCTCAGCTGTCGACCATCCGTGTGAATTTGTACATTTTAATTAGTTTTTTGAAGACACGGAGCAAGCCAGACTGCAGTAATCCTCCCGACGATCGCTAAATAGTCTGTCCCATCCATACATTGCATACATGACGAAGTATTGTCGCGGTTTATATCTTTTAACGGTTCCAGACACTCCGCCGGAGAATATTTTCACGTCACAAGTAACTTCCGGGCACTGCTTAATTTTTACGCCAACTATGATCTCGACGAAATGACACGGCAGATTTCTCTTTCACCAAAGCCCAGAGGCAAAACTAATCACACATAAAGACCGGAATATAAATGTTTACTCCGGAAACATCAAGGGCATTTACCCTACGTTTGCTTCAGTCCCCATCTCAGAGGTGTCCAGTAATTTTTCTTAATAGGCTTAGTATACGTCCTAACTTGCATTTATTTTTGTTTAACCATAGTTTACTTTCTCAGATCAAATGTTTGAAAACTAGGACTGTCAGGCCATACATAGTAAATATCTGAACATTTATTTTGAAGTCCACAATATTCTGCCCATGTTGTTTTTGTTGAATCTGTAACCCTAACAATGATTAACTAATTATTTATTATGTTCCGGTCGCACATGAAACACACACTATCAAATCAGCCCATTCTGGTTTCAGGAATTATGTAGAGTAGTTCAGTGTGTAATTATAAAAGTATGAAATTTAACATTAGATCTCAACAACGAGATATAAATGTACACGTCTACTAATTTTCTCATTTCTTTATTTTTTTTTTAAATGTTAATCATGACTAAATAAAAGGGAAAAGTGTTTAAATATATGAGTATTTTCTTTCATGGAAATACATTTTTTTTCTTAGCAAAAAAAAAAGCTGACACTGTTATTACTTTACTAGGAAGTTAGGGTCAATGTCTTGTCGACAGAGTGCCGTCATTAGAGACGGTATTGTAGTAGGAAGTTAGTTTGTGTGTCTCGATGTTAAATTCCTTTGGGAAAGAAATGAAATACTTCCCCATCGTGCAACGTGATTACAGGAGCTATAACTACATTGGCAAAAAAGAGAAAGTAACTGCGGCATCAAGAACGGCGATTGGAAATTGCATAGCGAGAGAAAAATACTCCCCAGTGCCACTGGTTGTGATTTCATTGCCTCGCGATGTTTTCGTTTTACAGCCTCTATTTCAAGTTAAAGACAGTGTAAAGTGCTAACGCAGTAATTCTGATATTCATTAACTTCATATCCCAGTTTGCAGAGAAAGTATGAAATTGATTTTAACGTTGCAATTATTATGATATTAAATTAAGCGCGCACTGGAAATTTTTTGACCCTGTGGAAATATTCGTCTCTTGAATATTCATGCAACACCGTCCTCAGTATTGCCAACTCTCGAATACCAAACGAACAAGCATAAAACTACAAGAATATTTTACCCACTCTTCTAACACAAATAAGTAATCTTTACTCCTCTGTATTAAAACGTATATTAAACTTTAGCACCGAGTAGACACTTCATCCGGCTTGCCAAATAAATAGTAATTTAAATGAGGACAGAATGGTATATAGATATACACGAGATTTAAAAATTCATAAAATTGCAGCGCTGACAACATAACTGATTTCTTTAATTATTATTTGTCAACTGTTTTTTCGGTATGTAGTATTACAGTTCATGAAGATAAAGCACAAAACAAGCAAAACAAAATAAGAAATGGCGTGAAGGTACTGGATGAAATAGATCTGAAAAAAGAATCGTTTTGTTCCACCTTGCGAGAGTGACAGGTTCGGACGATGCTTAACAGCTGAGGTCTTCAGCGAGCTTGAGGGTGAAGTGAGATGTGAAAGGAGCAGTGACGGAACGCAGTTGTGGGAAAAACGGGAGTACTCCGAGAAAACCCAACAGCAAGTTACCTCGAGCGACAGTACAGCCCATTTTGCCGTGGTGGGAGGCGAATAGTATGAAAGCAACACCAAAGCGGGTCCTCGGAAATGAGACAATCCGGCAGAACCACTGCCACGTGAGTGCGAGTAGCTAAACATCAATGACTATACTTTTCAGTGCGCTCTTTTTTCTTTGAATACATTGCATATGATTAAAGCAAAACCACACGGGTTTAGATAATTGATCTGTACATTTTCTGGCAAAAAGTCTAAACCCCAGAATATTTATTTTACTGACACACGCGTAATCGCGCAAACGACGAATGTAATAAAATAATTCAGGATTACGAACTCTCAAACCACGAGTGAGCGAGTGAAGAGACTTCGGCGGCTCTTAACATCGAGGTTTTAAGAGCCGATGAGGGTGNAAAAAAAAGGGGGGGGGAACGGGCGATCCTCGAGAAAACCCGCCGATCAACGGCATCATCCGGCACGATTCCCTCGTGCGAGAGCGAGCCCGCCGGGAATCGAACCCGGTTCGCCTAGGTGGGAGGCGAGTGGTTTGGCCACCACTCCAACCGCGGCCCCTTCTGCTACGAAACGATTATATAAAAATCGTAGGTGTGTTGACGTGTGACACGGCCATGGTTAAATTCGGCAACACCGGTCCTGCGTCCCGTGCCCAGTCCACGGGGAATGTACAGACGTAGCTCTGCGGGAAGACGGGCGTTTAAAAGCGATAATAACACGACGTGGGAGTTCCCGGCCATCTCCGATGACACACCTGGGGACTATCGCAGGTGCGGGCCCATGACGGGGCGAGACGCCCAGTGCCAAG
>NQII01001032.1:521550-541496 GCA_002778355.1 Clitarchus hookeri
CAATTACCCGCCCGTATCTCTGCCAGGGGCGTTGGGGGAGGGGGGGGGGCAGTCACGCTTCACGGTCCAGGCTCACCAACGGACGGGATTCATCCTACCACTCGGATCGTGACCAGGGTGAGATGGGGAAGGGAGGAGGGTGACCGGACAATATCTCGCCTCCCCCCTTCCGCCCTCCTGTGCGATACACGACTAGATCGGCGCTCAAATTATCTCACGCCTGTTAATGAGTTTCTCTGCTATTCGTTTTCCTGTCTCTTCCCCCGCCGACACGACTTTCCGCGGGCGAAGTTGCTGCTGTCGGTTCAAGGTTAACTGATCGCTATTTCTAATGGCATATGTTTAAATTGCAAAAAAAAAAAAACTGACTGGAGTCTTTGCATTAATTTTATTCTAGCACGTTCTTCTCGCCTTCAGTAATGTATACGAGAACATGTTGGTATTTATTAGAGCCAGTTGTTCTACCCTGTTGTAAACACAGGTCTGTTATTAGAAATAAATTAATATGCAATTGAAATTACGAAAAATCCAAGGGCTTTAACCCTTCCAGTCTATGGGAAGTTGCATGCGAAGTGGCTTTAATGGTCTGCCCTGTACGCAGTAGAACATACCGTCCAATGAGAAGGGTTCGCTACGCGAGGGAGACGTCATTCGCTGTTGAAACTATATTCCGTAACCTTATAAACCACTGCTGCCAGTAAAACGAAGCGCGGACGCATTTTTATTGGTGCCGATGTATGACGAAACGTTGTATCGATATGAGTACAGTTCCGAACATAAAATATGTTTGTTGTAACACCCAACATTATATATTTATCTGTGACTGAAAGAGTAAAAGAGGACTCACTATTAAAATACTGTCTGTAAAATCAGTATTTGCGTGTATACGTGAAACATAATCTACAGCAGTCACCGTTCTATTTTTCAAAGAGAAAAAAGACCGTGAAAACGGTTAGAAACAACATTTTTAAGGCTATCCTGAGCAGTTACCATTACGGAAAGGAAGCGGCATCTGTAGTTTAATCCATAGACTTGCATCGTGTGTAATAATATCCAACAGTTAGGGAGAGATATGATTTGCGAGAAACTCAGTTACACGGAATTGCATATAACAGTCTTTGGAAGGCCCATCGCATGCATCCTTATCTCCAGGCGTGACCCTTAGGGGTTGAAAATTTTTACTAAGGATTCCCCGCAATAAGTGGCGGATCTAGAGACACGTTTTTACAAATTTGTAAAAGCTGACATATCTGGGAAGTGGTGCCGATTGTGTGACATCTGCACTGCGAGGAAGGGCCCAAGGACCAGGGGATACGGTCACCTCCAGAAATACAATGTTGGACCCCCATTCGAGAAGATGGCAGTAGATATTCGGGGTCCCTTGCCTGTCACACAGAGGGGTAATCGGTATCTACTGGTGACTCAAGATTATTTTACTACGTGGCCTGAGGTCATTCCCCTCCCGAACCAGGAAGCATGTGTTGTGGCTGAGTCACTCATAGAGCATGTCTTTTCGAGGTTTGGGGTGCCACTAGAACTCCATTCTGATCAGGGAAGAAACTCTGAAGCTGAGGTCTTCCAGGTGGTAACGATGATTATGGGGATGAAAAAACCAGGACTACAGCCTTACGCCCTCAGTCGGATGGAATGGTCGAGAGGCTTAACCACAGTCTTGAGCAGTACCTGTCGATCTTTGTGGTAGACAACCAAAAGGACTGAGATTCAAAGGTGCCATGGTTTCTTCTTGCTTACCACTGAGCAGTTCACGAGTCCACAAGGGTAACACTATCAAGGATGCTGTTTGGAAGAGAGCTACGCCTTCCTAGCGACCTGCTGTTTGACCGACCGACAGAAGAGGAAACTGCAGCCCCTGATTATGGCAGCGAATTACGTTAAGAACTTGTTGGCATTCATGATTTTGCTAGACAGTACCTCAGAATAAATAGCGACAGGATGAAGACGCGGTATGATAGGAGAATGTCAGGCGAGGTATTTCAAGAAGAGCAACTGGTGTGGCTGTACAACCCACAGGGAAGAAAAGGGTACTGTCAGAATCTACAGAAATGTTGGGAAGGTCCCTACAGGATTTTGAATAAGCTCAATAATGTGGTCGTACGTATTTGTCGTCAAGGCTCTCGGGCGAAGCCGAAGGTTGTCCACATCAACCGACTGGCACTCTACGATGGTCCGGATGTTGCAGTGTCTGATCGGGACGAACAAGCTTGAAGAGGGGGCAGTGTTACGCGCTCGCTCATTCGCATCCCGCGCGAGCGAGTGGAAGTGAAGGACAGCAGTTATATGATAGCGGCGGCAGCAAGTCAAAGGATTTATTTGAATGAACAGGCGAGCGATAGACCGGTAGCCGCGTATCTGATACAGAAAGCGATCCGACACGATAATTCTTTTTTGCGGCGTGCGCTGCTGACCCTGGTTTTTACCGATTTCTGCGTTTACCTGAAGAATGCCTCCGGACCGAGTAGTTGAGTGAACGGGTGGCTGAGTTCCGAGCGAAAGAAGAGTAGCAGCGACCAGGGGAAGGGAAATCTGCAACTGCGAGTATCAAGCAGTGAAGAGTGCGGCTAGCAGGCCGATTGGACAGATTGACTTGTAATCTGTGAACTAAATTGTGCTGTGTGCTCTTGCATTTTTTATTTAGGATCTTATAGCGTGTTTATAAAAGTAGAAAGACAGAAAGTAAAGGCTGTGCGGGAAGGGGTAAGGGTATAGGAGCACCCCGAGCAAACCCACCGGCCCTTGGCAACAGCCGCCATGGTTTTCATATGTGGAAATCAGGAATGACCCCTCCGAAATCGAGCTTGGTTTGCCATGGTGGGATGCGAATACATGACCACTTGGTCACCGAGATATCTGCGAAACGTGAGTATCAGTTAAATTGGATGCTTGCAATCTTCGGCTAGCGGGAGGGTGAACTACAGTTCGTGTGTGTCGTGAAGCGAGTGACTGCAGACTGTAATCGACGATACATACTTTTATTGACGAAAATTTTATCGCGAATTTCGAGGAAGTTTTCTTGTCCCAGTTTAGCAAGTACCCTTTTAGTACATTTTCTGACATGCCAATCTGAAAAAGGCCGTTCACAGCTTTGTTGAAGAACTGCAAAAAAATATAGCATGCTGTCGTGGAAGTAATCTTTAATCCTTGTCTGGAGTATGTAATTATTCTTTTCGTAGATAAATTAACTGCGAACACGGATAATACTTTAATTTAAAAAAAATTAAGTATAACAGCATTTTCAACACGCAAAAACGAATTTCATGCACCGTGTGACATTTTTTTTTAATTTAATAGTTCTGTTTTGTTTTCAAAGTCTACGAAAACTACTTCCATGAACAAGCAACTCGGGACGTAATTGGGTACCTACGTTATCATGATTACGCGTGCTGATTTTTTTTTCTGCAAGGATCACGTGGGAAATATACCGACACTAGTATCCTACAGCTAGATCTGAGCAGAACAAAAAACATATAGGCACTATGTTATCGGTCATTCCTCTGGAAATTTATGTTCAACGTGATATCGCCCATAACACACGGCAGGCCGTATATTACAGGGAGCCATATTTCTTCGAGATAAAAATTATCTCACCGTATTTACAAATGTTTGAAAAAAGAAACTTTAAACAAATACGAAGTGTTTTTATGATAAGCGAATAATCTCGGTGCACAATGCTTACCGTCTTGAAGTTTCAAGTAGAATGACAACAAACTGGGAAGTGCGTGGTATATTGAAACGTTTGTTGTTATTGCGCAGTTTGCATTACTCTATTGAACGTTTTACTGCCTTTCGTGACAGTCGTATTTCACGGTACGTGATAACAGGACGTTCGTTTAAAGGCCTTAGAGCAAAACTTACGACAGTCGAGTATGAATGCGTTATAAGCCATAAAACCGCGGGTTATGTATTAACTGCTCAATGGGTAAGGAAACACTCTGATAGGCTTTTTGATTCTGGGGACAATTTCCTTCATTAAGAGGAAAGAGGAGTTGAATGCCTTGAATGGTAATTAATTGGGCAAGGGTGTGTCTAAGAAAGCCACCTAGAAATATTACACGGAGTTGCGAACAGTTCAAAGGTATGTTAGTATGTCATAAGGCGGTTACCGTTTGCAGCTCATGCAACACGTTTCATGATCAGATCATCGAGTTGTAAATCTAATAAATTAAACAAAGAGCGAAATTAATAAAAGAAAATAGCACTGCCAAACTCAGGAAAAAAAAAAATTGCAAATATCGACTCATCTGCTAGTGGTAGAAAACAAGCGTGCGAATAAATTGGTGGGGTGCTAGGGAATTCCCATCCTCATAGAATATTTTCCCTGGGTCATGTAACAAAAATGGTTTCCCTGTCAGGGAAAGTGATGCCCATCTCTAAAGAGTACTGTGTTCGCGCCCGGCCTGAGAATGGACTCGGCTCCGACTACCCCAGTGAAAGAAAGAGAGAAAGACAGAACGACTTGCAAAGCACCAACCACAGGTGGCTGGCAGGTGGGTGGACGAATCTGCAGGCACTCCCTCCCACCTGCCGCGCCATCGTCGTCCATGAGTATAGTCCATTTCCAAACGGTCCCTTGTCCATGCACACTGATTGACGGGAAACAGCCAAACACGTATATGGAGCGCATTTCTTACTGTGGCTGTATGAACTCTGGTACGGACGTCACTGTTGGTCGCCAGCATTGTCTGTAGAAAGTAGAGCATTCTGAAACCAAGCATTTTCGTTAAAATGAAACAAATTGTATTTAATGTTTGTGGACATGGGCTACTTCGGAAATTGAATGAATTTTAAACCTGCGTTTAAACGGCCTTCGCGCTGTTTTGCACCTGTAAAACGTTTGTCATTCCATAATAATGGCTAGGAAGGGACCAAGAGGACCATTATTGAAAATCGTCATATTTGTGGACAAGGGACGCTTTGGAAATGGGCTACCCAATTGTTTCCTTTCCCGAGGAGAAGTGGCCCGACACTGGCAGAGCTCCCAATCCCTAGGTTACAGCAGCGCTCCTATAGTACATGATGGTTGAGAATAATCATTCCAATTTACCAATTATAACAGCGAAGCAAAAAAAAAAAAAAAAAAAAAAAAGCACGAGGCCACAGACGACTAAGATACACCGACTGTCTAAACCAAGTTCTCAGTGTAGTGCAAAATTTCGTGTCGCCCTTGTTGTACTAATCTCACATCAGACACAGATTGGAGACATATAACAATGCAGTTTGTTTATGGCCGGGGTCGACCCTTTAACATTTTTCCCTATTCCACCCGAAGTAACAATATGATCTAACTGTTACGGAGTTTTGGGACCTACTTTTTGGGATATTGGTATCGGTCAGTAATTGAATACAGTCACAGGTTTTTATTCTCGTATTTTAAATTATTTCATTGTAATTAAAACAATCTGAAACGACAATGAAAATCGATGATGACACCCCACATTTACTTCCATGCCACACGACAGCACAGCACTCTGCGAGTTTGACGAACTGCTTGCCGCGGCATCCAGTTTTGCGCGAAGTGGACGAGTCCATTTATCTTTGAAAGGAGTGTCTTCTGCTTGTCGCTATGTGAGTGGGCGAAGGAGTAAGTAGAGTCTATTCGCGGTTTCTTCACCCTTTTGGAATCAAACCTTTGAAAAATCACCCCATGCATGACGGGTTTAGTTATTTCCTAAATATGCCATCTATCACAAGCGTCTTAAACATTTGTTAACATAGAAGTATATTATTTTTAGTTAAATTTAAATTTTACCTTTATTTTGTTAATAAATTATAACATTTCATTTATAATAAATATTAATAAAAACAGTGAGAAAACATGTGTGTTGGTAGCGCCTAGTAAGAAAAAGTTATCATGCGAAATATTATAACTGACTGCGCAGGAATTCGGTGCGATGTCCTTTGGTGTAATTTTATCGAGTTTGGTTGCATGAGGCGGAGGAATATCCTGAAGGTATAACTTTAAGCATGGCTTCAGAAAAGTGTGAAGTAACCGTGAACGGCTTATAGGCATATTCACTGTTTCCACGCCCCCTACCTTTTCCGCAACCCGATAACAAGTTTGGATATTTGTTAAAAGTATAATTATAGTGGGATTGAAAAGTGCCTTTAAGTAAAATTATTATTTGAGATTGTAATTTAAGTAAACTTTAAAAATATTAGACCAGTAATTATTTTGTTTAGTTCTTCATGTATTCGCCTTATCCACTGAAACAGATTCATTGCACCTTAGAGACGCCCCCTCTTANGCACCTTAGAGACTTGCACTATGCGGCTGGTTACTTCGCTTATATCAACGGCCACCATATTTACAGCCTATAAGCTAGTACAGATATCAGCCAGCAGATATCAACCACTTCGCTGGAAAACGCGAATCTCCAAAAGTCTCGAGTTCACTAAGTAAAGAACCCACCACCTCCCCTCGCCAGAAAAACGTTTAATTTGCTAGAAAACACATATTGCTGCTTTGTAGAACTCGCACTGAAATATGACGTAAGAACGGGATCAATCAGTGGTTTTAAGCGATGATATCTGTCTATAATACATACGTTTGGACAGGATTTGGGTACTCGACACGAAGTTTTGTATGTTACAAATAATTCCTTGGAAAAAAGTCGCCAACTTTTTTTGTAACTCTACACGTTTAACGCATATTTATATTAAACGTACAAAACTGTTCATGTAGCTCCACGTTTATAATAAACTACAGTATTTGTTTGTCAAAACTAAACATTAGTTTTACACTTTCCAAAGTACCGTGTAATCATACCAAAATAAACTTAGCAACTAGTTTTTAACGAATTGTTTGGGAAAAATACAGAACATTTCTTACAGCGTAGAGGCCGATTAAGATCTTTTCCTTCTGGAAATGCTTGTTATACGAAACTCAAGTGCATGTTTTCCGGAACATGTCCGGCTCTCCGCACCTCCTCCCCTCCTGTACCAGATCCACCAAGGTATCACAGGAGACCACTTTCAGAGCCTAATTTCTTATGGACAGTCCGGCATTACTACCTTAGAGTCATCTAGGAAAACATGCCCCTCCACTTGACTACCCAATAGTCAAGTTTCACGGGTCTGAACGCCTCTTTGGCCCACTTAACTCACATCAGTTCCGCGTAGCATCATCTCATTTACATCTCGAGTACTATCTCAAAGGATGCGACAAAGCGTGATAACTTAAAGTCCGTGGAAATGAATGAGGCAGCTCNATGCGACAAAGCGTGATAACTTAAGGTCCGTGGAAATGAATGAGGCAGCTCAAACATTCCAAGACATGTATAACTGCATCCTTGGACATGAATAAGCACGTGAGCCTGTATGTGGAAGTTCGATAGCAAACAAACTTTACTCGTGTGAAATATTAGTGTATGTTGAATCATCATACAGAACGCCACAACACCGCGTATGTTAAAATTCGCTGGGTTTAGTCCTAAACCCATCTTTAACTTCGCGCCAGTTGACACATGGCGGGGCAAAGAAACAAGGAAAAATCGCAACCAAAACTGCGATATTTTTTCCGAGCATGTTTCTACTGTTCTACATGATCGGTGATATTCTCGAGATCTCTCTTAATAGCAACATACAGTGGTTACGGACCTGCTCCATTGCTCATATGCGTTTAACGTTGTTCAATGTGAACTCAGGAGTGACAGGTAGTGTGTTAAACATTTCTCCGAATGATCACGGTTTTTTCTTCTCGAAAATGTGTACAGTTGATAAACTGTACACATCCGCAATGACGAGAAACGGAGCTGAGTCCCGTAAATACAAAATACGGAACGTGTCCGTATTTCTTACAGCTTCGGGTTTCGGGAACGAACAATGCCGAGTCTACACGAAGCTTTATTCGCCACTATAAATAGAAAAAATATCGTTTCTGGGGAAGTTATATGGGATGAATCATTAAGGGCCTCACATTTGTACGCAAGCGTTGTAACCGGTTTTCCTGAGGTAGTGGTTGCAAACCACAAAAATAATGGACGCTGGTTCATCATGATTTGTGGGCGTGTCGGTGAATTTCGTGACTCATCCCCGCCAGGATATGCGATAATGTTTACTATTGATCTGTTAGTAAAGGAAGGCCTGACGAATATTTTTAATATTTTTTAACGTTGTAAGTAAAATTGATTGAAAGGCTCAGACAAATTTTTTCGGCTGAAAAATAAATTTTCTTGACCAGCCAAGTAATCGCGTCAGTTCGTAGAAGTTTTCTGTCGAGAGTTCTTTGAGCGCACGGCAAACAACCTAACTGCGTATTAGAAATATTTTATTTTTATCTGTCACGTAGCCACCGCAGCAGCGAGATAAGTTACCGAGAATCCTCGATACTCTTATCTGCAGAGAGAGGTGCGGCAAAAAAAAAAATATCTCTCTCGCTCTCTCGGCAATAAACCGTCTTCGTTGATACACAGCAACGCCGACACGCCTCGCGTGGGGCACGTGTGTTTGCAGCCACAATAGTGATAGATCCAGGGACAGTGATGGATACCCAGGGGCGTATTCGAGATCGTGAGGCATGGAGGGCTTAATAAAGATAAAAACAATGAATTTGATTTTTAATTTATTCCCACAGTTTTTATTTAGAGCATTAAACCTATAACCCTTGTTATTCTCCGCGAGCGCAATATTTAACGTCTAACTCAATTCTACTTGAAGTCCCCACCAATGTCTCTACGTTGGCTAAAGTCTCTTAATTCACACTCATTATTTACACATATTCAATCCGTCTCGCCGACCTCCCGTGGCGCAGTTGGTTGGTGCGCCGTTGGTCTTCGAATTCTAGGTGAGGCATGGATGTTAGTTTAAGTTTGGTCGTAAATCAGTTTGTAAGCCGTCCCCTGATAAGCCTTCAGGCATAACACCGGGGGACGTTAATAAGCCCTTACAATACAATTCCAATACAAATCAATCAGTATATTGCCAGCATTCCAAATATCTATTACACATCCAGTTCAATAGTCCCGCAGGCCACACACACACACACACACACACACACTATCTCTCTCTATCTCTCTCCCTCTTTGTCTCTCTCCACTGTACCGATGCTCGCAGTCCTCAGACTTCACTTCCACTGGTCGCTCTCGCCGCCACTCGACGCTCTGCTGGCTCGTCGTCTCCCTCTCTTCGCACACCTGGTGCCAAAGGTTGCACAATCCTCTAAACTCTAAACTGTCGACTCGGAGGGGTGTCGTGGCTTCGGTAGTTTCGGTGGCACGATCTGGAAGGTTCCCCGCACCCCGAGTCTCGCTGAGAGAGAAAGGGGCGATGACCGGATCATTCTTTCAACGATAACCCCAGAAATTCAATCCTCTCCAAGAAACGGGAGCGCACGAGTTCCTATAGACTTATCGCGGGTATAATACCGCACACTCCTCGGGTTACCGCTCGCCCCTGACACACTAATGCGCTCGCTCAAGCGGGCCGGGCCAAGGGAAGCGATGCAAAGCAGAAAGTATGAAAAATACGTTCATTTTATTTATCTTTCTAATATAGTTTTCTCACCAAAAATAGCCATGTTTCTCCCCTCATCCTCATCTCGACTCAGTTCTGTAAAACGGCCCACCGTTTTGTAGCTAGTTATAGAATCCTTGTTTCTGTACGAAATTGCAAAACGTTTTCTATGTTTGTTAATCTACGTAAAAGATATGCACTTCAAACGTGTTATGAAAGGCGTACTTCCAAGATATAATTGACATATTCTAAAACAGTACGGAATACCTCTAGCATAGGCTAAGATAGCATTGCACCGTAATACACATTTAACAAAATTANTATTCTAAAACAGTACGGAATACCTCTAGCATAGGCTAAGATAGCATTGCACCGTAATACACATTTAACAAAATTGGATACAGGATCACAACTTCGCGTTTCTCATTTGCACACTGCACGACGGAAAAGACCGCACGCCAGTTATTGCCTTGCGATCATGTACTTTAGGTGGAAACTGCATTAGATACGCCGGAAAATGTCACTCTTAAGGTTGTTGAAGAGTAATTTTTTTAAAGTTTTTGAGAATAATTTATAGTTTGGTGATATAATATCGGTAGAGTCTTGATATAAGTATCAAATTNTATTCTAAAACAGTACGGAATACCTCTAGCATAGGCTAAGATAGCATTGCACCGTAATACACATTTAACAAAATTAGATACAGGATCACAACTTCGCGTTTCTCATTTGCACACTGCACGACGGAAAAGACCGCACGCCAGTTATTGCCTTGCGATCATGTACTTTAGGTGGAAACTGCATTAGATACGCCGGAAAATGTCACTCTTAAGGTTGTTGAAGAGTAATTTTTTTTAAAGTTTTTGAGAATAATTTATAGTTTGGTGATATAATATCGGTAGAGTCTTGATATAAGTATCAAATTATTTTTAATGTAACGTTAATTATGTTTTTTTCAGCGTAAATAATGACATTTTAACTTAAATTCTTGATTCTTACAAATTTCAAACCGTTATTTTAAAACATAAAATTTTTGGTTTCAGATAAAGTGTTTATTGAAATCACAAGAATGGCATGTTGCAAATTTTTTTTAAATCTGATATTTAGTTCACACGCGTTAAGTGTTTATTTAAGTCTAAGCTATTTTAACTTTAAATTTAATGTTAAGTTAAAATTGAAATTTGGGCGAACTTCCGAGAAATGTTATTCATGACATTCTAATAGTATGAAAAAAAATCATTTTTAATTTTAGCCAAACGCAATAATTTTGTTTTATGTTGAGATTTGTATGGGAAAAAATATATAAATTTAAAATTCCTATAACTTTTTTTATTTTTTTAAATGTAATTTCCTTCCACTGTCATATTTTTTCTTCAGACTATTATTTCATATCGCAACAAAAAATAATGTACTTAGCTAAAAATTAAAATAATAATTTTTTTTTGTATTTTCAGTTCTTTTAAGGTTACATTTATACTGTGCATAACTCATACAGCAAACCTCCCTCTAAAGTAAAGTTTCCTATGGAATAACAAAATATACGATATTTGCTGCCACACAAGTAAAAGCGAGTGCATTTTTAAAAATCACAAGTCAACATTTTCGCGGTTTTTTATTTACCTTTTATTATTGTTTCATGGTCTTGTCAATGTTTCTCAAAACAAAATAAACAAAATTACAACCATCCTCAATACCACACTCCACCGCCCTCTCTCTGATTGGCTAGAATTTCAAACTTCTAGGAAACCTTCCATCGAAAATTGCACAGAACGCCAGCAGATGGCGAAATCTTCCCGAGAACCGTACATACAAGGAAGCATTGCGACGGCGATGGAAAATAGCATAAGCAAGCTCAGCGTGTGTTCTGTTTCGCCAGAAGTCTGAGCGGTGACTATAGGGTTTTAATACATCAACCTCGCAGCACTGTCGCTATGGTTTAAAACACTGTTTTACAGAAGAACAAATATCTTAAAACAGTGGGCTACTTGTAGCGTTCTTGCTGACTTTGGTACTTGTCAACGGCTACATTTGTGGTTCAAAAACCAAATTCATGAATTGGCAACAACACATCGATTTTCATTTATGTCAAGAAAAAAGTGTACCGCAAACTTTTCCATAGTTTTTTTTTTTATTAGAATAGACACAACTACTTACAATGTGGATCACATGACAGATGGGTAGGTAGTTGGGCTTAACGTCTCGTCAACTTCAAGGTCATACGAGACGGGGAAAGTTGCTCAGGGAATAAGGATAGGAGAAGAAATGGAAAGGCCATAGCATTTGTTAAGTAACCATCCCAGAATTCGCCTGGAGTGATTTCAGAAACGCGTTATATTTTAAATTTTTTTTAAAAATGTTTAATGTTTGTTTCTGAATGTTCAGTTTTAGGACGTTTTTATCATTTACATTGCCTCTGCAAGCAAAATGTTAAATACTGTGTTCTACTAAATGTTTGTAACTTGTGTTATTTAAAACCTTGGCACGCATGAAAATAAGTGTCACATTCGTATACAACTTCACGCACAAATACAAAACACGCATTAAAAAAGGTGTGTGTATCAGAAAGAGAGAGAGAGAGAGAGAGAGAGAGAGAGAGAGAGAGAGAAGGGAAGAAAGCTTTGATTAAAATGAAAGTGGATGTAGACTTCCCCCTTCTATGGAACAATAATTATGTGCCTATGTTAGAGCGTATAGACGTGTCATACCACGCCAATTACTGTCTCTTCAATAATCGTCCATGGGAACTGAAGTTGTTAAATTATTTTCCCGAATTATGCGACTCTACAAATGCATATTTCATCCGGCAGGAGGAAGTGTTCTTTGAACGCTTACTCGTGGTTTCTTGGCATTGCAATGAAAGTACTCATGGCTTTGAACAAGCGACGTAAATAAACGTGACGCTTCGATAAACACGAGCGTCAAAGAATGTAAGAGCAGTAAAGATAGCAAGAAAGCGAGAGCAACTGTAACATCTGTTTTATTTATCACTCTGAGCAATTTCGTAACAAAGTGTAGGTTCACTTGTGTTACATATTATTTTTAATACGTATCGAATTCTTAGCTTGTAAATCATAGAGGTAATGATTAACATAAATAGCAGAAGAATACCATCTTTGCTCGTGTTACTTTCACACGTGTAAGTGTAAAACGCGTCTTATTTTGAATCATTGAGCGGGCTTGGCAAGAACGGCTGAGAAAACATTCGGCGATATTTATTCAGGGTTTGAATACAGAATACGGCACATACTTCGCAAGTGTTAATAGCCTTGATAACAAAATTAGTAGCGTGAAAGAAGCTGTACATAACCAAATTAGTAGCGTGAAAGAGAGTGTAAATGAAATTGTAAATAACCAAATTAGTTCAGTATTTGTTAATTTAAACGATAAATTAAATAGCCAGATAACTACTGTGAGAGATTTTGTAGACAAGAAATTAAACCACGTAGAAAGGAAAATAGATACTATAACTGAAATTATAGACAGGAAAAAAAACTCTGAAAATGAAAATGTAGACACGAGAATTGACAGTGTGAACGAAAGAGTGAACAGTGTAAACCACTGAATGTACAGTGTCGAGTATGAAGTGAAACAGGAAATAAATGCGATGTAGAAGGAATGGCAGGAATTTCTTCATCAGCGGAATTCTACCCTCATCACATCTGCAGTCGATAAAATTGGGGGAGCAGTGCAAGCTTTGTTTAACCAAGGCAGGAACCTCGGAGGTTCGTCAGCAGATCTGCGGCATTGGTGACGCGCAGTCAGGAGTGGGTAAGGTGGTCTCTATCAAGCTCACCCCTTACGACGACCAGACATCGTGGCGGCAGTATCAACACCAGTTTGAAGTAGTCGCCACCCGAATGGCTGATCAACCGAGCAGCGGGCCGTATTGAGAGGCCCAGCACTCAGCATATTACAATCTCTGCCAGAGCGACATCGACTGGAGTACCCCACACTGCTGTCAGCCTTGGAGTTACGTTTCGGCGACCGGTGCCTGCGACATGCCCAGCTGCGAAGCCGCACCCAGCGACCAGGGGACCCACTGCAGAAGCTATGGTAAAACATCGTGTGGCTGTCTCAACAATCTCTGGAAGGGTGTTCTGAGGAGGCGCGTGACGTCATCGCAGTCGGCTGTTTCATCGATGCCATCGCCGACACACAGGTACGGCAAGCGGTACATCTGGCTGCACCACGCAGCTTGCAGGACGTCCTGGCCCGAGCACTGGAGGTGGAGTCAGCAAGACAGGAGCCCGCACACCGACGTCCTGTACGGACAGTGGTGCTGAATGAAGACGACGGCGACATCAAGAAGGCACTGAAGGAGTTGTAGTTAGCTGTGAGGGACATCGCTTCTAGGATCCTTGCTACAGAGCTTCACCGCCCCTCGCCCAGACGGCGGGATAATTGGTCATGTGGACAGTCGGGGCCGCTGATAACCCATTGCCCACAACGACAGCACCGTAAACAGAAACAGCAGCGAGTAAAGAAGCAGCTAGATGAACAAATGGATTAGGTGAGTGCATGCAAGCACTCGTGTGAAGGAATTTGTGAGCTTCGTGCGTATGTACAACAACTGAGACACCACATCGACGAACTGATGCTACAAGCTGCACACCTCACAAAGCAGTTGGAAAATGCACGTGATAACTTTTGAATGCTGCCCAGAAGCCCTGCGTACACTTTGCCACATAGCAGTGAAAGGAATCCATGGCATGGAACGAGTGATGCGATGGTCCCTCTCAATAGTGGCTCTGAGGTTAGTGGTCTCATGGAGGAAGTGCCTCGGAGGGCAAAGAACCAGTTACGTGAGCTCGAGAATGGGAGTGAGGCAGTTGACATGAGCTACCAGTGATTCAGAGTACGTCGGACAAGGATCCAGCCACAACCTGCGACATTCACCGCAAGATCAGCACTTTTCAGATTGGTAGACATAGTCTAAAGGAAGATTAAAGGAGAAATTCTGTAGTTGCATCATTTTTTCAAACCAGTAATGAAGGGATTATCCCATCTGTATGGCACAAATGACAATATAGTGACAGCGTGACGATGTGGTATGACAGGAGATTGACAGGCGAGCTATTTCAAAGACAACTGGTGTGGCTGTACAATCCACAGAGGCGAAAAGGGTACTAGAGAATCTACATAAATACTGGGAAGGCCCCTACAGGATTCTGAAGAAGATCAATGATGTGGTCATTCGGATTTATCGTCAAGGCTCTCGGGCGTAGCCGAAGGCTGTCCACATCGATCCACTGGCACTCTACGGAGGTCCGGATTTTGCAGTGTCTATTCGGGACGAACAGACTCGAGGAGGAGCAGTGTTACGCGCTAGCTGCTTTGTTACGCGCGAGCGAGTGGACGTGAATGACAGCAGTTATATGATAGTGGTGGCGGAAAGTCAATGGAATGTTTTTATTGACAAGCGAGCGATACCCAGGAACCGCGTATCTGTTACAATAAGCTAGCGGACAAGATAATCCTTTTTGTGGCGCGCTGCTGACCTTGGTTATATTAAGTTTCTGTATTTATCTGAAGAATTTTTGAGATGCTTTCCGTCCTAGTTTCTCTAAAAGTGACTCGGGGTGGGTCAAACTTTCCAGGTCAAGGCCAGCAGAGTGTAAATAGTGCGATAGGAATGGATGAGTGGCTGAGTTTCAGCGATAGACGACGAGCGGCGAGAGAAGTGACCAGCGGAAGGGAAATCTGCGACTGCGAGTATCAAGCAGTGAAGAGTGCGGCTGGCAGGCTGGAGTTTGGACTAGATGCGTGAGTGCAAGACATTACAAATAATGGCAACAGACACACTGAATGATGAGTTTGAGTTAATTTACTATAACGCAACAGCGACATTGAGAAGGGCGTCAATTAGAGTTGAAATAGACTTTAAATGTTGCACTCATACGTGTCACATACATGCATAACAGCATGCACAATCATTCAACTTACAGGTTGAAAGAAGGGGAGAGAGGGAGAGAGGGAGAGAGGGAGAGAGAGAGATAAGATTTAAATAAACATGGGTGCTGTCACAGCAAGTTTGGGACTTGCTCCCCTTCTTGAAAACAGAAATTCGGCGCCTAAGGAATTTGTCATCCTACATGAAGGGACAGTGTCACCCAACTCTCCAAACAGTTAAGTAAACGTCAATTAAGTCTAGGGGAAAAAAAGGCGGTACTTTATGGCTAAAGCTGAAATCCCGCTACAAAAAAAAATATATTGAACTTAAATTTTCCATACATTAGTATACAACTATATAACGAAAATTACGCCTCACATAAACAGTATTGGCAAATTTTTGCGTGTTATTTCAGAACTCACAGCCGCCGATACACTATCGAAGAATGCTAAGTGGGTGTGGTGTGACACAACAGATGGTAGAGGGGGGGGGGTGGTTTCGCCAGCTACACTTAATAAGCCCGTGGATTACGAGAGTCACGTTTACCGTTATCGTCGCCAATCTGCCGAGATAAACGAAATAAATCTATTTTTTGATGGCAAAGCATTGTGTGCTGGAACATACGAATCGCTTTTTCTCTTGTTATATTCTATCCTCTCCCGAGCTACGATGAGATAACTATTTTTTTGTTGCGTGCCAACCAAGTAACACGAACTAATTTGGTTGATCGGAGATTTTACTGTGCCAACAACAGGACTCAATCTATTGGTCTCTGTATTTGGTATGCAGAACGAATTCAGTTAACTTAAATTTAATTAGACTTTATAATGGAAATAAAACTAAATTATTTTTTCTGTCTAGTTACTTTTATCTTGTTGTGGTCAAGGAGTGGTATACAGGAACAGGATGACAGAACAAAAACCGACAAAACTGACAGGGACTGCTGCTTGTATTGGTGGTACGAGGGTAGAAGGGTAAATACACTGAAGAGCCAAAAAAACTGGTATAGGCGTGCGTATGCGAATAACAGAGGTATGGAACCAATCAGAGTAATGCGATGCGGTCGGCAGCTAGATCGGTTACTGCTACTACAATGGCAGGTTATCAAGATTCAAGCGAGTTTGAACGTGGTGTTATAGTCGGCGCACGAGAGATGGGACATAGCATCTCCGAGGTAGCGATAACATTTGGATGTTCGGGTACGACCATTTCACGAGTGTATCGTGAATATCGGGAATCCGGTAAAACATCAAATCTTCGACATCGCTGCGGCCGGAAAAGATCGAAAGAACGGGACAAACGACAACTGACGAGAATCATTAAACGTGACCGACGTGCAACCCTTTCTCAAATTGGCGCAGATTGGATTTGTGGACTGCCCTGCAGGATTCATGGTGTGAATTGCCTCCTGCATACCTTCAGACATTAGTCGAGTCCATGCCACGTCGTCTTGCGACACTTCTGCGTGCTCGGGGAGCCCTACACGATATTAGGCAGGTGTACCAGTTTTTTTGGCTCTTCTGTGTAAATACTGCGTGGGTTGGGTATGAAAGTTTATGCTGTTCGCTGTTAGGATATGAGGTAACTCATATCAGGTTTCTCGCTCATTTTATCTAGCAGCTTCACACACCAAGTGTACTTCAGTGCACTCAAGTAAAGTGCAGCGCTGCATGTTTGACACTCATTTAAAGCAGCATTCAAGAACCAAATTTAGTCTATTCACGATTACTTCACACTTTTATGAAGCCCTGCTGAAGTCCTACTTCCAGGATATTCCTCCGCCTCATACAAACAAAATTCAACCTAGTCTGGAAAATTACACCAAACGGACAACGTACATCATTCTTGCGCACTCACTTTAATAATATTTTGCATAATAAATTTTTCTTACTATGCATTATTAAAACACTTATTTACTCTCTGTTTTATCCGTGTTAATTACAAATAAAATAATGTGAGTAACAGTTAAGTTTAACCGAAAAATAAGGTACTTTTATAAACACAAGCACAGAACGCTTGTGATACATGGGGTATTTAGGTATCAATCAAACACATCATACATGGGGTGATTTTTCAAAGGTTTGATTCAACAATTGTGAAGAAATAGCGAATAAGCTACATACCGTCAGTACTGGTTGAACACATGAGATACACATTTCCTATCGCCTCGATGAGTGTCCTCATATTGAGTGTGTTTTGTTTTGGATTTGCTTATCTTAAGACACCGAATAACTGTCCACGCCGTCTTACAAGTGAAATGGGACCCCACGGACCACGCGTCGCTTAGTGAAAGTTTCCTACTTTCGTATCTTCTTTTACTCATTTATCTCGTATAATAATTGCTGGAGGAACAACCTTCGCCATTTTTATGACGAAAAACTTACTGGGCTGCTGAAAAACAAAAAGGCCTAAGTAGAGACACGCGATATATTAAAAAAAAAAGTCTGGAAAAATCTGGGTCGATGTAAACAGTTTATATGTGTTCTGTGTAGTGATAAAAAAGTAAACCTAAGGCATGTTTGCTACTAACTGGGTTAAAATGTCAAGAAAAACACAGGGACAAATCGTTTTCAAGATATTTACTACAAACGTAAATAAAAAAGTTACACCAATTTCATATAAAAATGTACAAGTTTTTGGGAGAGATGAACCTACCTATGTCATATTTCAAGCATTTATATAAAACAGCATAGAGATGCTGTCTCTTCAAAAACTGAATCCCGAAAACATACTGCCTTCATTCAACTGTCTCCTTCCAGGGATGGGAAGGACGTAATTAATTAATTAAAATGAGAAGGCATTGTGGTAATTTTGGTTTCAAGTCTGTATCTCTACCGAAACACATTTTACAATTTATTGAGAATGGGTTTGTTATTGCAAAAATTTACATTCTTGAACAATAAATGTATTGTTCGTGGCAGGATTATATAGATGGTTTATTCTAGCATTTTGATTTTGTACGTAGCGTTATTTTTATTTGGACTTACGGGCGCGAATGTAAAGAAATCGTTTGCAATTCGTGGCTCCTATTGCTTATGACGTTGCTGAGTTTGTTATAAATGTTTAAAAATCTAAAGTTGTATCACGTCTAGTTTTGATTGCCTCATGGCGGATTTTACCATTAAAAAATAGTTCTACGGAAATGAAAAAAAAATAATAAATATGATTTTTTCATGTCAATAATTTATTTGGTAAAATCGACTGAACTTGTTTCTCAATACTGGAAAAAAATCTGTTGATTTAAGCAACTCTTTGTGTCAGCGTTGGGTGACACAACGAAGCCAGGCTCTAATACACACACGGATTGGTGAAATTCGCGTTGGATGTAAAAAAAAAAAACCCAGAGTAGAGCTGGCTTCATTGAACGACCTCCATGTTGCTTTGCCGTTAGTTCATTTCAAACGCTGATCCATTATTCATTCCGAGCAGGTGTAGTGTCCTTGATTAGCTCAACAGCTGCATTCTGAATAATAAAACACTTAAACGCCCCTCATTCGTACGCAGCAGGGGGCTTGGACGATAGTGTACCGAGTATTGGTAAATAAAAAAAAGTAGTAAGTCTGGGGCCACTATTGTCGCTGAGGTTTGCCGTTTTTCCAGTGGCGGGAAGGCGTGGCCGCTGAATACAAAGAACACCAGAGAATAAACAAAGCAATTAGACAATTTCTTCCCGGCACAAGTAACCGTGTCAACGAGTCTATTAGACCGCGGCACCAACAAATGGCGTGTCAGTTCACTTATCCTACAGAGCGTCTCACTCTTAGATTGCAGTATGTAGGCCGTTTCCTTCGCCACCCATTTGTTACTCAGCCTGCCGGTTACGTCGCAAAGCTGGAGTAATCTGGCGACAGTGCGCTCCATTCACAACTGCACTGCAATCTAAGAATGGCACGCTCTATAGGTAGGGGCAGTGATATTTCGCGAAAAGATTTTGAGGCAAGATACAGTCCAAAGCACTGTAGGGTCGTCCAGCTTCTTTGATTGGCTGATAAATGTTCTGGCCCATGTTAACCGTTTGCGCACGAATCACGAAGGTTCAGTGTCGTAGTTACTTAGTCCTGAGTGGCTTGGTCAAAGACGGACACGGCACCAGCAGCCAATGGAGGTATAACAACAGCTGAGGTGTGTATATAGTATTGAAGTCACTGGCCCTATTTATAGGCATTGCACATTCTCTTTCTAAGGTCTTGTCCCAATTCTCTCAACTAATACACTTGTACATTACTCGGCATCGCCTGTGACGTCATCACTATAGAGAGGTCCGAAGTCACCCGTGCGGTACACAGAAACTGAGGCAAGTACACGAAGTTGTGTGTGTTTTCGTACTTGCTGCGATCGCCATATTTGTTTCGTGAGTTTTGAGTTGTACACGTTTTGTGGATGCTACAAAGAACTTCACTTTGAAAAGGCGTCCAGGGTCGCATTTTGTCTGCTGTGAATCACTTGCGCACACCTTTATTAATTGTGCTCCCATTTAGTAGATATTTATAATATTTTATAAACCTCCAAAACTATGATTGTTACTAAACAATACAGAACTCAAGGTACATTTAAATCATTATTTCTTTCAGAAAAAAAAATTTATTTG
>NQII01001032.1:551551-588153 GCA_002778355.1 Clitarchus hookeri
ACCGACTGCGTCTGTTGGCTGTATGTGAAAATCCTGTCATGTTTTCGCGCAGAAATGTGGAAACTGTGCGGTAACGGACTCCTAAGCGCATTTTGCAGAAAGTTTGATGACACGCCTTGTTTGACTTCCTGTCTGGTGTACGTGCGCTCTTGTAGCTGCGCATGCGCGCGATTCGTGACCTCTGCTGGTATCACCGGGAAAAAAATGATCGAGGACCGCGATTCTTGGAACACCTGCAACAATTTTATCGGCGGTTGAAATGCGCGGGGTTCTGGGGGGAGGGGACGCCGAGCCGCTGATAAGACACACTCCCAGGGTTAGCTCATGGAGTTAAGACCACATAGGCTTATTTCAGTCTATCGCGCATTTCCTCAACATCTGCTAAAGGACTGCCAAAAGATCCAGTGGCGTAGCCCCCGGGTTTGAGGGACGGGGAGGGGGTTATCAATCACAGTAGCCAACTTCGTAATTTTTCCACGGCATCTGGGGATTTCAGAAGATGGTTTGCGGCTAGATTTCATAGACACCTCAAAACAAAAGTTTTGCACCGCCAGAGGTCACTAAGTGACTTGGTTGCTCACGTTTAAAGGGAAAGTATGAGATGGAAATGCACGCTGTCTGTACAGAATACTACGCTTCGATGTCTCTGTCTCTGTAATACGCATTCTTTCCCGGTGTAACATCCTTCATGAGACCAAGTTATAGGCGATACAAAACTTTTTTGAGATGAATGTTTGCGACAAATCGAAAAGTTAGATAATTCCGTAAACATTTGGTGGCAGATCCCCGTTACCATAATATCGCAGTTACGTATCTTTAGGAGTTTCATTTCCCCAGATTACGTGATGTACACCTGAAGAGTGCGTGGGGTTATCTTGAGATGCATATTACGTGTTTTATTGCACGTGACTAGTTCTTTATAGATAGTCGTGTGGGCTGTCTGTTGCGGGAATAACGATACGGTTTGGCTACGTTCTAACCGAAATTACAGTATTTCATGTAATAGTTTTACTTTAAATTTTTAATTGTTTCAATTTCGTACAATAATGTTCATTTATATGACGTTAAGCAACTGTAACGAACAATAATAATATTATCAAAATCCCAAGCTACGTAAAAAAATATTTTATAGGTCTGTATTTTGCATTTATTTAATTTAAAATTACCAGTATTACGATATTGTGATTTTATGGTGATTTTTGTTCTGTCAACTTACATACTTTCTCTCAAAAAAGTTGGGAAGCCTGATAGTCATGGGCACAGAAGCCTCGGTGTCGTGATTGATAGGACATACTGGGGTTATAAGGACTCCCACTTGAGTAAGAGTGGAGAGATTTTGGCGGCTCTCAACATCTAGGTATTTGAGAGCCGATGAAGGTGAGGTGAAGCGAGGTCAATATGGAGCAGCGCCGGAATCCAAGGGCGGGGGAAACGGGAGATCCCCGAGAAAACCCGCCGACCAGCGGCATCGTTCGGGCACGATTCCCACTTGCGAAAGTCCGGGAGTGGCTACGCCGGGAATCGAACCCGGCTCGCCTAGGCGGGAGGCGAGTAGTCTGACCACTACACCACCAACTGGAATTGCCTCGACTCCCAGCGGGACCACTGAGTGTGTTCCTTGTTGACTGTAACTTTCGTATCACCTTAGCAGTACATATCAGTTTAAATTAATACTTCTACCTGAATATCAGACATACATATATTAATATGTGCATTCCAGACGAGGCGAGTATCTCAAGACAATGCAGGTTACGAGTACACAACTATGAAAAAATAAAACATCTTCCTGCCTGTCAACACATGACAAGAATATGTGGTAGCCGAACGACGCACGGAGAATTGAGAATTAGGTAAATTAGCAGCGTGTCCCATACATTTGATTTTGCAGGAATGATGTAATATTTGATTCAACTTTTGTGTTCAGAAATAAAGTCATTTTTAGTGACAGCTATTACCAAACACTATATGTTTTTAGCTTTGAGAAAAACAAATTTGAAACAAAATTTATGAAATTTATCTAAATCGTAACGGAATACATTTAATAGTTGATAATGTAGGATCAGTTGTAGTACCTTATCACTCCCTAACGCTGACTGCAGGCTTAATGAAAGTACCAGTAGTATAGCATAAATAATCTTTGGGAATCAATACAATTTTTAAGAAATAAATGAGAGTTGAATAAAATCTCGGCCAGCCAGACCTCCTCCGTTCGCAAATGGATGTGGACGTANGTAGAAGCCTGCAGGTTGGGGGGGGGGATGTTACGTTAATAGCGTTTCTTGTAATTAAAAGAGGACCACCTCCAGAAAAATAACCTTTCTACACCCATGAGGGGATGAGTTGGGGGTTGTAACCGCCCTCCTTTTGCCCCTAAGGTATTTCAAGAAATAGTATTAAAATTACTAATACATTTTTATTTGTGATAAAAATGTGTAACTGCTGTATTCTATGATGCAGTTTATGATATTGTGAAGTAATCTTCCTTCGAGTATATTCCTAATTAATATGTTTGTCAGCACTGCAAATATCATGTAACGTCCGTTCCCCCTTCCCATCAGTTGAGTCTGTGTAACCCCGTCCCCGTCNGTATATTCCTAATTAATATGTTTGTCAGCACTGCAAATATCATGTAACGTCCGTTCCCCCTTCCCATCAGTTGAGTATGTGTAACCCCGTCCCCCTCCCTTCCTTTGAAAACATTTCTGGCCACGCCACTGCAAAGATCTGTCAAATTCACGTGTCTGAACAATGAATTGACGTTTTCTAACATTTGCTCTTACCTCATACCCGCACTTTAAAGGAAAATATAGTTTTCAACAAAACAAAACGGGACCTTCTATACTAAACCAGGATAGTCGGCGAATACGTAGTTTTATAGTAGCGTAAAGTAATATACGACACTAGTTGAATGAGTGGTTTTGCAGTTTAAACTAACCTAGGGTAGTTGGGGAATGAGTACCTCGTTCTCACATGCGCGTGCGCAATAGTCAAGGCCACGACTGTCCACAGACGCTTGTCTCTGCGATGTTGCTCAGAACATTCACAGCCAACCTTTGAAAGAAGTAAGTCCCTGCCCTGCGCGGTGGTCGCGAGCTAGCGAACTGACATTCAACTACGAGCGGGAACACGCCCGGATCTTCGTACGACGGAAATGCGGGATGTTACCATTGTCCTGCAGGATTTCCTCGAAGTGTTTTAGTCTGATACGTTCTTGAATATCAACGATGCCCCGTCTCCATCTCGCCGCTTCACAAACCCCATGGGCGCTGTTATTCAGCAACATCCAACTCTCTCAGCTACAACTCCAACTATAGCCCATTCACGGTTACTTCCAACTAGTCTGAAGCCCTGGTAAAGTTCTATTAGCAAAGTATTCCTCCGTCTAATGCATACAAAACTTACCTAAAGTCTATCAAATTACACCAAAGGGACAACGCACCGCACTCAGTGTAATAATGTTTTGCATAATAACTATTTATCACTAGGCATTACCAACACATCAATTTCTCACTGTTTTCATTAATGTTAATTACAAATGAAATGTTATAATTTATAGATAAAACTTAAGTAAAAGTTCAATTTGAACAGAGCGCGCGATATTTTTATGTTAACACAAGTATAAAAAGGTTACATGGCATATTTAGGAAGCAATCGAACACGTCATACTTGGGGTGATTTTTCAAATGTTTGATTCATTAAGTGTAGAGAAACCGCGAACAGACTACAACCTTCGTTTCTCCACAGAATAGAAGTTAAACCGCCGCTTGCTTCGCGAATTCCGGCCACACCTGCAAAATTACGTCACTGGCAATCAACACGTCTCCCCAAGGGCCCCCTCGAAGCCTGTAGGTTGAAAACGTTATTCCATTCATAAATAACTGTCATTATAATATGACACTGTAAAACCCAACCATAAAATAATGTGTACAATTAAGAACACTCTTCGAGACAGTTTAACGTGAAGCGGATACCATTTGCCTTACAAAACATCAAATATGTATTAGTTTGACAGCAAACGATAACCCTGTTTCCAAATATAACATGTTTCCTACTCGTAACATAGAATAAAAAATGTAATAATTACTCGAACTACGTAGTTTCACGTCAATAGTTGGCCCCAAAAATAGCTTTGCCCCAAGCTCCCAAAATCCATGGCCAAAAATAACTTTGCCTCAAAGCTCCCAAATTCCATGGCTAAAAATAGCTTTGCCCCAAAGCTCCCAAATTCCATGGCTAAAATAGCTTTGCCCCAAAGCTCCCAAATTCCATGGCCCAAAAATAGCTTCCCTAGGCCCCCAAATCCATGGCTCTAAATATAGCTTTGCTCCAAGCTCTCAAAATCCATGACTCCGAAAATCGCTTGCCCCAGGCTCCCAAAATCCCACGGGCGGCTCTGAATCAGTCCCGAGGGAATCAAAACCCAGAGCTCCTCACAGCCACTCAGCAAATTGGTACGCCCAAATCAGAGGAACTGCCACGCTGTTTAACTTCTGTATACTTACTTATTCTGTGGATTTATCCAGCATCAGACGCACTTGTGCGGACTCACTATACGAAACGAAGCACGACACTAGACATGTGCGTGTGCATGGCCCGCCGAGTCTAGAAAACGATCAGCCGTCATCGACAATAATGTAAAGCTGGATAGTAACTAATTAACTTTCTCCTTTATTCTTCTTACTTTCACTGATTAAGCTGTTCTAACAGTGATCAGCTTCTTCCACAGTCCACGATAATCTACTGCAAATAGTCGATAATTTTTTTCCAGCATGTACCCGCATAATCTTTATTAATTACACTTTGAATAAGGTTTATTTTGTGGCAACCCCCTTAAACATGCCTCAATTTACAGTCCTAGACTTTCGTAAATATTATACACCCTGAGATGCATCCTGTAAATACGTTATCCTAGCAGCACGATGAAATGCATTTTATGGACACTTAACAGAGTGAGGACAGCTAAGAACGAGTTAACGTGTTTAAAGTTGACCCATTCTGCATCCCTATATTTTATTCGTCAGAACACACGTTCTGGCGAAGCTCGCAGGCGGACGACCGCAATACGGATTAAGGGTTTTGTGGACGTGCCGGGAGACTGACGCCAGGAGCCTCGCAGCTGCAAAGGCGTGCTACCAAAGGTTTCTGCACGTGCAACTGTTCCTGCACGTGCAGACGACATCCGGAGACAACGGAAGGCACCAGGGCGCGGACACAGCTGCATTTTGCAGCTGCCCAAGGGACACAGAGATCCCACCACCAGCTGCATCTATCCCCGGCTTGTACCGCAATAAACCATGAGAGCTTTTAGCGGACGTGCGTGCAGAACGGGACAATAAACTTCCAGGCCAGAACCAAGGGACGACGCCAGGCCTGCTGCGGACCACACGAGCAGCGGCCACGTGTTTTATGACCCAGGGGGACGACAAGCACCTCGGACCACGTGCAGAGACAGGGGAAGTTGAATATGGTGATGGACGCTACAAAACCACACGAAGGAGGGAGGAACAGATCAGTCAGTTGAGAGACGTCGAGTCAGTCAGTCGGGGGGACCTGAAGCGAGGCGTCCGGGTCGGAGCCGGACGAAGCCAGTGCGATGAACGAGTCAGTCAGTCAGTCAGTCGCGGATCGAGCAGTCAGTCAGTCAGTCGGAGTCAGTCGAGGATCGAGAATGCATCACGACGTCGACCTCAGTCGGAGGCCGTCAAACGGGACGTGCGGCGGGAAGAATCCGAGAAAAGTCAGTCAGACTTCGTCAAACGAGAAGGGTGTACCGGGAGCCGAGAGAAAACGAGTTCGCCAAATGCATCAAGACGTGGACCTCAGTCGGAGGCCGTCAAGCGGGACGTGCGGCGGGAAGAATCCGAGAAAAGCCAGTCCGACTTCGTCAAACGAAGAGTGCTGAGTGGACCCGGGAGGAGGGGTTCCGAGAGCAGGCGTCGGGACGCCCCACCGCCAGCCGAGGGAAGACAGCGCAGCAGTGTCAGATAAGTAGTTCTACACCAAGTGTGAAGAATCTTCCCCCCCCCCCCCCGACGCCAGTCGCGGCGTCAAACCATACGTAGCCTACATAGAAAAAGGGGAGGGGAGTTTGTCTCGTGAGTTCATGTACCAGTTAACCTGTTCAAGCAACAATAAAACTCGATTATGTGAACTCGCAAATACAGTGTAATTTATTAGTAAATTGGACCTAGAGACAGCAGTGTCGACGTATCCCTACGCCCTGTCACTGAGGGCTAGCATCAAGTGCTGGCGCCTCACGCCGCAGAGCAGATTCATTACCTACTTCCAAACTTCAGCATTTGGCAGGTATTAAAGTGATTGGACTGTGTACTGTACTGTAAAACAGGGACGTAGCCAAGGAGGGGGATCGGTACATAACCACCCCCTCCCCCAAATGAAAATAATATATTCGAAAATAAAATTTAAACACAAAAAACAACTTTAATTTGTTTTAATATAATAAATGTGTAATCCCCCTTGAACATGAAGGATGTTTATAGCATTTTGCGGTTCTATACATGTATATTAGCCCATAATGATGGTTAATCATTTTTTGAACTAAGTATAAGTAAACTAATATCTTAAATTTTTTTCACATATGATAAATTGGCAATCCTTCTTGAACACTAAGGATGTTTTAAGAATTTTGTAGTTCCGTATCTATTTATTATCCCATTAGTTGTAAGTAACATTTTTTTAACTAATGATTTTTTAATTTATTATTATATCTTTTATACGTTTTTTACAAAAATGTAAATTTGAAATCCCTTCCCCCTCCACCCTGAAGTAAATTCGTGGCTACGCCCCTGCTGTAAAATAAAACAAATCATGTTTACCGGGGGCATATGGAACCAAGCATACTCCCCTTCTCTTTTGCCTACCCTCCACCCCTATAACGCCGATGGCTACAGATCTCACTCCCGTGAGAAATGCGATTACCTCGGTACAGCTTCAATATTAAATTTCACGTGGAATTATAGGCGGGAGTTGTACCTCCCACGCGTCTGCTTCCGGCCAAGCGGTGGCGGGCGGCCCGGTCGCTAAGCACCGGGTCCAGCCCGGATCACGTATCGGGGATGCTGGGAGAACAAAAGGGAAGCCGAGCTTCTACAGATCCTTCCTCCTGTTACGCTGCCCCGAAGGCACGTGAGAAAAGCACAGCGTGCAGATGTTAACGAGCTCCTCCTACAGAAACGTGCAGGCCGACGGATCGTAACAAGTTGTTTTCGTGCGTGGTTCCTTCACTGTTAATCGAACACAAGCGGCGGCTTGTACCGAGAAAGGGCGCGGTGGGGGGAGGGGGATATATCTGCACGCAACTGGTTATATTTTAACATAAAGGTTTACCAGATCACTTGCCGTAATGTTGGCACCCTCGCGGCGACTAACGCACAGTAGTTTTCATGCGATGTAATCTTCAGTGAACTGCAGAAATGAAAAATTTGTTAAAATTTACATAAAAGTTATTAAAAACCGACAAGATTAAAAAATTACTAACTGAATATATTTCACCAAACATAATTAATTTCGGCGATTTGCCTAGGTGCATTTTTTTTTTAACGTTGGTGCGGCCACGGTGGTGTTGTGGTTTGACTGCTAGCCATCCACCGAGGCGAAGGGGGTTCTATTCCCGGCGGGGTCGCCCCCGTGATTTTTGCAAGTGGGAATCGTGCCGGTCGATGCTTCTGGTCGGCGAGTTTTCTTGGCGATCTCCGGTTTTCCCCCGCCCTTGCATTCCGGCGCTGCTCTATACCCATTTCACTTCACCTTCATCGGCTCCCAAGAACTCGATGTTAAGCGCCGCCCAGATCTCCTTTTATGCTGGTAGCAGCAACCAGCCCTGCCTGAAAAAAATTGATTGTAAAACATATGCTACAATTGTAGGCCAGGTATGAGTAGCAAGCCTTTGGCGGCCTTTGAAATATAGTGGAATTCCAAATGTGGATTGTTATGTTTCTTTCGGATGTTTGCTGAAGCTTTGCACGTGGTACAAGTCCACGGGACTTACTGAACGTCGCAGTGGTGCGTGGCTGCCTACATTCCGGGCGCCTGTCAGTCAACGGACGCATGACTCTTGGTAGTACCTGTTACAGCACAAAAGAAAGCTCCTGTGAGAGTTAAAGTACTCTAGATTTACAAGCTATGATTCACTGTGCACAGTCTGTAACTCTGTCATAATGCTCCAGTTTTCCGTGTATTGTGTCTAGAAGCGTGGCCACTAAATTATGCTTCTTTCTGCTTTACACGGCGCTTGAAAAACTAACTGCCGCAATAGCGAACTGTTAGTTTTTCTCACGATTTCACAATGTTACTTTAGAGGGGCGCGTGGTCGCATTGTGTCCTTCTGCGATTACGAGTTTTGTTCCCGGAAACAGAAACTTTAAAGAAAACAACTTTGGAAAAATTTATGTTTTTCCATGTTAACCATATTAAATCCAGTCATTAAATTCCTAAACGCCCAAAAATGACAACGGTTTTCATAATTTTCGAACCGTGAGTTGGAGATTAAAAAAATTAAATTATTATGCTTTCAATTGTACCTTTTAATATAATAAGTTTTTGAGGGAAAATATTATTACCATTGTTAATATGGATGCAGAACAAATAGTCATACTACAACGTGCATGCTGTAAGGAAGTGCTTGCATATCAGGAAAAAAAAAAACATTTTATAGCAAGACTAAGCAATTTAATGACGGAACATGGTCTGTTATTGCAGACAACTTTATACCGAAACAGTTTTATGCCTGACCACTTTACAGCATGAATAGTAAATAGTCATTAGGTACATTGCGATGTTATTTTTTTACATGTGGCGTAACGAAACTCAGCGTTATAAAAGGCCTCAGAAGGTTTTTATGGTGTTTGATCATCAGTGAAACAACTTCGCGAATACAGTTTTAAAAAAGTTCCCAAGGTCTTTGTGGCAAGGAAAATACTAGTATATGCTGTTCGCGTTAAACTGAGCCCTTTTGAAAGCCCTTCTTACGAGCGACTTGTATGTACTTCGTGTATTCTTCCACCACGTGTAAAATTAACGTTGCCATGGGCTTGATCACTTTACTCATAAGTCGGACAAGTGAAACTGTGCAATTATTATACAAGTAAATATTTCTTAGAAATGTGCCGTCTCTTATGTTTATAAAAAAAAAACAGAAATAAAGTCAAATAATTTCAGTATAAACAAATGTTTACCTAACTCTTTTAATTAAACGTTAAGATATGCCACCGTCGTTTACAGCTATAAATACTGGATACTTGTCAGTAAGTGCACCCGTTAAAATATACGCAGAAAGGGCCAGTGACATTTTTCAAAGGTTGATTTCAAAAGTGCTGAAATAAACATGAACAGCATATAGGTACAGCCACTCCATAATACTCCTGGTGTCACAGATAGAATGTCTTGTTTGCGTTGTTAAAGTCGTGGGCTCGATTCCGCTTAGCTTAAAATTAATCAACGTTTAAAAAAACAGTATCTATACTTTTTGGTATATTTTACAATTCCGTGCTATTACATTAAACAGTGGTTGGTAGACAGTGCAAATTAGTTTATAGAAATTAATTACAGGCAATACGGAAATTTTTAATGTACATATTTTGCAATAAAAATGTCAACATTTTGCATGATTAGCCAGTTTGGCTACAGTTTAAATTAATTTGATGTCATTAAAAAACTTTAAAAGCGTTGGCCACGCAAACATTTGTTATTTTGTATATGTGCCACATACTGTTCAACTTGTAGACATTATCTGTAACTACTTTTTCCTATGATAAAATTTTTTTTACATAGCATAATTTTTACAAAATGACATAACAAAGTCAAAACTTTACTTTTATATCAAAATGTACACATAAAATGAAACAAACAATTTGCTGAAAATTTAACAAGGGTAACTTAAAGGTCTTATCTTAATTAATTTTAAGGTATGCTTTGCAGATGTTATTTTACAAAAATTCAGGGGTGGCACAAATAAAAAACAGAAAATTTATTCCTTATTTTCAGTGATTTTTTTTTTTTAATTGGAAAAACATCTTTTTGTATGGTTTTACAGATGTCTTGAAGCAGCTCTTCACATCTTCTTTCAGTGTGAATGATCTCATTTCCGTACTAAGTTGATGTTAATTTTTTTTACATTTCTAAAACAGTGCAATTTATATTTTGACGTGTATTTATGCAAAAACTACACGTTCAAAAGTTTTGTTTTGGTAGGAAAGAGTAATTAACTGGTAATATCTCAAAATTGAACGGTATGTGTTTACATACATAAAATAACAGATTTTTCGTGTCCAACGCCCTTAAGAGCCTGCGTCACCCGCCATATTGCATTTATTATTCATGTCGTCTTAACTAAAATTTAGGAAGATTTATTGAAAAATGCGACAATTGAAGCTTAGCTAATTACCTTACCCATAATTGCGGACCTAATTTGTGAATTATTAATGCATATTTATCCAAAAATTAGCTTAATACAAAATTATATACATTAATTCATTCTCGAATTTTAATCACAACATTGGAACACCTTTTAACACTAAGGTACAAACATTTGCATATAACAATGAAATTTAATGCTTCTATAATGAAACATTTTCAGGAACGACCCTGATAATTCTGTTATGACACAAAACCAACAATTTATTGTGCGCGTCTGCTCTCATCTTAAACGTCTTAGTTTCTGTGGTAATCTATGAACGGTTTCAAGGGAAGCTGGGCTTGAGTCGGTCTCCTACCCGGCGTTTGAACTGAATTGCAGCATTTTTGAAATACGGGTTTTTTGACGAAAATATGACGAAAGGAAAGCAATCTCCATAAGAGGACTGAGTGGTACTTTCAAGACATGACTAGGGCCACCCGATTTTCGCGGAAAAATTTCCACGCACGCTAGATTTCAATGCCCTACTGGCACACTTCAGCAGTTTTCTTCTGCTTATTGGCCACTTTTCTTTATGAGGAGACATTTTCTAAGTCGAGTGGCCAGTCAGAATTAAGTTACTCTGATACTGTTACATCTGCAAATCGCGAGCAGACAGCGAAGACGTATAACGCGTAAATTATTAAACCACGAAAGTGGACGTTTATGAAATACAACTGGTCTTGAAATCTTTTCACGAAAATCGGGAGCCCCTAGACATCATGGACGCTGTTAATATCAGTTTGGAGTCCTCAAACATTGGTAACAATGCACTTTATAAAAATACGTTCAAAGCTTCCTGCATAGTAAACAAAAGCATTTCTTTGACTCTGTTTTGTCTACACTAAAAAAAATCTTGTTTTAATACAAAAGGTCGGTAAAAGAAACTTAGGTCTGTTACTATTAAAATGGTTCGTTATACAAGTTATTTTATGGTAATATTAATTTATTTTATAGTAAAGAGAAAATTTTCCTTGATCTCGTTTTGTTTACAGTAATTAAAAGACTAAGTACTATGGACTCCCCTGTTTCAAACACAATAGGAACAATCAGCGATACCAACTCTTCATAAAGTAATGCATCTCTACTCAATTTTAAATTGATTTTAGATTATCAGGCTCTTGTTCTATACAAAAAAAAAGTCGAGCTATTTTAAAACTATTCTTTCGTTCATTATAGTTTTTAGTATCAAACAAATTTTTCTTAATGATACGTTACCAAATAATAAATTCCTTAGATCATCGACATAATGGTTTTACGTTAATAATACAGTAATTCAATATATTACACAGGGTACTTCTGAACTATTGTATCCGCATTAGAAGGTATAAATGAATCAGAAACTTTGTTTGTGGGAAACCTACTGTGCTGTGGTTCATATTTTACGAGGTATTTTTTGCGGCAACAAAACATCTGTTGTTTTTAGAGTGCGGCTTTTTCAAACTGCTGTATTTTAAAGCATAGTACCTGGACTCCGGCAAAACGACGATATAGGTTATTCACGGTAAAGTGAACACTTTTGAAAGCCCTCTGATTTTGAATAATGGCCAATAAATATATTTTATTTTAGCCTTAGACGTAACCTTCCGAGTGCGGTGGCATATATATATATACTGTGTATATTACTTATATGGCAATATTTATTTAAATATGTGGTTAAAGGATAAGAAATCGTTGAAAGGAAAAAGTAACTAGGGCCTCAAAAGTGTCAACTTTACAGTGAACAACCTATAGGCGCCTGTATTGAACATTGCTACAGACTCTCCACCAATAAAATCGCAGGGTAAGCGCTTCAAGTAACATGCGTAAACGCATTACAACGAAAATGCAGTACGCCAACCCAGAGGCTTGCGCCTAACGACCGATACGCACTTGATGTGCGTGGCAGTGTAGCTCTTATTGCTCCCGAGCTTCTGAGTCTCGAACGTGTAAGTATAGGCTATTCAAGGTTACTTCCAATTTTCTGAAGCTCAGCTGAAGTTCTGCTTCAAGGATATTCCTCCGCCTCGTGCAAAGAAGGCTTAACGGAGTCTATAAAATTACGCTAAAGGGACAACGCACCACATTCGTGCGCACTCACGTTAATAATATTTTTCATGAGAACTATTTCTTACTTAGCATTACCAACACTCCTATTTCCTCACTGTTTTTATTCACATTAATTATAAATTAAATATTACAATTTGTATACAAAATAAATGTTAAATTTCAATTTAACCACTAATATGGTACTTTTATGTTTACACAAGTATGAAACGCTTGTGATACGTGGCATATGTAAGGAAAAACCAAACACGTAATACTTATGCTGATTTTTGAAAGGTTTGATTCAAAAGTGTGAAGAAACCGTGAATAGACTATAGTTAGAGTAGGCGACCGGCTTAATCGCGACCACTCACGATCAAGCTGCTGGGTACCAATTACGTACACCACGGGAAGATTTTCATCTCCGAGGCTGTCATTTTCTCCGCTGTTCTCAAGCATCACGCGCAACTGACTACTGTATCATTTATTTCCATAATTTAACGCCTTCTGCCTCTGCGTTTTATTTTTCAAACTGATATGCATCGTTCTTCTGGATTTTCCTCACATTTTCCGTAATGCCATTGTAGTTGTAGGCATTCCTTTATTGTACAAATTTCCCTACTTCTCCACAACTACATAAATGCAAATAAATATTCATAGTTTTATTTTTCATTCATTAGGCCGGGTGTTGCTAATTTGCTTTTGCTTTTCCTAGCAACCGTATCTTATTTTTGTATTTCCTTTATTAACACCCTGAACACGACATCCCTATCATTTATTTAAATTTCCCGGCTTTCCAAAGCAAAGAGAGCAAAATAAATTATTTGTCCCTCAAAAATATTGCAAGACCATTAAATACTTGATAGTGTCATTCGCAGTTTCTTCACACTTTTTGAATCTTAGCCTTTGTAAAAATCACGTGCTTGGTTGTTTCTTAAAGTATCACAAAACGTTTTATACTTATGCTTACGTTAAAGTATCTTACCTTTTTTATTATATTGAACTTTTACTTATATGTTATCTATAAACTATGTTATTTAAATTATATGTAATATGAATAAAAACAGTGAGATGAAATGTATGTTGGTAATGCCTAGTAATAAATAGCTGTTATGCAAAATATTATTACATTGAAGGAGCTCGAAGGCGGTGCGTTGTCACTTTGGTGTGATCTCTTAGACTCTGTTAAGCTCCATCTGCGTGAGGCGGAGGAATATTCTGGAAGTAGAACTTTGGCAGGGCTTCAGAAAAGTTGGAAGTAACCATTACTATAATCTGATATCAAATATATTTTGTGTTCTCTTTTTTTATAAGCGGACGTGAAGATGGCCACATCTTTCAATACAGCATCCACCGGCACACCTGGTGAGCTTTCTGTGGGCAAGTGAACAAAAGACATGGTGAAAGCAATAAACAAAAGCCAATGAAATGTTCAGCTCTTCACAGATTCATATGGAAGTTTCACATCTAGCTTGTTGCAAGCGATAATAAGGGTTGGAAGGGTTAAACGTTCGGTAATTCCTTCTGCAGTCACGGCAGTTTTCGTCCCAGTGTCAACTAAAACCACCATATTCTTCTTATTTATTTGCAAACCCCTACCATTTTTTTTTTAAATTTTCTTTCTTTCCATGAGCTCTGGTTTATTGCAGTTACTAATATCTGGCCTACTACAACTGTGAAAAAAAAAATNGGCAGTTTTCGTCCCAGTGTCAACTAAAACCACCATATTCTTCTTATTTATTTGCAAACCCCTACCATTTTTTTTTAAATTTTCTTTCTTTCCATGAGCTCTGGTTTATTGCAGTTACTAATATCTGGCCTACTACAACTGTGAAAAAAAAAATGATACTGTAGTATTTTGATGTTGTAGACCTATAAATATTTTATTAAATGCTATACGCACAGGACAGACGGTTGCAATTAAACTGATTGTAGCACGGCCTCTCGCGTCAGCTATATCAATACTTCTATAAAACAAAGTGGTTAGACTGATGTCGTGTGCACTAGTAACCCGGCTGCGCAAATTTTGTCCTGAAACTGTTTGTCCGGCTCTTAATAAGGGTTGTAGCCAAATCAAAATAGACAAAAGAAAAAAGGGGGGATATCAGGGTTTCTTATTCAGTATTTTCCTAGGTTTCACTTAAGTAGGTAGGGCTTAAATGCCTCGTTGACAGAGAGGTCATCAGAGACGGAGCAAGTTGCTAAGAGAATTAGCAACGGGGAAGGAACCGGCTATTGCCTGTAGTACTTAACCATCCTGGTGATTTCGGGAAAGTATGGACTATCGAAATCAGGATGGCAGGACCGGGAATCGAACCCGGCTCATCCGAAATCGAGCCCGCCTCGCTCGCTGTGTTTCAGTTATGTCCATGGAGCAGTACACCTATGATGTGACGTCAACAGCTGAAATAGGCTGCGTTCCATAGCTTATCTTTAAATGAGTACATCACCAGGTACACAAACATTAGCACACCTGCCTTAAAACTTTTCACCACACACCACTGCTTGGGTTCCTATCCCGAATAGTCAATAAGAGGGGAAAATACGTATGCACTTGTAAGCAGTTTTTACATGTCTGTGTCAAGGATTCATAGAGATGTTGCGAGTAATTAAATCTGCCAAGTTGTTAATGACTCTGTAAAACCACTTAGTTGAATTAACTGCGTGAAATAGCGACAGGTTAAAACAACAAATCATGCGCGAGGAAGGGTCGCAGTAGAGACCAGAACTCGGAACTAATCCACTGTAATTAGCAGGCGGAACTTGGAAACAACCTATTTGTGGATACAACTTGTTACAGCGTATTTTTTTACAAGTGTTATTTCCCTAGTAATCGCTTTAACTTCGCTCTCGTCTGAGTAACGGCAAGTAACACATGTTTCCGTACCTCTACGCCACTTGGTTATCTTAACCGGTTCGCTCCTTTAAGTTTTGTCTTAAGCTTGCGAGGTTCGGTGGCGACTGAAATCCGATCCGCGGTTTGTTGAATGCTTCTAAATTAACATCTGAAAAATTCTCTGCCGTAAATGAATATGCAGAATGTTTGGAAACTCAGTGCCCAAACGCCGGACATAGTTTCTTTGGACCAATAGTAACATAAAAGCGCTATACACTTATATGCGTAAACGTATTTTTTATATCATTTAGAGCATTCAAAGTCGCGGCATACGACGCCAGTGCGATCGTGCACATAGGACTGCTTTCTATGCAACTTGTCCTACACGCATGATCGCACAGCCTTGTTCTCCAGGCGTTGTACGAAGCAACTTTGAATACAATGAAATTATATAAAAACACGTTTCCGGGTATAAGTGTATAGCGCTTCTGTGTACAAACAAACCACATCTGGCGTTTGGACACTGAGTTTCCGAATATCCTATAACTTAAAACTAACATTATTTTCATCAAAGTAAGAAGTGAAATTTGGAAAGTTTTTCATTGCTTTGAGAGGGTGTGAAGCGAAAATTGGCGATAACACCGATAATCTGCACAATTCCACAAGTTTTTGGAAGCCATTACAGAAAATCAGAGAGGTGATAATTCCTATATTGTAGTTTTCGCCAACTTTGTGTGCAGATGTTATCCCGCGGTGATGCATTTCTCAAGAGCTGCGTATTTCTGACGCCGACATTTTGTACGCTAATTGCGGCGCAGCATCCGGCGTGTCAACTGAAATAGGCGCGTGGTCCATAGAACGTAATCAAGAACGGACTGCCCAACAGAAAAAAAAATTGATTTTCATTGTAAAAATATTGTTCTTGTTATCAACAACTGAAGGGATACCAAGATTATACATGAAATAAAAACATATGCGAATAGAGGCACTATGCAGTCATGGAATTAGAAAAGCATAACTTATGCGGTACTACTATATAAGTCTGCCATCTATTCTTGGCTATCAAATGTTCGAAATCCGGTGAAATATCGTGGATTGAAAAAAACTGTCCCTATAATTTTTAAACGTTCATCTGTGAGCTGACTTACTTTGCAAGTGTTCAAATTTAGAAGGGAGAAGAATTTGTAAAATTCGTATGACTGACTATCTGTTCCATTCCCTGTTGTACACACATAACCTCAAAATATCTACACCACGCGCCATTGCCACGTTTGATTGATGAATAATCTGATCGCAGGGCGCATTCAACTTGATTCCATATAATAAGAAGGGACCGTGCATTTATAAGCCAGAGGCCCATGCAGCCCACAGGCCGCAAGTTTGGTATGCCTCTGCTAAAGGAATACAATACTCTCACAGCATTTTTACCCAGAAAGTAGGTCAAAACTCTGGAGTAGTCTTTAGGTGCATTGTGAGGTTAAGTTTTATACGTGGTGGAGAGACACGCAATTGGCAGAAATATGACGTCGATCATAGCCGAGGCACGTGTCGATGTTTATCACTAGGAACGTCCACTGCAAGTTTTTTTTAATGCCGGCGTATGTAGTTTTTCTCGTGTCATTTCTTTAGCAACGCAGTGTGTCTTGATAGCTTGGCACAGCGCGGAAGTCAGAGCAGTTTTAAAAAAAACCACTTAAGGACTAGGTGTGCTCCTTTGTACATTAGCGCTTCGCATTTGACGTCTTTGTCTGTCTGCTGCTGAAGAAATTCCGAGGGAAGGAGAAACAAAAAAATTACCCTCCTCTCATTCCGACGTAAACGGGAACAGAAACGAGCGAAAATGAAATTCCCAGCTTCCTTCAGGGTTCTTGGTGGCAATTTATGCTAAGTCGTCACGCTAGTGTGGTGTACAGTACAGTCCAAGCTATAGACGGTTAACACACAGCCATTGGCTTGACTCGGTCACCGTGTGGTTCGGGGTCCTTACTAGTCTTAGAATACATGTAGTATTTAGTAATTCGCGCGTGGCCGTGATATGTACCTTCCTTTGTCAAGAACTACAGCTAAGGAAGGACTGAATTAAAGCTGGCAAAATAATTAATGCTAATGAGGCATGGAAGGGTTTAACGAATTAATTTAGATACTTTAATGTAAATCATATCAAACCTTGCACCACTATGAGTGGCATTTTTTGTGTTATTTTATTTAATAAGCTACCCTTATTCACCTATTCATTAGGCTACTTATATATATATATATATATATACACAAAATACGGAAGTTAATTTCCAATTTCTCCACCCACCCTTCCCCACAGGATAACTTAGAACCTGGTTTTCAGGCAAACTTTGGCATCTGCTAATTGACTAGCAACTGGCAAACAGGTTATCAACATTGTGTGAACATTTTCTAACTGTAGCTAAATGCGTAGAAGAGGCATCTCTTTCTGGGAACATCCGCGTTTCTTGAGATCATTAAACTTGCAGTTAAATGTGAATGACAAAATGAGTGACGTCAGTTTTTTAATTCACGGGCAATTTCCGAATCACGCGACTTCTCAAAGAAACTGTTAATCCGTTTTTAGAATCCTCAGACGGTTTTCTCTGGTGCAGTGAAATAAGTTACCGTAGAAATTAGAGTAAAACAGTTCTGTGTCAGGTTTATCAGGGAAGCAGCAATTAAATTTTGTTACTAGTACAAGAATAATGTGTTTGGTTACTACGATACTAGCAAGCACAGAAAATTGAAGAATAGAGAAGCGAAACAGGAACCTACACACCAAACTCCAGCTGCAAACGCCAGCAAAATGGCGTCACTGGCCAGAAAAATTGCCGGGCCGCCGTTTGTCAGATAGCGCCTGCATGGGCCTATCACTCCTTGACTTCTCAAAATTACGAAACAACCTACACACAAAAAAGGAAAAGAGCGATAAGGATTTGCTACATAAATTTCAAAAAATATATTTGTGTTAAGTTTGTGCAAAAGACACCCACGACGATGAAAATAAAGCGTCAGGTGAATGCAGAGTTTCTTAATGTTTCCCTGAAAAAGAGAGGAAAAATACTGTCGTCACTGGAGTTGATAAAGAAGTGCGATTGTCCTAATTACATAATTAAGAAAAAACTTGACGATGGAAAGGAGTTGCTTCCATGCATACCATCGATACATCATGGTTATTACAACAAGCTTCGAGTATAACCTGAAGAAGAAGACACGGAGGAAGAAAGAAACAGCCCAGAAATAGTTGATAGGTTTTGTTATATTTTACCAGGACTAACATGCTTTCTAATGTGTATGTAAAACTATAGCAAAGTAGCAATCCCTTCAATGTAATCTAGTGCATTAATACGACGTAAATTATGTCCTTTTGTATAATAAAATAGAAAAAAACTTTTGGTTGAAAAATGTTCTTTTATTTTTGGAGGAGGTAGTGCTAACCCACAACAATTGTGAATATTGTATTATTTTATTAATATTTATAGACAAAACATTTTTTGTTCAACAAGTTTTTGTGGTTGCATTAGCATAAACAATCATTAAAAATAATACCTATTGATATTTTACACAAACCTGTTTTACAGATTAAGACAAACATTACATATTTATTATCTCCGAATGATGCATGCGTGAGTTAACACTTTCTTCCCCCGGCACCTTCAATTCATATGTTGTCCGAAATGACTCCTGCCAACAATACTGAACTGAGTAATGTGGTAAAAAGTCAGTATGCAGTGTCCTCACCTCGAACAGCGACGCATGTAGTATAACGGGCTCACATGCTGAGAACAAAATCGTCAAACATTTCTTAAGGTGCGAAATCCCATTACTGCATCGAAGCCACCCAAAAGTCCTGTAAAAATTCGTGGAGGTAGGAGGCCCTGCGATACGATACCGAAGTGAACCCAAAAGAAGCACGATATAGCAGAGATCGGTAGAACTGCTCGGCGAAGCCAAACTAGAGACTTACAAGGTTCCCAGGTAGTCATTCGCCAATTAAACCCGACGTGGACGGGATTTGTCATTCGATAAAAGGAAGTATTAACCTATGACACCCTTGAAACGTTTAATGTATTTTTGGAGGATAACGTCGCTGTGCATTTGGCTGTTGCAGAGCCATGATCAAACACGTGGGAAGGTGTACATTAGCCCAACATCTCTTCAGAACAAGATGCCATCTACTCTATTATCTTACTCTTCAACAACGTTAGCTAGCCTGTTCCTACTTTCACATTATTGTAGTTTATAAACACACTGGAATCATTACAGATATTGAACCTGGACCCGTCCGTAAACAGGGCACAGCTTCACTGTTCTCTAATCTGCTCTCGATGTTCTCTGCACGACGCTAATAGAGCAGTTTTCTGTGCAGCGGTCAATAGGATTCATCTTGTTGGCCTCCGGGCATACAGCGCCACTTGACCCAAGCGTCGGAATACAGTAAATGTAGAAATGTTCGTCCCTGTGGTTGCTGTCATGTCCCTAGCGATGTCGTCTGTCCTGTTCCGACTGCTGGCAGTTAGCACCAAATAACGATCTCCTTGTGGAGTTGCAATTCTCGGATGTCTACTGCAGGAGGATCGACTGACATTTTCTTCATGTAGTATCCGCCGGCAGACCTTGGAAATGACATTCGGTAGGATGGGATGTGCGCGCACTTTCACCTGAGTTTGGCATGCCTCCTGTCAGCCGATGATTCTTCCTCGTATAACGTTATCTAGCGGGTATTTTTGCCGATAAATATATGAGAACATCCATTTCAGATCTGCTTTATTCATAACGTATATTTTTATCTATACACGCATACGTTATGTACACGAAGGTATGCATTTGGTCTGTTTTTTGACTATAGCTGTCAAGAAAATTAACTGATCGTTTTCAATCTCTGTTGATAAATAAACTCTTAAACCATCTAAATTCGTTAATTACTTCCAAAATGGGTACCATGAAAAATATAAAAATATTATCTGTTTTTAATTTTTTGGTTATTAATATTAATTTATTTTATTTCTATCATTAAATTTAACCACTCTACGTTTAGTTTTTTTCTCACATAAGAATGCTTGAAGAATGAAGAACACCGATAAAATTAATTTTCCCATATTATGCACCTTTTACTACTGGATTGTTTATAACGCTATTAAACTGCGGGGTCGCGGTGACACGACGGCTAGACCGCTTGACTCCCACCAAGGTGATGGTCTAGTGTGGATTTCGCTGGTACATGTTTTAAGATAATTTTTCATTGTAGATAATATCATGTCTTTGTCATATCTGACCATGTCAGGTGACAATTTAGCGTCTGTACTTGATCTTTTACAGGAATAAAGAGGTACAACACCATTATACGTTATTCGTGAGTGACTGGTTGTAATTAAATTTCCTCAAAACGGATTGCACGTCTTAGTCATGTAAAATGGGTTTCCCAAGTCAGCTGATCTGAATCCCCTTGTTTTTTGGTTTTGAAGACAGTGAAATCAAAGGTTTATTCAGTGCGGATCAGAGACTTAGAAATCAACGCAATGATAGCGGCCTTTGCACCTACTGATTGAGATGCGGCACTCTTTGAACGTGTTCATCCTCATTTTGCTTCCCGTGATGAATAATGCATCATAACTATGGCCAGAACATGGCAGATCCTGCAATGTCATTTCACATTCATGTTATTGGTTTCGGAGCATTTATAAACACGAATATTCCTATATTTGTGTATTGACCTATGCGTTCTCATTTTACGGCCACTAGGTGTGCCTTATCTTTGAACCAGTTTCACCTAGACTATTTTTTTGCATGATATCACCCATTATGCTTTTATCTAGGATATAAATTTTATCATACAAATGTTTTGAACTGCAATGTTAAGTATAATGATTCTAAAAATTTTTGTAAAGTAAGTGAATTTTTTTTTTTTNTACAAATGTTTTGAACTGCAATGTTAAGTATAATGATTCTAAAAATTTTTGTAAAGTAAGTGAATTTTTTTTTTTTTGTGGTTTTGGCATATTAAAATGACATGTTTACATAAAAGGAACTAAAGGGTTTCAAATATTTTTNTTTTTTTTTTTTGTGGTTTTGGCATATTAAAATGACATGTTTACATAAAAGGAACTAAAGGGTTTCAAATATTTTTGCGGTCCGGAAAATAAATTAAATACTTATAAACTGAAACGTATTTACTAGCGTGGACAGCAGTCAACACAAACCAGGATTTTATACGGCACAAAAAAGAAGATTTCAGCAAAGTACTGCGTGCACGAGCGATATCTCGATAAACTCAGATGACATAAAACGGTATTTATATCAAGATTAAGTCTTATCGAAGTGACAATTCCAGTTTGACCTGGCTTGTCCCACTTTCCACTCCTTTTTCATGTTTTGATTGATCTAAAACAAAGCTATCTTAGTAACATTACAAGGCCGCGTTACGAAGACTTATCAAAGTTGGTAGTTTTAAATTTCCCCATTTCATAAACACTTTACCTACTGAGTGCTTTTATCCTCTCACACCTTTCAATATTGTTATGTCTGGAGCTGAAGAAAAGATAGTAAGGGCTCGGGTAGACTGAAGGAGTAACTTGTTAACGTGAATATGTTACGGCAGCCAAATTTTAACATGTTCAGTTAAATAGTTTCCAAAGTGAACATGTTCGCAGGGTTAGGCTACACTGTAACAAAATGCCAACTAAAAGACATCTTAATCTCAGAAACACGCTTCCATTAGTATTTATAATCGTTTCCAACTCTAACTAATATGGTTTTATTTTTATTTTAACACAACTGACATTGCTATGACTGTAATAGCACAAAACATACCGCGATTTTACATGGCTTTAAATTACAGAATTTCAACGAATTAAGAAAATCCCGACAAATTCAGCGATATTAACAACACCGTTTATTTAATTCATAGCAGTCGATGAAAGCGTAACAGAGANAAAATCCCGACAAATTCAGCGATATTAACAACACCGTTTATTTAATTCATAGCAGTCGATGAAAGCGTAACAGAGAAGAAAAGTCGTTCTGACGTACTTCAATAATGACTTTACTTTGATCGGAACAAGTTCAATGTCAGTGTGGCCGTGTACAGAGCTGAAAATGTTTGATGCGAGATAGTTGTGTGTCCCGTGGAGGTAGGTAGGTCGTATGGGTACTATTGTAGGCAAATGTGGCTATTACAATTACAAAAACTATGGAATACTTTGATGCAAATACTTCTTTCAGTATTTTTCATGAAAAATATATTGTGTGTTTATTTGCAAAGGTTTCTTCCAGCTGTGTATTTCGTTATTATCTTAGGCCTGCACTTAATAACAAATCCTTAACCATTGCAGATATTAAGTTGCCCCAACAGAATACTTTGTTGAGTAAACAAAACTTGAATAGCAACAAAATTAATTTTGTCCATCTAACAAATACGCACTTGAATAAACAAAATCTGTGTTTTGGACTAAAAGAATCAAGACTGCCAACAAAAGATTTAGTTAAATAAACCATATAAATTTGTTTGTTTACTCATTTCATTGCCTCCGTTAGAAAATACAGTTCGAAAGTTAAGTTATTTTGTCACTATTAGGATAGTAACATTGTTGGTTAGTGTATTTATTGATGCTTAATAATGGTATAAACATCCTAGTAAAACAAGTTCAACAGGAAATTATATAGTAAAGCTGTAAAACTTGGAATATTTATTCACGCACGTTGTCCAGTATTCAAATGTATGCATTTAAAAACATTCCTGTTTCAACCGTAGTCACTCCAGCTGAGATTGCCAGAGCGAAGCACATGCGCGTGAACGATGTGGGTTCAAATTCCGCTGAGTTGATCTTTAATTTAATAACAGAAACTGTTTAATTCGCGTAAAGCCAAACAAATGTTTAGTTGCGCCAACTGAATCTTTGTTTGGGGCAACCAAATAAGAACAACCAAATAATTTGGTTCCAACAGCAAAATATTTCATTGCCTCTACACAAACAATTCATTTGGTCACGTCAAACAAACTTTGTTTGGTTCAACAAATACAATTTTTCTCAGTGTATTTTTTTAATGAGAAAATACCTCCAGCAACATATCGATATGGCATTTTCAGTTCGTGAAGGAATGATTCGACTTTGTTTGTTTACATTGCGGCTGAAGTAAGGGTTGAAGCAGTATGGTGCGTGATATACCTCAATCGATTATCCCGCCGTTGTTTGAGAAGGGCGAGTCTTATCTTGACAGCCATCGCAGCGGTACTTTCCCAGGGAGGGTTTATCTGTGGCCCCTTCACGAACATTGCCTGTGTTGGGGCGAAGGTTTTCAACGTAATTTTCCTTTAGAAAAATTAGTTGTGTTTCACTGACAGGACTCCCACCTTAAGATAGTTATTTTGAGAAATATGATAACTTTCACTTTTATAATTTATAGTAATAAAACATTTATAACGAAATAAAAGATAACAGGTACTTAGAAATTATCTTTAGTTGTTAATTTAAACAAGTTAATTGGATGAATATAATAAACATAACTACGATCCACTCTTGAATGAAATCAATAAAAAATTTATTTCAATAGTACTTTCTTTTTGCATTGCAGCATCCAGCTATAACTGACACAAGAGAGCAGTGAGTTTCAAACTGTCACATTTTCTCGATAACCAACAAGCACATTCTGTTATAACAAACAAACAATTGCTTGCTGCATTACACCATTAACTAATCATTTTCTTGTCTCTCACGTAAATCGTCACATATGCGCAATGTTCTTTGAACTTCTTAGCAGTCGATGTCGTATCGAACCTATACTGGAAAAAAATACCCGATAGTTCCACAGTTCTTAAAAGTGATATCAGTGTTGCTATTGTATCGGGAACTTCAGTAAATAGCCGGAATGCCCGGCAACAGAAAAATATCATATGTTCACAAGGACCAACCTCAAACCAATTCTACAATATGTCAAGTGCAGTAAACCATTTACCAGCGGTGATAATTTGAAGACGCATTGCACGACTTGTAAAGGATGTGTTCCTTTGCTTGCCACTAAACATCATGCATTTAAACCATTGGTAATGCAAGAGAACATGAACGTTGTACGTTATGTTAGCCCAAAAAAAAAAATTACGGTCGCGAAGCACAGGAGCTATAAGGTCGAAACTGCCACATAGTCACAGAAGACACAAAAAAGAGAAATATTTATAAACACATACCAACCAACGCGTATTGCACAAGCGACAAGCACTGTACTCGTACATCGCATCAGTCGTTGCTAGACAAGACCATGCGTCTGTAAACTGACGGGGTAGCCTTGGTTAGTACAGAAGAATAGCAAACGATTTCCCCCACGCATACCCTCCGACCGAGCTACGCTGCAGTACAGAGTCACATGAATTCCACTACCAACCAACACATAATGTACGAGCATAGAGCAACGTACGCCACATTAAGCTAAAATAAAATACCATGGCAGAGTCGGGAAGCAGGGGGAGCGACAAGGTCGACACTGCTACATACCGATGCAAACAGATATAAACAATAAAATGTAAAGGAAACTAGTTATAAGCACTTACCAACCAGCGCATATTGCACAAGTTTCGAGCATTGTACGTCGCGTTAGATGATGATATTCAAGACCAGACAGCCCTGGCTAGCACGGCAGAATAGCAAACGATTTCCTTACGAACATATCGGAATGAAACCATCGAATTCAGATTACAGCCAACACCCACAACCCGCATCACTAACGATGGAACACGTCCACCCTGTCCGACATTGTGTGATCAACTATCTTCTCGAGAATCTGTATGTAAGGTAGCCAGGTGGTCGACCGACGGTGTAGGCACTGTGCACGCCTCAACGACTCGCAGGGATGGTACATACACTAGTCGTGAGTCGAGTCAGGCTTCAGGGTGGCAGACCTGCCGAGTCACACTTGCACTTCCCTTTACGAGAGGAATTCAGCAATACAAGGCAAAGTAAAAAGTTATTTCGTTAGAAATATTATATACACGTTATTATTTTCAAGGATGTAGGAAAAACATGCTAACACTCTGAGAAAACCCATTTGCCTCACTCGCAATAGCAGGAACCATGATGCCATGCGACCTAGACCTTTTACCACCATTTCGGAAAACATCTACGCTAGGGATGAAGGGGAAAGCAAGCTCTATTTTGTTTATAAAACAATCATGAGAACACTCTGAGAAAATCCATTTGCCTCACTCACAATAGCACGAACCATGATAACAAGCAATCTTGACCTTGACCGTGGATGACGTCATGCGACCTTGCCCTTAACCTTCGGCCACCTTCTCAAACAAAATTTACCGTTGTTTGAGTTGGTGACCAAAGGTCAAGGTCAAAGTCTCATGACATCATACAAGGTCAAAATCAAGGTCAACGTTGTTTGTTGTGATGGTTCCTTCTTGAAGTTGCATGATGGAGCAATGAACTCGAACATTCTTCAGACAAGATGGATGGTGCTTGCACGGAATGACAGAGCGTAAATTGCTTATAAATGATTGCACAATCCGGCTGGCAATTGCTCAATTCCCGCCGGATCCACCGAATTGTGAATGTACCAGCCACATTGAGCAAAACACATTTTTTGCGAGAAATTTTGCTGTTTTTGAGGGAAATTCAGGAAATTTTGGGGGAAATGTTTGCGATTTTGAGCATTTTTGAGGGAAAAAAGGGAAAATTGAGAGAAAACCAGAAAAAAAAGGGAAATCCTAGATGGGCGCCAGCTCGTCCCCGCCAGGACGCCAGGTGACGCAGAACCTGCATTTACTAGCTGCTTGCCTCTTTAATAATTTTATCAGTATTTTAACTACGGAAAACACCATCGTAACTATTCTTCCGGAGCATAAGGTGTTGAAAATATATAAATATTCCTTCTGGTGTGTTCGCTCTTCGCCAGTAACTGGTTCACATGTTACGACGTGAAACTCTTAATCGTGCTGACGAATCTTAACAAGTTACTTATTGGAGAAGACGTTCGGAATCCGTATCCCCTTTCAGCTCCACGATCTGATTGGTAGGAAGGATGAATCTGATTGCCTATTGCTAGGTGCGTCCATGCGCGAACAGACATCCATCTGCCTTGGGGGTAGTCTTGCAAGAGATAGCCAAGGAGGGTTGCGGATGATGCCGTCCACAAAGTGGGTGAAATGGGGCGTGCTAGGAGTGGAGAAGAGATTGAGTACAGTTGNGGGTTGCGGATGATGCCGTCCACAAAGTGGGTGAAATGGGGCGTGCTAGGAGTGGAGAAGAGATTGAGTACAGTTGCGGGGATAGAAAAGTACGTCCGATATCCTCTGCAAAGCCAGTAGGGTCGTATACAGAGAACCGTCCACTTTATNGGGTTGCGGATGATGCCGTCCACAAAGTGGGTGAAATGGGGCGTGCTAGGAGTGGAGAAGAGATTGAGTACAGTTTGCGGGGATAGAAAAGTACGTCCGATATCCTCTGCAAAGCCAGTAGGGTCGTATACAGAGAACCGTCCACTTTATNTTGCGGGGATAGAAAAGTACGTCCGATATCCTCTGCAAAGCCAGTAGGGTCGTATACAGAGAACCGTCCACTTTATCACGTTTTAATTCGGCTTGACATTCGCCATTATAAATTTGACCATGAAAAGACGGAATCACTGCCCTTGGTAGTTATAACCACAGTAGAGCAACCATGGCGTGTATAGTCCATTCACGGTGTCTTCCAACTTTTCTGAAGCACTGTTAAATTGCTATTTTCAGGATATTCCTCCGCCTCATGCTAACAAAGCCTAACCAAGAATAGAAAATCACACCAAACCGACAACGCACTGAATTCGCGCGCACTCAATGTGTAATGCTATTTTGTATAAGAACTATTTTTACAAGACATTGCCAGCACACCAATTTTCTCTCTGGTTTTATTCGTAATTAATGATATATTAAATATTATAATTTATAGATATAATATAAGTACAAAATAAATTTAACAACAAATAATGTACTTTTCTGTTGCCACAAATATGATATGCTGGTAATACATGGAATATTTAGGGAACAATAAAACACGTCATACACGGGGCGATTTTTCAAATGTTTGATTCAAAAAGTGTGAAGAAACCCCGAATAGACCGTAGTAAGGAATAATCTGCGCATTCGCCTGGAGTGATTTCTAACAAATAAACAAATACGGAGAACTGCAATCAGGATAACGGGCAAAGACNTCTGCGCATTCGCCTGGAGTGATTTCTAACAAATAAACAAATACGGAGAACTGCAATCAGGATAACGGGCAAAGAATCGAACCCGTATTCTACTGAATGCAATGCCAGTGTATTAACACTGCAACACCCCGTTCTGTAGCAAGATAAGTTGGGGATATTTTTTAGCACATTTCCCCTTGGCAAATATGTCGAAGCACCACACACATGTCAATGTGTTTGCTGTTAAATTACAAAATCTTTGCCACAGCGGTAACAAATAATTAGTTTCGATTGCTAGTGTCCAAAAATTGCGTTTATCGANAAATTACAAAATCTTTGCCACAGCGGTAACAAATAATTAGTTTCGATTGCTAGTGTCCAAAAATTGCGTTTATCGAAGAATAACAATTGATATTGCTGTTCACGCGTAAGTTAACTATACATTTTCTCTGATGCTGTCTTTTCAGAACAGGGGCCGCTGTGGTGTAGTGGTCAGACTACTCGCCTCCCGCCTAGGCGAACCTGGTTTGATTCCCGATTTTCGCAAGCACGAATAGTGGCGGAAGATGCCCCTGGTTGGCGGGTTCTCTCTGGGATCCCCCGCTCCTGCATTCCGGCCCTGCCCCATACTCATCTCACTTCACCCTCACCGGCTCTCAAGACCGTGGTATAACAGCAGCCCCAATTCTCTCCAATATTATCTGCAGTACCCAGGCTGTTCATTTTAGGGTGCTTCCTGGCTATTTTTTTTCTCAGTGTTTACGACACATTTAAGACTAAAATTGCTTCACAATTATTCATTATTATTGTTTTGGTATGGATGAAGCCCTTTTATTTTTCATACTGAAATCATGTGTGCCAGATATTCAAGCGTTATACCCTGTTTATTTCACCAGACTGGAAACGATTTCCTAACAATGACACCATAAAATATTTTACCGTTAGCTATTTCACACTCAGTGCAAACATATACAAAGTTATTTACACGCGCGGCAGTAAATTTATCTTGTAATAATTCGTAGTTCTCATACTATTTAAATTATTTGAAAATATTTTTGTTTTCTATAAATAACTATTCCTGTAAAAGCTAAAGAAACATACGTAGCTATTTACTTTGCGCCGGATTTTTTGTTACTAAAGGGATTTTGAAAACATTCATTTTAGCAATTTATACAGCAAAAAAAAAATATATATATATATATATATTTAAATGAAAATGAAAAAAAGATTTAGTATGCCTGTTAGAAGGTGAAAACCTTTACAGATATATTCGTAAGAAGATATCATTCAGAAATATTTCTGAGATCATAATATGGCGGCCTCAACAATCAACAAATGGCAGTATTTACGAAAATAGATGCCCAGTACAAACATCATATGTTCTCGGAAATTATAATATTTTTAAACAAATGCAACGCTTCAGAGTAGTTATTAAAAACAAGGGCTTTGGTGATGGTAGTACATACATTCCACGATAAGAAGGCGAATAAAGAACATGACAGTTTGTCTTGGACGTGTAAAGCAAATGTTCCTGTACCGGGAATGGAACTTAGCTGGCCACCAACTAGACAAAACTAACGGCCCAAGCATTCTGTCAGGCAATAATTCACGAAAGCGGGCATTACCCAGATGTGAAAGTTTGCGATAGTTATCTTTCGGAGCCGAGCGCCGTTAGCTTGCACCAGATGTAGATGGTTTGAGTGCTTGAGCCGTCTGTTCTGGAAGAATGCATCCCGTTTGTAATTTGACAATTACCTGGACGACGTAAAGATACAAAACATTTAAGTAGTGTCCTCGACATCTTTAGTAACTTCGAAAGAACGGAAAGAACTGTCACAGAAGGCAGCTTCACTGGCGGGACAGGTAAACACACGAACCTGCAATTTATGTGAAGTCTGGGTGCCTGGAAGAGTGATGAGGTTGACCTTTGCACGTGGATCTCGTACACATTCGCCTCTACGACCCCAGCTTTCTCCTTGCTTCGTTTGTTGCACCTCGCTAGGCCACGTTGCACGTTTGTTGCGTTCTAGCGAAATGCAAACGCACGCTCCGATCTTTACCACCCAGCCGAGGTCGAATAAAAATAATTTAAAAGGGATTTATCCTGTGTTACTTCTGCGACGATGGTGTATGAAACTTGTTTAATTTTGATGTTGATTCTTGATTTTTCGGAGGCGGGCTTCCACACTTCAGTGACGTTAAAATGGAGGTGACGTGAATCCATCATTCCAGCTGTTATTTCGGTGTCGCCATAGCGCACACTGAGCCAAGATTGCGACCGAATTCAAGTAGGGAATTGTAGGCGAATTTAACCCTTTCAGTCAGTGGCCTCTACCTGGGACGTTGCATATGAAGTGGCGTTAATGGTTTGCACTGTACACAGAAGAACATACCGTCCAATGAGAAAGGTTCCCTACGTGTGGGAGACATAATTAGCTGCTGAGACTATGTTCCGTAGCCTCACAAACCACTGCTCCCAGTAGCATAAAGCACACATAGATTTCTATCGGTCCCGATGTAAGACAAAGCTCTGGATATCAGTACAGTTCCGAACAAAATATTTGTTTTTTGCAACACCTGACATTATTTATTTATTTTTGGCTGAAAGTGTTAATACTTTTTAAATAATATAACCTGAGTACATCATCACTATGCAATTTCGATAAACACATAATTGCTTAGAGTGTAGTATTTATCGTGTAAATTGAAAATAGTGGTTATCGGGTTCATTGCAGCAGAACTCCAAGGCAGATCTACCAAAAACTTTCGATGGTACTGAATTAGAATCAAGAATTAATCATATACGCTTATCACTTTATATTTTGAATGGAATTAGAAATTTGGACCATNAGGGGGGGGGGGAGAAACTGTAACAATGATTTTGCTGTTGTCATCACCTGTGTTGTTACCCATATGAAATAGTCATTAATATATTTTCGGCAATTACAGGTCAGAAAATTTCCAAAGCATAAGAAATATTTGGGAAATATTATTTATGCCGTGCCTTTCAAAAAAGTCGATATGACTATAAAAAAAAAAAGATAAAATCAAAAATATGATTGATGAATTCCCATGGAAAGCAGCTAAGTGCTAAAAACAGGTTTATATATTTTAGTGTATTTTGTAATTCTGTGGTACTTAATCAAATACCTAGTCGTCTGAAAAGTGGGAACAAATACGGAAAATTAATTAAAAAGTGTTAATTACAGGAGTTACAGAATTTTAATTTTATGTTCTGATACCAAATTTTTACCATTTTCCCGATATGAATCTTAGATATAACATCTTTATGGCATTTTAAATGAAGTATTAAATACACAACAACAAATTTAGAAATTCTGCAGTTGTTTTAAGACTGTGGTATAGTATCATGGATCCGTATTGTTGCAGGACGCTGTCCGGTGTTTCCTTCGCCGATAGCTGGAGGTCAAGTTTGTAACGTTAGATGAAGTGAGCGGCCTATCATAAAGGACGCCGCCACACACGTCGATAAACAAGCAGGAACGTCATCGTCATCACCGTTACCTTTCCCAGAACAACTTGGATTGCCCAGAACGTTCTAGACGGCACCTACCTGGAGTATAAATACCACGTGCGGGTCTCTGGGGAGGAAAGTGATTAAAAGCCGAGAGTTTGGCGTCTCGTGCGACCTTAAGCGACAGTTGGGCGATTCCGGGGCGGCGAGGGACGACTGTAGCGATCTGCGAGAGTGCGCCGGCGAGCTTGTGTGCAGTGAAGAGCGGGACTGATCTGCGGGACTGTGGACTGGATGCGTGAGTGAAAAGATATTCAGGACAATGGAAATAGACAGTTTTAACTAAACGTGTGGAAATAATTGGAGCAGTTTAAGGGACATAAGCAAGAGTAAAGACTGTGATAAAGACTTTAGTCGAAATGGAGATAGTAATTAAATATTACGCTCAATAAAAATAATAAGAGTTAATAGGATGTTCAGACTAGTAAATAGCAGATGTTTGACTGTTTGTACACTGAGAATAAGTATAATTATTGCATTTGGTTCTTTTACTTGTATTAAAACCTCCGTCGCTCACGATCTCAGATACGCCCCTCAGGCGTCCCACGTATCACTGGTGTCAGAAGCTTAATGGAGGAAATTATTAATTAATCAATTGTAAATAAAGTTAGGCAATAGCTTAGTAATTAGTGATATTAGGACAAATTAATTAGTTGTGATAGCCGTAGGCCGGAATATTAAGACTGTTCTACACAAACATCACTGTGAATGTTAACTAGAAAATGTCTGCAGAACTGGAAGCACAGTGAGCTTTAATTGAGAAGCTAGGTAGCCAGATGGTTAGTGTGAGCGCAAGTGTAAATAACTTGAAAGAAGACGCAAATAACCAAGTTAGTAGTGTGAAAGAAAGCGTGAATTAAACTGTAAATATCCAAATTAGTTCTGTAATTGCAACTGTAAATAAAGTAAATGAGAATGTAGACAGGAAAACTGACTTCGTTAATGAGAATTAAGACAGGAAAATTGACTCGGTTAATGAAAATGTAGGCAAGAAATAGAAAATGTAGACAGGAAAATAGAGAGCATTAGCGAGTTGGTGAGTACAAGAGTTGACTACGTGTAAAAGAAGATTGACAGTGTAAATGAAAAAGCGGATAGCGCAACTGAAAGGATGGACAGCGTCGAGAATGAACTGAAACAGAAGATCAGTGTATCAGAGAAGTAATTGCACGAATCTCTTCAACAACGGAATCTCACCATCACCACACCGGCAGCCGACGATGGAGAATAGGCATTACACGTCATAACCAACGCAGCAGCCTCGGAGAAGAGCACTCACATCTGCGGCATTGGTGATGCGCGGCCAGGAGTGGGGAAGGCGGTCTCAATTAGGCCCGCCCCTTTCGATGGTCAGACTTCATGGCGGGAGGAGTACCAACACCAGTTTGAAATAGTCGCCACCCTGAATGGCTGGTCAACCGAGCAGCGGGCCGTACTGAGAGGCCCAGCACTCAGCATACTACAATCTCTGCCAGAGCGACGTCGACTGGAGTACCCCACACTGCTGTCGACCTTGGAGTTACGTTTCGGCGACCGGTACCTGCGACATGCCCAACTGCGAAGCCGCACCCAGCGACCAGGGCAGCCACTGCAGGAGCTATGGCAAGACATAGTGCGGCCGTCTCAACTATCTCTGGAAGGGTGTTCCGAGGAGGCGCGTGACGTCATCGCAGTCGGCTTCTTCATTGATGCCATCGCCGACACACAGGTACGGCAAGCGGTACGTCTCGCTGCACCACACAGCATGCAGGACCCCCTGGCCCGAGCACTGGAGGTGGAGTCAGCAAGACAGGAGCCCGCACCCCGATGTCCAGCACGCGCAGTTAAACTGAATAAAGACGAAGAAAGGATAACGAAGACACTGAAGGACTTGCATTGAGAATAAATGTAATTACTGAATTTAGTTATTTTATTTTTATTAAGACCCCCATCCCTCATCAACTCAGATACGCCCCTCGGGTGTCCCGTGTAACAATCCTTTTATACTCTAATTCTCGATGCTGTGTCGCTGGCACCATACGTCCGTAACCCTGTGTAATGGTGTCAAAATGGAAAACTACTTCTGGTAGAAGTCTTGGCTGATGAACAAGCGATTGCTGCTCAGTGAATACAGAGAGAGGAAGGAGTGTAATGTCCACCCTGGTGCCAAATAATATCGAGCATTTTGCTTGTTCCTAATTGTTATGCAAGGAATTTTTGGTGGATGCATGGCTCCCTTTGGATGCCCTATGAAGCCGATAATGCGTACCGGCCGACACAGACCGTTCCCATAATCTCTTCTACAATGACCTTACTTTTTTTTTTTTTGCAAAAATTATGGAAACTTCGTTTAGCACTTAACCTTTAGAATAACGGATTCACCATTACTTTAGCTTTTCTGGATAAACTGNGGGCACATATTTTGCCTGTAGTGTGGTTACCATCTTCCACGTTATGTAAACATATTGTCATAGACGTCTTGAGAGAGGTCACATCTTTGTAAAGTGCATGACGTTTTGAAAGGCAAATGGGAAACCACCGTAGGAAGTCTTTCCTGGCACACACATTGGGTCCGATGCAGCTTGAAAACCACATCAACATAATTTTTCCGCAGTTTTCGCTAGAGCATCGTTCAAGAAACATTCAAAACTACTTACGCACGACCACGCATTTGAGTAAGGAGCGGAACAAGCCTTTACGTGGGCATTCGCTAGTGAAAACGTATAACTGAAATCTGCTGAGACATTATCTTCGGCTAAGGCGGCTCTGAGGGAACAAGAACCCATGTGTTCCTTTCGAAACCATTACGTTTTAGAGGATCCAGCATGCAAGCCGCTTTCGAAAGACTTAGCTTTGTAAAGGCCAGTAAACTATTAAAAAACATATACTATATTACCCGCTGTTTAATGGGCTGTAATAGTACAAAATATTTGTTTGCTTGACCAAATTCTACTGTATGTAAATTTATGTGAGGGAATAAGGAATTAACAGGCCTTGCCAAATTCGTTTACTACATCAACATATCCTCTTGTAATATTGTCGCTGAATGGAGTATTTTAGGGGAAGATGATACCTTAAATATATAAATTTCGCTTGGTGTCAAATACACAACATAAAATAAAAATGAAAATATTAAATTACTTAATTAATTTGACTATAACACATTTTTCTTACAAAAGTAAATCTAAGAAAACGTGCAGTTTTTCTTCTCTATTTGGATCAACAGCCTTGCTTCAGATGCTTGTGCAAAAGTTCCAGTCATTTCCCAGCATCTCCCGCCCATTGAACAGCTTCGGGACGGCCGATTTATTCCATCGGTATTGCTGTGTTACAAAAAATCGCATTGGAACAAGTATTATAGCTATAGCTTCCAAAATTCGTCACTTGTGCACACATGTGGTATCATAGTCATCTCGCAGTTCTTTTTTCAAGCCTCGATCTGATGTACTGATGATTTCTGTAAACAAAAAAAAAACAGAGAAGTCAGTTTCGTTAATGTCATAGCCCACAGCACACAGCGAAAGCAGGTTACTAACAATTTACTTCACGATAGTGTTTTTTGACATATTTAAGATATACGTAAACCCAGAATTAACGAATGGAATTGTGAGTAGTAGAAAAATGTAGGTTCAGCGTCAGGGGCTGAGGGCTGGGGACGAGGGGACGTGCCGACGGTCACCTTGTATGAAGTCACGCGGCAACCTCCTACTCTATCATTCCTTGTCAACGTCGACCATTTTGGATTTAAACTCCCGCTTGGTCATTCCTTGTCAATGGCAACCATCTTGGATGTCCCCAATTCACGCTCTTGCATTACGAGTGTGGGGTTTTCTCAGAGTCCTTCTGATATCCTTTATTTTCTAACGCTCTCTCATTCCTTCCTACAGGATGTCCCCACTTCACACCCTTGCATTCCGTGTAGAGGGTTTTCTCCATGCTATCACTCCTGGTTCCCCACCCAGCATTCAGTGCCTATCTGGTTTTCTCAGAGTCCTCCCGATCGCCTTTATTTTCTCACGCCCTCTCATTCCTTCCTACCGGATGTCACCACTTCACGCTCTTGCATTCCATGTGAACGGTTTTCTCTGTACTATCCATCCCATGTCCCCACCACAATGCCAGGGTTTCCTCTACACTATCCCTTCCAGGTCCCCACCATGGTGCCAGGATTTTATCTCCCTTCCAGGTCCCCACCATGATGCCAGGGCTTTCTCCGTGCTATCCCTCCCAGGTACCTACCAGGAAGCAAGGCTCTATCCTGGGGAGTTGCCTCAGAGTTCTCCCAGTCTCCTTCCTGCCTCTCGTCCATTCTCGATGTCCCCACTTCATGCTCTCGCCTCGGCACGGCCATGTTGTGTGTGTGGGCCCAGTATGTGCCTGCAGAGGCGCGCTATCATCGCAGAGTGTAGTTAAAATGGATGTCGCCAGGAGCGCTGGGAATTATTTGTAGTCTCCACTTTGACTATAGAAAATTTACAATTTACTAAATATTTAATACTTTTGTATCTAATTTTTGCTGTTTTCCCCCGCTTTCAAGAAGGCAGATAACACACAATAAAAATAAAGCACAAAAATATCTTTAAAAATCGTAAAATGTAAATTTTCTATAATCGAATATCGTCAGTAATTACACTGAACTCAATATCATAACACGAATACGAATAAAAAAAAAGTTGAAGCCGATCCTTAAAAAGCGAACATGAGAAGTGAGGCGAGTGTCGGCACGTGCGATGCACGCAGCCCCTCGTTTCGCATCTGCACCCCGAGTCGCTCTGCGCCTCCACGACCTTGAACTTGGCGAAGAGGTGCAGCGGACAGCACGCACGTGCCTGGCCTTGGGGCGGTGCCTCCATTGATCGCGCCGGGCCGACCACAATGCATCACGGGGCCCCGCCCTCCTCCTCGTGTGTGCGCGTGTGGCGTGTGCATGCATGAATAAATATATCCGCGGCCGACACTCCCTCCCGCCCTGATCAATAACGCACACGAGGGCTCGTAGCTCGGGGCGCAACCTCCCACCCAGCTAATCCTATCACCTCTTTCCAACAACCACTGCACACGTGGTCAGAGATAACGACTTTTCACGGCGTATTGTAGCCGGCTGTACACGTGCATGGGTAGGCCGTCGAACGGTGTGTAGAGCTCCAGCATAGAACGTTATATTTAAAAAAACCGTCCAACACGTTTGAGTAAAGTCTGCTTACGAATAGTATTTAAGAAATGTTACGCGTCTGTCTACGTTTTTAAATTCCTCCATTTTCCTCTAAAGCATGTTTCTTTTATAGTGAAAATGGCTCAAACGAGTGTTTTCACGGTAATTTTTAAGACGCCCGCCTACCTGAGAGCAAGTTGGTCGTTCCGGTCTCGCGGTGAAGCCAGCCGGGTGGGCGACAGTGGCCGCAGTTAGAACTACCGTACCTTCTCTCCCCCTACCCGCTCGAACGGCTTTCACCCCTCCTTCTCGGATGCCTTCGTCATGCAGCAGGGTGCTTACCAAGCACCCTTGACTCTGTGGGAGAACCAGACATGTCTATTTTACAGGAACGGTTCTTTCTTTCCTGTTCAGCAAGTACAGTTGATGATATTACTGAGGCAAGAGTAGCAAAATAGCATGATATGTTTTAAACGCGAGTGCCGTAATAAAATATAATTTA
>NQII01001033.1:0-17454 GCA_002778355.1 Clitarchus hookeri
TCCTGTGCCTGTGGCGTGTCCTGGCGCATCCTTCCCGCCGGTGAGTGTACTGATCTTTTTTAAGGACTTCCCCAGCTTACGTCCTCTTTCCACGGAAACACGTGCTCTCTGCCAACGTAATAAGTTTGGCAAGGTCATATATGTGGGATATTNTTACGTCCTCTTTCCACGGAAACACGTGCTCTCTGCCAACGTAATAAGTTTGGCAAGGTCATATATGTGGGATATTGCTGGATTTACAATGCCACGACGAGATCGCTCCGACAGTCCGACACATCTCAGTTGGACCATTTCCACCACCAAAATTAATTCAGTGTTTACAATGCCCCTACAATTTTCATCCGACGAGTGTTAGGCGTATGTGGCTTTCGCATTGTAATATAAAGAAATCACAAAACATTGTTCACTATCTTGTATTAACAATAGTGTAATCAAAGTATTTTTGGATTTTAGGGCAAAGTTATTATTCCGTGATTATTTATTGTCGTCAACTCAACAGCCACTTCTCTTTCTGCTACAAGAAAACCAGGATGTACACATAAATAAAGTATTTTTAGAGTAAAATTTACCACAGAAGTGAAATCTTCATAGAATTTGGTTTTGTAAAATTGTATTTATGTTTTTTTTTTTTTGCTACTGCCCAGTGAATCAGACAACCTAACGAATGTAAAAATTTAATAAATTTTTGTAGGGCTGTTGGAATTGTGAATTTGTCGGGGTGGTTCTGATTGGCTCATGGAATATTATCGTCGATATAAGGGCTGTGATGTACTCTCGGGTTATTGTAAATCTAGCATATCTGAGCGAGTATACATTGTAAACGAGGTCTCTGTGAAAATCTAAGAACGCGTGGGAAACATACGCGACAGCTTCCTCGCCGCAGAGAACAGGCGTTGTTCTATTGGGACTTAAATAATATCGCCAACATGTGTAAAAACTCTTTATTTCAAAGTATGCCTTATTGCCATGGGCCGAGTAAATATCACGATATTCCACACGAACAGAATAAAACGGTTGTTATAGGATATACGCGGTTTATTGAGCACTTTTATTGAAGCCCTGCTTAATATATACCTTTCTCCTTAGTATTATCGTTGCCATGGACATGGTCACTTTATTTATGAGAAATTCTGTACAAGTAAAACCGTTCTATTGTTACGAATATAGATGCGTTAGTAATATGCAAATTCATGCTCTATTGTGTATAAATTAGAAATAATAACTTTAGAAGCCATATATTTAAACCTAGCGTCCGCAACAGAGCGTCAAGTGTAAGAACAATTTTTAATTAATTCGCTGCAAGAAGCCTGCTTGCCAGTGATTGCTGTATCATCAATGAAGCTATGGCTAGTGGTATTCGCCAAATGATTGGTTCGAAAGTGATTAGTTCAATGCGAACAGCCTGTAAGTGTATTTACAGTTGCGTGCGTCTCTTTCAGGAAGAAGTATTTTCGTTATATAAAAACAATATCGTGATCCCTGTTGCTGATAGTGTTATAACAGAAACAAGGTCGAACATACATGACTATTCGTAATTTACTTATTGCGTTGCTCTGAGACGCAAGAAAGCCGTGACAAGGGTCGTAGAGGTAATAATGATTGCTGGTCCCTGGGAAGTGACCACCGCGTAATCAAAGTGCTAGTACAGGACGGGCACTTACTGATACTCAATATTCGCTTCATGGTTTCAGTTCCTCTACTAAATAACAAGCGTTAGAGCATGAAAATATATTTGCCAAAGTCTTAGAATAAACTTTTCTCACAGTCAGACGAATTATGAGCAAAGTCACAATTTAAAATTCCTTTCAACTACAGGGCATATTCACTCAAACACAGTAGGCAAACATTAAAAAAATCCTAACTTTTTAAAAAAATGTGAAGCTCTTGCAAACAAATTGCAGCAAAACTGCGGATTTGTATTCTGGATCATGCAGTTTCAAAGAGATTAATTATGAATTTCGTAATTTGAGAACAACGTTGCTATCAATTACGTGTTACAGAAATACTTTTTTTTTAAATTCAGCGTTTGCTGGGAACTGTAAAATATTTCCATACCCATTATTTTATTTAAGATATAAACATATGTCTTTGAAAACGCGTACAGTTATTTGCTTGTGCAAATAAAAAAAATAATAATGTAGGCATATCGTATTAACATTGATGAAAATTAAGTTTTCAGTGAGTACTGTGGACGCAAAAATTAAGAGTTTGGGAATGAAATTGATTATTGCCGGGTTCGGCAACTACAGCGAACATAAACATTTGCTACAGCACCGGATATATGTATAACCACTTTAATCCACAATATAATTCACTATAGCTTTTACCCACTTTGTGCTGCACGAAACGTAAGAATGTTACTAGTTAAGATATTCATTAACACAGCGGTAAACACACGACCCAAAATTATGCCACACCATTTTTTAAGGTAAGTGCCTCATGAATGCCACACTCATAGACGCAACATGCACTGAAAAATCATGAAAAATCCAGTACAATAACTATCAAAATAGACACATTTAATAAATATAAGTACAAGGGAAATAGCACATAAAACTAACAGTGCTGTATCAGCACAGAGAGAAGCAACAATGTTAGTTTTATGATACAATATTTCTCTGTATGTAAGAATATTGCATAAAGCACCTTGACAAAGAATGATGAGCAGTGACATATGCCCGTACGTAGAACGTGGTCTCTTTTGGTTTCTTTATTATGTTGCTTCGTGTAAGCAAGTTGTTACGAACTAGCTTTTCAGCCAATTCGCACATGAAAGTATGAGAGTATGCTGGGGGCGTATCTCAAATAATTACTCATTAATTCGGTAGAGCACAGAAAATAGTATAAGGTTTATTACATGAAGATATTTTACATTAGTTATTTAAGTTACCATTGACCGGGGGAGCTTTACATTGAATTTAATATTATGTTTATTTTTACTTCACGCCATTTTATTTAACCCTACTGGAATGTCATCACCTTAGAAGTTTATGTTGCCGGAGGCTGAATCTAGGAGACGGTTAGTGACGGCCGGACACCCATCTTCCTGGTCTGCTTCNATGCTGGGGGCGTAACTCAAATAATGACTCGTTAATTCGGTAGTGCACAGAAAATAGTATAAGGTTTATTACATGAAGATATTTTACATTAGTTATTTAAGTTACCATTGACCGGGGGAGCTTTACATTGAATTTAATATTATGTTTATTTTTACTTCACGCCATTTTATTTAACCCTACTGGAATGTCATCACCTTAGAAGTTTATGTTGCCGGAGGCTGAATCTAGGAGACGGTTAGTGACGGCCGGACACCCATCTTCCTGGTCTGCTTCGCTGGTCGGGTCGCCCAAAGGACTAATGATGAATGACGACGACGAGACGGTTAATGACGGCTTATATCAAGCGCGTGGTTCTGCGGCCGCGCTCAGTGACCGGTGGAGGGGATTTTTGCAAATGTCGACGACCAAATAGTGGCGTTGCAATCCCGCTCGTTTATGTTTGAAGGTGTGATCAGGCAGGTCTTTGAGCTAAGGTCTGACCACACCTTAACAATTCCCCCAATGTTCACTAGCGAGATGCCCTCATCTCGCCCTAGAGTCCGTGTGGATTTTGTTGATGTGGTAGTTGCGGGGTTCATGTTGTGGCAGTAGGAATATGGATCGGGTTGAAGTCCTCTTCGCTACGGTAGGAAACATTTTTGAAAGGATTTAAAACAGACGGATAATTCAGATATAAGGAACTGCCAGTTGCTATCGTGCAGTCCTCGGGCCAGGTGAGCCGGTCAAACGCTGGACGTTGTGTTGACAATGACCTTGCGCGCCTTGCACTTACATTTCCGCTGGGTGTGCAGATCGTCTTCCACGCGAGCACGGCAGACGACTCGCAGGCGGTTCGCGTACGCGTCAGCCTTTCTTGAGTTCGTAAGTCTCTAGCCCTACTTGGCGTGGCTCGTTACCACAATAAAATAGAAAAATATTTAACAATGAAAAGAATTTAATTTTGTAAGTTAATTGCTCTCCCCGTTACAGTAATTATGATGTGCAATTTTACAGAAAATACACGTGCTGTAAACTGAATACATTTTATATCACTGACATAGCAGTGATGTATTAAGATATTGTTACAGACTAAAACGGTACGTGACGTCACTGGGTTAGGACACTGATGGGATGGTATCGAAACGTAGAATATTATTTAATTAATAATTTAAACTTCTATAAAATTAAAAATTGTGCAGCTGCATTTTAACTATGTTTCAATACTTAAGAGGGAAGGAGAGAAGGGTATACTTAAACTAGCAATGTTATGATATGTATTTTAAATTATACTACTCGTATTAAAAAGATAACAAAAAATTTCACAGAAATGTGGTATTTTTTTACCATACAATGTAACAGTAATAAAAATATAATGATATCTAAATTTTACAAACAAAATTAAAATCGTCATTGCTAGCAATATCAAAATTTACTTCTTAATGACATCATTTTTTTTTCTACTATGGCCATTCTTTAATGTGATATTATTTGCAAGACATCTTTATATAACATTTTCCTTAAAATTGCAACTTCTGTAGAAATGAAAAATGCAAAGATTGACACGACTGGAGGCCTCCTGTGAGTTATAACATAAATTTTTTTTTTTATTATTAATTGATGCGCTGTGCGGTGTGTTTACAGTAGCCTTGAGGTTCGTAAACTTTTGAGTAAAGTAAAGTTTGTTATGTACGTGTTAGGTACCTGCAGGGTGCGGTGTGAGTGGTGTATGTAAAGTATGTTAACCGCTGGTTACCTGTTAATATTTTTACGTATGACTCGCTAGCTGGGTTAAGCGGTAGTGCTGACGGCTGTTGAGGTTGTTGCGCGTGACGTCAGGACTGGTGTCACGTAGGCGTTGCGTGCGCCGACCTCCGTAGAAACGTTGGTTGAGAGGGGCGTGACATCACTGCAGNAAATTTGGTTGAGAGGGGTGTGACATCACTGCTGGTTGCTGTAGAACATGAAGCTTGCGGTACCGTTGTTCTGAAACTTACAATGAAATGTATTAGCAGAATGCCTGCACCGTTTGTCAAAACATCTTATAAAAACCAATTTATTTAAATGAATTATTTATGCAACTTATGGTTATTGACATTATATTGGTAATTTAATTCTGGGTTATATTATATTTACTTGGGTGTGGCGTAGGGTGGGGTGTCCGACCTTAGAAGTTTATGTATTTAAACGCGCGTTAAAGTTCATTTATTTTTAAACTGTCGTCAAGTGGTCTCTCGGGCGTTATATGAATACCACCTTGCGTTACAATTTTATAGGTACGTTACGCTTATGAATCTAGTTCTTAGTTAATGCCTATTTTCATACAAGTTTTTTTTTCTTCTGAAAATAAATTATTTTAGTTAGCTGTGTGTACGGATAAACTCATAATTATTACATAATTACATTGATTAATAAAAAGTTAAGGTTGGAATGAAAAGTAGCAGAACGCATCGCATGTTAACAAAAACCGAGGGACATAAGTAAAACATAACGACACTTATTATGCAAATAGAATATAATAGAGAGGATAAGAACATATATGAGTAATTAAAGACAGAATAATTACACTTCTACTTTCACACAAAGGGGTGGCATACCGGGGTTGGGGAAATCTGCACTCATGACCTACTCCCTAGNTACTCCCTGGAGGTCAGAAACGAAAGTACCCTCGTGGTATACTTTCAAAGTACTGTGTCTTAAAGAGAAGATCACAGCAAAATCCAATTGCGCCCCTACTGCCTGACCTCTGTCAAGGCTAGTAGAGCACAGAAAAATAGGCCGCTCTGGTCGGGTCACAACTCCGCCAGAGGCCCAAAGATTGCTCCGCGTCTCACGCGAAACGAAAGGTTTGACCTCCTGAGTAAGTAACTCCTTACAATTGGGTGGATGTGGGTAAACCGTGAACCAACAAACAAGTCGAAGAAGGTGCGTCTCAGGCACTATTCCCATTTCGTTAAATACCCTTAACATTGCACACAATTAATCCTTCTCACGTCAGGTTCAGCAGTCTGCGCATCAAACAATGCAGTATGACTGGCATGGCGTGTCACTAGCACGTCTGGAAGCCACGAGGATTGGCTAAGTCCTCGGATCACAGAAATACGTAAACCCAACGGTATTCATTCACCCCGTTTCCTTATAGCACAGGTTTGTGGGAAAATACGTGAAAACATTGATAGTATGAGAAACTTAAAACTAGAATAGTAAACTTAAGTTCAAAGGCGGATGTGGCGGGATGAAAACTGCATGGCGTGCTTTTGCACGTTGCTATGCAACACAGTGGCTGTCGAGCCGCGGAGAATGTTGACAAGGTAATGTGTCGTCTCGGCAATTTCTAACTGCGTGGCGTTATTTTTTATTTTATTTTTTCCTCTCTTGCGCCCAGCGGCGCTCGAGCGGCGAGGAAGCGCTGACGATGGAATGTGCCATCTGGGCACTTTTGTCAAGTCAACGTATCGTCCTTCCGGTTGACAACTCGTACCGCAATACGGGCTTTATATCAGCGTACAAAAATTGTCATACTTAACTGGCATACTTTATTCCTAAGCATGATATGAGAAGTTTCTTAAATATATTGCATGTATACTGAGAGGAAAGTTGAATAAAATATATTTTTATCTTATCTGCATACAGTAATGGCAAACTACGTACAATATGGTGTACTGCATGGAGTTTATTAAAATTAGCATGAGTTGAAAGTTACTCTACTGAACATGCTTACAGGATTACAAATTACATTTACAGTAATAGTTAAATTTCAAATAACTATATCCAGCGCCCACAGGTGATCTACATTTTAATTTTTATTATTAGCTTGGTAAAGCAGAGATAAATTGTTTTACACGTGAATATACGCAACTAGGGACGTGCGGTTTACACGGAAATTCTTTACATTTTAATAACGTTTGTTAATTAGGTTTCAGCTTTGTATGTTTAGATATGGGGCCGTTCAAGGTAAATTAATATCTAAACCTAACGCATTTTAAAAGTAGACATTATGACATTATTTAAATTGGACTGCCACTTTAAAGTTTTAAGGTTAAAAGCGGACGTGGCTGAAAGTTTGCTATTATTATTACGGGAACTAGCGTGGGTGGGTGGGGAATTTATTGAAATGGGGGTGGATGGTAGAGAAGCTGATACAAGGCAGCGAGAGGGTAGGGAGGAACCAAGCTTCCACCATTGTTACGAACTAGCTTTTCAGCCAATTCGTACTTGAAGAGTATGAGAGAATGCTGGGGGCGTATCTCAAATAATGTCTCGTTAGTTCGGTAGAGCACAGAAAAATAGTATAAGGTTTATTACATGAAGATATTTTACATTAGTTATTTGAGTTACCATTGACCGGGGGAGCTTTACATTGAATTTAATATTAATTATTACTTCACTCACACCATTTTAAACAAACCTAACCGGAACGTCATCACCTTGTTTGTGTTGCCGGAGGCTGAATCTAGGAGACGGTTAGCGACCGGCCGGACACCCATCTTCCTGGTCTGCTTCGCTGGTTGGGTCGCCCAAAGGACTAATGATGAATGACGACGACGAGACGGTTAATGACGGCTTATATCAAGCGCGTGGTTCTGCGGCCGCGCTCAGTGACCGGTGGAGGGGATTTTTGCAACTGTCGACGACCAAATGGTGGCGTTGCAATCCCGCTCGTTTATGTTTGAGGGTGTGATCAGGCAGGCCGTTCAGCTAAGGCCTGACCACACCTTACCAAAGTGAACTGCATGTACTAAATGAAAATGTTGTGTAAAACTGCTTCTGATTACAGATTAAAAACTTTAAGCTCAAATAATACAGGCGTATTTGTGTTTTAGCTTCGATGTGGCAAGAACAGATTGCGAAAGAATGGCGTTTGTGATTTATTGAAACTTTGAAAACAACTACGAGATAACCTTAACCTCAGAAAGAAATATACCTGAGATATGTGGAGAATTTTCCGTGGTTATGCGAATAAATCATGTGTTAAGCATTGATTTTATCGAAAAATTAAAATTGTGTTTCATGAAGTAGTAGGAATTTTGACAATTATGGTCAGCATTTTGCAATTTATGCCAGCAGTTTTAATCTTCTGAGCAACCTAATAATGACCTGTATCAAAGCCAAGCTCTTAATAGTAATAACATTTAAAAAAAATTTCTTGAACCTAAATTTTATATTTTTTGTCTTTATTTGCGGGGAAAATTATACGTGTGGTAAATAAAAAACCAAAGCAGACTACATAGAAAAATGATAGATAACACAATGTTATCGCTATGTGATTGGCCAATAAGATCACGTGGTACAGTTACGTATCACGCAAAATGCTGACACTGAAAAGCGCTTTTCATTATGTGAATGTTCACGTGGAACGATTGTAACTGGTATCGTTGAAACATACCAATTAAGGTGCAGGCTTCTTACATTAACATGTTAATTATAACGCGTTACGTGAAACGTGAATTCATCGTCATCTTTAGCACAATCGTTTCCACTGAACACTACCATGACTCCATCAAGCGTCACTATAGAATTATTTGAAATATAAAATTGCCGTTATTGTTTCAAATTCTACTCAAATGTGCATAAACTCTAAAGCAGATTTAAATCGCGACAAAGTTTAAAATATCACATAAAAAATATAATTATTTCTCCTAATTCAAGGCGATAGTAATGTCTCCAGTTGGTGTTTTCTGCTGGACGCATGCAGTTCCTCGTTGAGGTATTTCCCCGAGGCTGGTTTCCAATCTGTTGTAAGCGTGAGACATGTACAGTAGAGGAAGGCGAAGTATGTTCACTGCCGGGCAGTGTGCTCGCTATACACCACGTCACTTCTCTCACTTCGTGGACAAACAACTGTTAATATTACCTCAAGCCTCGATCATGGTCAAAACATGAGACAAATTTGTAAATCATTAGATGGAAAATAACTATTTAATATGTTTTAAAACATAACAAAATATTTTCCCTTTTCTTTATAGTTTTCAAAGCTGAGGGTCCTTAATATGTTTGGCAAATGTACTGTTTTACATATATAAGTTATAAACCATTTAGTATTAAAAGAGTATGTATTTCTCTACACAAGACCCATGCTACCCAAATACATATCAAGAATGTTATTGCAACACTTAGACTTGTGGTGCTCAATATTGTTCGCATTTTAGTGGATGATGGGTGAAAGATGTTTCAAACACAAACTTGGCAGTCCAGGTGGTTTCTGAAGCTGCAGTAATATCATTGGCTGCTCATCTGTAACCTTCATGTGCAAAACAGTGCTGTGTGTACCTAAATAAATAACACTGAACATTAACGATCTTGTGCCTCACAATGTTTCGTAAACATCGTTTACTTCCAAAAATTGTAGTAATTATTATGTGCACGTACTGATGCACAGTGTTAATAACAATCTTACAGTTTTCATTAAGTGAAACCTAATTTCGTACGGATTATAAGAGGCAAATGGAACATGCCGACAACAGAACCAGTAGCAGCGCCTTAGCGACGTGAGAGGCAGTGTTGTGCATTGTCAGAGTTTCCCTGGACACTCCTGACGTGAACAGGAGGGAAGTTTTCTGGACTCAGCAGGTCTCCGCCAAGTTGTACGAAAATACTACACTTCGACGGCGGCACTTACATTTCGGTAACTTCGTAACTTTCTATTGGTTTCACTATAACTGTGCACTTTTAAGTCCGGTGCACAAGATACATTACTCTTTACTTCGTTCCGTGCACGTTAGTGTTTTCAAATATTTTCTGTCAAACTTTTAAATAATGTTGTGAATTTCATGCAGTATTTTAATGTAGTTATTATCGTCATCATGTCACGAAACAATAAAATAATCTTAAAATCCGGTTTAAAAGTATTTTTGTTTAAGACGTTTAAAATGTTTATTTAGGCTGTGTATGTAAATAATTCAACTAACCTGAGTTCCAGGTTTATTTTTAGACGAGCCTGTTGATAAACGAGCTATCCTCTGTTGGTAAATAGGAACTGGCAACTTCACAACTCGCATACGCACTCTACCCTGTATTGTGCCCACAGCTCCAAGTGTACACTCCTGAAGCTGCCAGTAGCGGACCGAGCACATCTGCTTCCTCTGTTCGCAGAAGTGTGAGAGCGAGCACAGGACCTCCAGTGTCGCAGTGTCAGCTCGAGTCTCCTTGCAACATGGCCGCTACTCTGGTGTGTGGTGTCCTGTCCTGGTGCATCCTTCCAGTCGGTGAGTGTGCTGATACTTTTAATAACTTCCCCAGCTTACGTAGACTCACATCACACGTGCTGCCTGTCAGCGCGATATAATGGGGAAGGTCATGTGTTTTCTTACGATTATGCACTCCGAAGCTGAATAGAGGCTTCAATTAGTAACATTGGTGGCTAAATTATAACACTACATTATAATACGTTTTCTAACTGGCAAGTCATTAACATGTACTTCCATCCAGCCAGTCGCATTCAGTGTATATTTCTACAGATCACGTCTGTACATTTGTAATTGTTTAAACCTCAACCTTCACCCATAAGGCATGAGTACCGCTGATTTAATTTTATATTATAAGCTCCTATCAATACTTTTATTTCAGTTTTGTAGCTTCTATGTCCTGACTTCATGCATAATTACAGTAATTAATGGAGTAACAGCCTTAGGTATTACGTGAAAACACATTTAATTCCTGACATGTTCGCAGTATGCCCGGCGACTTAATTTAGGCCTATGTGGTTGATAGTCTGTCGTACAGGGAAGCCCTTGTTGCACGACTTTACCTGTATTCTTGGACTGTGTTGTTCTGCTCCCTAGCACTTGGCAGCATATGACGTCATACTGTGACGTAGGAACTGGCGAGCACAAGGGTGCATCGTAATAATTTCACCCGAGGATTCTGAATGAGAGTTGTATAAGATGTCATTTCTACCCCTCCGACGCCTTTCATTTTGTTGCTTCCTCTCTTCAGAGTGATAAAATCCACATGTTCAACAACACTATAACCATATTGCGGTGTATATAATAAACTAATTAATGTACTTCTTAACACACCAGCAAATAAATTTCGCGTATGATAGTTTGCACAGATAATAATTACGAAGAAGTCCAGAACTAGCGTGAAACATTCGAATATAATATCCCCAGCTATAATTATAAATTTGTTCATCCACTTTTCTTTAATTACGCTCTTATTCTCTTTCCCTCTAATATAAAAAAACTGTGAAGGTTTACTGCATTATATTTATAACAAATCCTAATTTTCATTATGTTTTACCTTTTTTTGCTACGAATTAAATTAAATGTATACAAAAGTTTATATCACACAACTATTTACATAGATTTTGTTCAACAGAATTGTTAACGTTCACGAGTTGTTTGTACTTGCGCATTTATTGAATCACACAATAATATTTGTAATTAATTATTAATTAACCTACTATAACTAAACATCACAGAATAATATAATTATATATATATATATATATATATAGGTTTTTAAAAATTATTAATAAGTGTCATAATACACACATAAATATTGGGTTATTATTCTGGAAATGTTATTTCTAACAAAAATAACGAAAACAGCAATGTTAAAATTATGAACAAGGTTTTTTCTGAAGTTAAAATAATGGGTATATAAACATGATAAAGTCTCCGCCGTATGAGGGATGTAATGAGCAGACGGGGTGTAGTTGCTACAGCATCGCCGTAGTCAACCCTAGTAACTCCTGACAGATAGGCAGCATTATTAACGCAGTACCACCTTACTTTTTGGCAGCACAGTGCACTGTGTTTCACACATATTTAATACTTATGACTGTCTTGGCTTTAGTGTCCTCTTAGCCCACTTTCTGTCCGCCCACAGCCACTTATCACTGCATACTGCCATTAGTCCATCCCAGCCACTGTTAAATATTTTGTATTATACTGTTGTAGCTAATGTGCCAATAGTTACTTCAATATGCATAGAAACTCAAACAAATTTCAGGATTGAATGTGGAAATTAAAAAATTATATATTACGAATAATTCCTTCATTTCACTTTTATTTTATTCTTCACAATTTTAAATGTGCTTTTTTTACTTTCTTACTCAATACCGTGCTTTATAAAATTTTTAATAAACAAAGTCGTGAACAAAGTATATTTCTAAAATTTAATAGTCCCACATTACACGTATCAAAACCAAATAAATATACAATTCAATTATTTTTCAACGCAGTAGTGTTCGAATAAAAAATAATACACATAATAAGATACTTAACATATATCAACTAGTCCTAATTCACGTCAAATGTAAGTTCTCCAGTTGACGTTTTTTACTGAACGTGTACAGTTGCGGGACAGAGGTACTTCTCCGAGGCTGGGCTCAAAAGTGTTCCAGTAGTAGAGAACGTTTGCCCATTCTTGTGTCATATGCTCCCTATACGGCAATGCACTCCTCACACTTCATGCACAACCAAATTTTCAAAAATACCTCAGGACAGGTCAGACGATTTACACGACAAAATATGACACACATTTGGATATGTTTAATTTAAAAACAGGAGTTCATTTCATTTGCAAAAATATCTCCTATTAATATATGAAGTTTTTATTACAAAGTGTCTGAAAGAAATTGTCAGTAATTATTGTCAGAATAACATTACTTGAAATGTAATTTGTAGCCGATAGGAGCGACATTACTACTATGAAGATCGTTTGAAAGTGGAAGAAGTACCACTTCTCATTCCAGAAACGTATTTGTAAGTTAAATATAACTTGAAAACAGATAAACATTTTTCTAAGGATGGCTGACACCAATCATGATACTCGTTAATTTTTTTCACTATTTTTCTCTTGAACCCAACTTGTCCTCTACTAACAAGGAATGTTAAAAATATTGTAAAACGCAGAACGGGTCTGTAAATAGATCAATGAAACAGACTTAAACTTGCCCCAGACATAATTTTCACAGTTATTCTGAGCCATTTCTGTAGCAACGGAACAACTCACAGCCTTATTTTTACCGGGTGGCGAGATCTCTCTCGAATTTCAGTACTGAATCGATTATCACACGATAGATGTATTGTGATCGTTTAGCATTCGGTTTCTTACAAAGGATATCTGATTTTAGTTGTACTATTTATTTTGAGTTGCAATTTTAAACACGAAATGGAATATGGTATTTCTCAAGAAGACATTTTGGGCACTTGGTTTACGAGAAGCAACAAGAAACGATAGTGTCATCAACCCCTGCAGAAAGTGGCACAGTCTTTCAAGTAGATGCCAGCTGGTTTTCGATTCGTAATTACCCTTTTATTACAGAATGTAGATGTCGTTTAGTATTGTTACAAGGCGCCTAAGGGGCTTATCTGATTCCGTGAGGGATTGAGGTCTTAATAAAAATAAAAGAACAACATTTGAGTTTTAATTTATTCACACAGCATTTAATTATATGTCTCCACTATTACTCTTTTTATTTTACAGGGAGCGCAATATTTAATGTATATTCCAACTCTAATTAACGGCCTTCTTTATGTCTCTGTTTATTGTAAGTTAACTCATACTCATAATTAACACACGTTCAGTCTATCTGTTGCCATCATTTGTGATGTCTTTCACTCACACACCCAGTCTAATAGTTCAGCCTGCAGTCGTACTCTACATTGCTCTGATGTTCGCAGTCGCGGATTTTCCTTCCACTGGTCACTTCTCTCACTGCGCGCCTCTCTTCTAGCTAGTCGTCTATCGTTGAAACTCATGCATTCAGCAACTGCCGGCTCGGGAGCCCGAAACGCTTTTATAGCCACTGGCCTTGACCTGGAAGGTTCGCCGCACCCTGAGTCTAGTTGAGCGACACGCGATCAGTAATCCAAAGCATTGTTCAGATGTCGCTAAGACACCCGATACCCAAAGTCGAGCGTGGCACACTCCCTGATAGGCACAACAGGCACGCCTTTTAAACATTCCTTTGTAAAAAGTCACCACGTCCCCGGCTCCAACTGATAGGGCGCACGCGCCAATAAATCTCATCCGTGCGTCGCAAGCTCAGAGTGACCGTCTATAACAGAATATATTTCAGGGAAATGAAAGTGTCTAAAAATTGTAAAGAAAACTGGTGCGAATAAAAATGCCAGATAAATCCTACGATATTACGTACTTACTATCACAGACCAAAGTACTCTCTGTCATGTAACTTGGCAAGATTTTGACAGTTCGACTAAAGTAGCGCCAATGTTTACCTTTCGTTTAAGTATCCTTTCGCCATCAATTGGTGCGTAAAAAGGCGGCTGTATATGTTACCAATAAACTGACAGATAATCCACTTGTCATTGTGATACCAAACCAATTTTAAGGTATTTACAGAGTGACATCTGTCTAAAAGTTCGTAGGTTATAAAAGAAAACAAAAAGAGGTGCAACTTTTTTTATATTCGTTGACTTTTTTTTTTTATTTATAAGAGACAGCGAATTTGGGTTAACATTTGCGAAACGGTAATTGTCTTAAAGTGTTAAGACTGGAGATAAAAGCAATTCGTGGAACTTGTTTGACAATGCTCTTTCATCCACCAACAACTCACCAACATCTTTTTCAAAGTAGTAATTCTGCAATTACTAAGACTAAAAAGCTCGAATTGGAAATATGTGTCATGGAATGACTTAAAAATTGCTTAAAAACTGCCCCCGCTTACCCACTTTCTTCGTTTTATTAATATTTAGCTAATTTAGCTATAGTACAACAGAGAGATGGGTTTACGAGAACATAAGAACATGGCGTGTAATGGACGTAGGCGTACGATTACCGCCCAACATAAATTACTAGTAATAAAAATCGCTTTACATGGCAATGCATGTGTTACTTTAGAAATTATACAGAGTTCGCGGAAAAATGAAACAATTGGTATCCGTTTATAAATTTGCTATTTTACACAGGAAAGCTATGTTTTCCTGGCTGGTAGTGTTTCGGGAGTTAGTTAACAGGTGGTGTGGAAGGCGTGTTGTAAGAGATGGCGAGGCAGGGAGTGTTGTGAGCCGAGCATGTTCGTCAACAGATAGCAGCACATTGGCCTCCCTCTTGATCACGTATTTTTAAAAGTTTAGTTTTCTCCTATTACTGGCTCAAAATGACACAAGTTTGAAATATATTTCGTCAAATTATTTGAAAAATAATTCAACATTATCTTGCGATATTTCTGTAGGCTTTTGGAATTAATATCAAGCATGTATTGATGGCTAGGTGAGTGGGGATACGACGCAAACATAACTCCTAATGCTCGAAGTTGTATTTCATTTGGATACGGACCGTTTTAATTTGCATTAAATTTTTAACACCTTTACATGACTACTTTGGCACGAAGTTTAGTTTGTAACACTAACAACAGCTGTTTTATCACGATGTTAAATGAAGTGTATTAATTCATCTAGGAACTCTTTCTTCTCCGCGTATTTTCTGCTTGTCTGATGTGCGAAAGCAGCGCAGTCAGAATAGCCAACATAACATTAATTATCATTCGTCAATGCATCAGATGATACAGGATTTTGTAAATGGCACTTTGTTTGTTTCGTGCACGTCAATTTGCCACTCGCNAATGCATCAGATGATACAGGATTTTGTAAATGGCACTTTGTTTGTTTCGTGCACGTCAATTTGCCACTCGCTGATTGTCATGATCTTGCCAAGTTATATGAGGCAGAGAGTAGTTAATTTCTCCGGACTGCAGCTTTTATATGTGATAACTACGATCGAAGTGAATTTTACAAATACCGTAATTATTTTCTCTAGAAAAAACACCAGGCAGAATTTCAGAGTGCAAATGTGTCGTGAATGTACTGAATTGATCTGCAGTGACTTGTTTCTAAGAAGCCTTTATTAAATTTCCATACCGTACCACTTGTCCTTGACAAACGTAAACAGAATATGGATCAAATACGTCATGACACATCGAAAGTAGAGTGAAGGTAGTTAGGTGTGACATAACGTCTCGTCGAAAGAGAGGTCATTAGAGATAGAACAATTTGCTCATACGAGCAGGAACATGAACTGTATCGGCCACGGCCTGTTGTGGGTTTTCCGGAAAAACATGGAAAATTGAAAACAGGAATGGTGGACCGGGAATCAAAGCCGCGTATGTGAGTGCAGTGACTTACCATTGCGCCACCTCGCTCGGTAGAGTGACTATTCACAACAGAGTAGTCAGATATACATGTTATTATCTCTCAGAGTCTCGACTAACAGGGAAAGAATATCATTAATTATCACATTCCATTTGCTATTTTATTTTCAAAAGACGTCATTCCTCACCGTCGGAATTTTATACAGACTTGGTAAAATTTTATATATCACCACATGTTCTANACCACATGTTAAATGAAAAGTTGAACCCATTATTTATTTTCACTTGCACCCACTCCAAATGCACTGCATGTGTAAATGAAAGAACGAAGTATTTTAACTTTAATTATAAATTAATAAACGTTTTGAAACTTTCTTGTACAACACGGATACAACTATGTATACGCCACACGCGACTGCGTCACGCAGTAAGCAACAACGCGATGAAGAGTGAGACACGCGCCTACAGGGAGTGAACCTCACAAGGAAACATATAGTCTACATCACTGCGTTCTGGACCGTTGCTCAGCTCAGTCAGTCATCATTCAGACGACATAGAGAATAATAAAGGAGAGTGATGATTAGGAAACAATCCACTATTAGACGATCCAGGCACACACCTTTTAATTCATTCAGCCCGTGCGTCCCCGATATTTTAAGTTTCGCATTGTTTTGTCTGACCAGCAATTGCACAGGAGACATAGTGTCCAATAATATTCCTTGTAGTTAACATAGTCTTTCACCGGTAAATTTCTCCAGGTTACAAATTTCTCACGTCTCTCTCTCTGAACACAAATTCAACATCTAATTGGTCGTGACAACCAAGTAATTATTGCAGAACTTAAACTGTGGCACGTTTTAAAAAATTACGTATTACAACACCTGGAATGGAATTGAAGAGGGATTCGATTAAGTTAAACCTATTGTGTACTTCTAAAATTATAAATAATTACAGTCATCAAGACAAGCTAAATTAACCTACAAAAAGATTTTAGGTTACTTTTAAACACTGCTAAAATCATCCATCTATAAATTTATCGAATCACTCCTTCAAGCTGGAAGGTTAATGGCATCAGGGTGACTACTTGGCTGATTAGAAGGTCATGGAGAAGCAGTGACGTACAGCATCGTCGATTTGCGCACCGTTTATTTATTTTCACGTTAAAACGTATCGCATTTACTCACGTCCAAAATATCATATTCCGGCAGGATACGTAAACTTTGATTTTCACCAAACTGTTGATGACCTCACATTTGTTCTACGCGACTGACTGTTTCTACTGTCATGACCTCACAGTGTATGTGTGACGTCACGACCAGGTGTCATTGGACGATTTCTGCATGAAAACATTACGAGGAG
>NQII01001033.1:25806-47589 GCA_002778355.1 Clitarchus hookeri
CGTGCTATGTTGTGTACCTTGCGTTTGTATATAGCTAGACGATACGCGCATAACCTCAAATACTTGATGATACGCGCATGCGAGTTGGGTCATACCCCTACAACGTTCACTGTCGAATTTCGTTACACTGTGCGCGCGCATTTTCCGCTGCAACCTAAACTTTTACCCACAATGCGCCAAAAGAAGTATAACTTAAAAAAGAAAAAAACTTTTAGTGAACTTGGTTTGCGGAAATCATCAGAAAACCACGTCGCCATCAACAGCCGCAGAACGTGATTCTGCACACAAGAAGATGCCAGCTGGAGGAATTGGTAAGTGAACTCCTTATTAGAGTTAGTGTCGTTAATATATTTATTATTTATAATAATTTTTATATGTTCATTTTGATACACTTTAAGTATTTTTAAATATCAATGATACGCAATCTGCAAATATATATTTACAGGGTTCGGTATTCTTATCATACATATTCCTATAAATTTATAAGCCTCTTATTTATTGTTAATTAGGCCTACATATACAAATTATCTTATAAGTCACTAACTAGGTTCTAACTGAATTAACGCTGACTTCTAAAATTTCGTTATGCCTAAATTTCACTCTCTTTTTTGTTTGCACTATACTAGTTACACCTCCTCAAGAGCTGGTGTAATTTTGGATGTACAAGTTATCCCAGCGTACTTACACTGGTTGAATGTAATTTTCACTCTCGGTTGGTCGGGCATCACATGCGATTGACAAGTTACTTTTATGCAGTTTTGCTTTCCCGTGTAGCCTGATTAGTTGAATGAAACTAATCTATTAAGTATTGATTAAAGCATTACCAATTACAATAACTGAAATTGTATATTAAGTTTAATTCACGCTTGTAAAACATAACTCCATATTGCTGACATTTAAAATACCAATTGCCCTGAATGCACGCTAAATGAATAATATAAGAAAATATTGTGTAACATTTATAATAGAAGAATCATACAGTTATACATTCGTAAAAGCACACCATACAGCTGCGAGGTTACTTGCAATGTGGCGAAAAATCTTAAAGCAGTGAAGAAGAATACAGAGATGGCGCTCGTTACAGTGTTTTCCCAAGTCGCACTTTGCTTACGTGCAAATACGTACACCTTTCTCTGTTTAGACGGGCGTTNGAGAATCATGCAGTTATACCTTCGTAAAAGCACACCATACAGCTGCGAGGTTACTTGCAATGTGGCGAAAAATCTTAAAGCAGTGAAGAACAAGACAGAGATGCGCTCGTTACAGTGTTTTCCCTAGTCGCACTTTGCTTACGTGCAAAGACGTACACCTTTCTCTGTTTAGAAGGGCGTTTTACGGCTCCTGTGTTGCAGAGTCTTTGAAATACAAATGTTTCACTCGAAACTATTATANCAACTATTATACGTGCCACAAATGTGCTAATATAAAAGAGAACACACACTTCAGACGACGTCTGTTGAAGGCCAACAGGACGTCATGCAAACTAGAAACACCATTCCAGAGCACAACAACATGACACGCGTTGTCTCAAAATATACGCATCAGATAAATATCCAACTACTTACGGGCCCTTAATTAAGACATATGTTACATAGTTTCCAGCAAATAAATGACAGGTTCACCACTTTAAGTCCCATAAGAAAACACAGCACAACTAGAACATTGCACGCCAGTTCAGAGCCTTGCGCGTAGTAGAGGGATTATGGGGATTTGGCACATCGGGACCTGGGACCGCAGAGTCGGAGCTGTTCGTGCTCTGTCATTCCAGTCGGCCGGCCGGAGGTCCTAATGGAGCCAGGTGATCTTGATCCTGATAACCTTTGACCTTGACCCCGGTGATATTTGACCTTGGAACCAAAAAATCCATATTAAAAAAATCTAAAATATTAAAAAAAATTAAAAATGTATTAAAAGTATATAGTAAAAAATATTTAAAAGAGTTGTTTTAAAAATTTATAAAAAAAACTTAAATTTCTAGAGGTCCCCCACAACCCTCTCCATTCATACTCATTCTACCATCTTGTAGGTGCAGTCCGCCATCTTGGTATGGGTCACAGCCACCGTCTGCCATATTGTTTTTTTTCGATTGACGTATGTTTGTACATTACTGGAGTTTGTCTCTCACCTTCATTCGACCGTTATCTTGCTTTTTCCGATGCACTCCGAGCCCCCTCGGGAAATCAGTAATTTTTCTTGCTCTTATGCATCTTATCCGAGCTGCCATAAAATCCTTTCGGCCATTTTGGCATTCGGAAGGGTGCGATCGTATAAAGCTTCGGGAAAAAGGAACGAGGTACCATACCTGCCAAAAGAATTTCTCCTGGTCTACGCACTTTACGAATTTTAACCGTATTCAAGTTTTTGCCGGTCTACCTGCAGCAGGATGAAGACATATGAGGCTGCCTCCCTTTGCAAGGAGTGTTTCGATGGCTGCACCACCTCGGTTCTCGACACGCCACATCGCAGGGGTTGGTGAAAGACCCAACGCGCAGCCCTCGCTACGTCTGTGCCCATGGAAGACGACGTCCCCGTTGAAGATGCCCTCCCCGTAGGAGACGCCCTCCCCGTTGAAGACGCCATTCCCGTAGAAGACGATGTCCCCGTGCAAGCTATCCTACTTGCAAGCTGTACCCATGGAAGGTGCTCCCTTTCAAGAGATTTACTGACAAGCAATACCCGACGAGGAAACCAACCCAGAACACAGGTGCCCGATGTTTATGATCCTCGATGATATTTTAAATGACTTTGTGAAAAATTTGTGACACTCGGTGTGTGCATGGGAACTGAAATTTTTTTTTTTTGNAAAATTTGTGACACTCGGTGTGTGCATGGGAACTGAAATTTTTTTTTTATGTAACAAGAATCGTATGAAATGTTTTGCAGCATCCAAGGTTTTCGCTCGTTGGACTAGTACGCCATCAAGCAAATTGCCATATTTCACAGTGACGAAGATGAGAAAACCAAAGTTTTCACTTTTTTACTACCGTGTCCATTGAAGCACCTCGACCGCACCCCACAACAGGCGTTTCGTCTACAGATGTATGTACGAAACGCAAGGTTTAAGATTGGAAGAGGGAAATATTCCGTACGAGGAAATTCCGACAATGTTGGACTCTTCCATAATTGCCTATTATCCTGTGTATTTGTTTGGAAGACGCCATGAGTCGGCGAATCGCAATTCGTGCCCCATCGGAACGAACTTNCTATTATCCTGTGTATTTGTTTGGAAGACGCCATGAGTCGGCGAATCGCAATTCGTGCCCCATCGGAACGAACTTTGTAGACCTTCACAAGCATTGCTGCTGCCCGCCGTTTCGACAGCTCGTCAAGACGGNTGCCCCATCGGAACGAACTTTGTAGACCTTCACAAGCATTGCTGCTGCCCGCCGTTTCGACAGCTCGTCAAGACGGACACTACAAGACTTCACGAGTGTAAATACCAAAGAGACCCTAAGACTGGGGAGTTACGATAACCCGTAGTACATTAAAAAAAACTACGAGGAACCCATGTTACTGAAAAAATGCAAAAAATTTGTAAACATCAAAAAATTATGAGATAATTTACACATCGACAATTATGTGCACATAAAACGATTTTTTTACACATAGCATAAAACNTATGAGATAATTTACACATCGACAATTATGTGCACATAAAACGATTTTTTTACACATAGCATAAAACATACTTTTTCCATCAGAACTTTTAATCATGCACATCAATATTTTTTTACACTGTAGAACGCGTGTGTTTCGTCAACTAAAAAAAAATTGCTAAGTAAGGGATGTTTTCATCACCTGGGGTTTTATAAAGATAGAGCAAAGCTCATATGCACACGCACACACGAGTACNAAGTAAGGGATGTTTTCATCACCTGGGGTTTTATAAAGATAGAGCAAAGCTGATATGCACACGCACACACGAGTACGTCTGGCCATGGGTCCGGTGGTGGTGTAACCTCCAAACTGCGCCAAGCGCCATCACATTGTTCAGAGCATACTTNCGTCTGGCCATGGGTCCGGTGGTGGTGTAACCTCCAAACTGCGCCAAGCGCCATCACATTGTTCAGAGCATACTTAAAAAACTTTATAACTTATAATTTCATGATTCAATTTGCAATTTTTACTGTCCTACTTGCTTGAACTTCGTTCGCCCACAATTTATTTTTTTCATTTTTCCGATGTTTGTAGGCAATTTTGTTTGTGGATGGCACAAATTAACTGCACACTCGTTACTGTCACAATCTTGCACTGATATTTCAATAGTCTTACCATCGAAGACGTTTCTTTCAAGGAGGAAATAAACATTTTCGTCACACCACTCCACAGTTACGGTAACAGCCGGCTGGTCCGTGTAGGTTACGCCCTGCAGTAGAGGATATGTACTTGCATATTTTTTCTCGGGAGTGAACCTATCACCAAGACGCGCTCCACCGTTTAGAGAAGACTTGGTGGAAGGTCTCGGCCTCAAGCCTAGGTGTACTTCGCATGCAAAAGGCGTGCAGGTGGAGGTCCAGTCCGGGAAACTTTGCCTTTTCACAACATGCCTATGTCTATCACATTTCTCCTGCCATTTGCACACATAATTATTTTTACTTTATCGGAAAAGTTCGTACACTACACTTTCGTACATTCTTGCCTTGCATACGTTGACATCGTGATATTTTTTACCAACTACTTCAGCGAACAAGGGTGCATAGAGTTAGGGCATAAATTGTAAATGTAACATTTTATATATTCGCATGTAATTGTGTCCCGCACATAACAGCCTTCGAAATCATCGTTGCAGAAAAGCCAGTAAATTGTACCGTCACCAAATTGAATTTGCAGAACGCCTCGAGCATCTCGAAAACTTATGCGTCAGATACCCCCGAGGGGGCACGGGGTGCGTCTTATAAAGAGTTTTTAAGGGGGAAAAAATAGTCCGCCCTCGCGATTAAAGTTGGCCACCGACTGGTCGGAACGAAGGTTTCCGAAAAAAAACCCGAGGAATTAGTCAATGAGAAACATTGGCGGAGCAATTAAATATATTGGAAGAGGGTGGACAATTAGTCAATGAGAATCAGGGGTGGGGCAATTGTCAATTAAATGTATTGAAAGGGGAAAATAGAGAGGGTCTGTTGTCTGCTGGGCGCGGTACTGGGGACAGTACCGGCAATGTAAAACAAATAAAAAGGAAAAAAACAATATGGTGGTCGAGCGAAGGTTAGAGACAAAATCCAGTAATGCATAAACAAATGACAGACGAAAAAAAAAAAATGCGGAGGGTGGCTGTGATACCTACCAGGATGGCGGACTGCACCGACCAAGATGGTGAACGGATGCATCTCCCAATATTGCGGACTACATCCACCAAAATGGCTGACGGTTGCACCTAACCCGATGGTAGACTGTGGCTGTGATGCCTACCAATATGGCGGACTCCACATACCAATATTAAGAACTGAACCGAACAAAATGGCAGATGGTGGCTGTGATACCTACCAAGATTGTGGACTGCACCTACCAAGATAGCGGAATAAGAATGGGAAGTGGAAGAGTGTGGAGACCTCTGGTAATTTAAGTTTTTTAAAATACATTTTAAAATAATTCTTTATAATTTTTAATATTTTTTATAATTTTTTTTTTAATATGGGGTTTTGTTGGGTTTGTTTGGATTTTCTTTCGGTTTCAACGTCAAAGGTCACTGGTCAAGGTCAAAGGTTACCAGGTTAAAAGTCACCTGGATCCATTATGGCTGCCAGCCGACTGGAATGACAGAGCACGATCAGCTCCGATGCTCCTGTCCCAGGTAGCGATGTGACAAAGTACCCATAATCCTTGTACTTGCATAGCGGCGAATGTGCTTATTATGCATGTGGCAGTTTTCCCTTTATCTATCCTGTGTTTCTAAGCCACAAACCAAAAATAACTACAGACGATTGTCTGAAGGCTGTTCAAAAGGCACATTACTTTTATCTATATTCTGAGTATATTGAGTGTTTTTGTGACATGATATTCACAATAAATTTATGAAAACGCAAAATCATTTAAATATAAAATTCGTAAAAATTAAATAATTAAGTATGAGAATTCCAATTTTAAATCTGGTTTTGTAGAATTTTCCAAGGGCATTTTGACATAAATGTATGGTTCCACCTACATAGTGTTGTTCAAGGTTGTGTGTATCGATTTAGTTGTTAGGTAGGCAAATAGATTAGTTGGTAGGTCGTTGTAAAGGCAGGTGGATATTATGTTAATGTAGGTAGTTAAGGTAGGTATGTAGTTTGATGGGTGAATGGTGGGTAGTAAGGTAGAAAGTTAGGTAGGTATTTAGGTTGATAGGTATGCACATTTGAAGGTAAGTAGATATGAAGGAAGAAAGGCATGTGCGTAAGTAGGAAGGTAGATATATAGGTAGGTGGGTAGGTAGGTATATAGGTAGGTGGGTAGGTAGGTATATAGGTAGGTGGGTAGGTAGGTATGAAGAAAGGTAGGTAGGAAGGTAGGAAAAAAGATAAATAGGTAGGTAGGTACATACATAGGTAGGAATATATGTATGTAGTTAGGTACAGAGGAACATAGGTAGGTAAGTACATAGGTAGGAAGTTAGGAGTGTAAGTATTTATGTAGGTAGGGAAGTAAATAGGAAGGTATTATGAAGTTAGGAAGTAAAATAAGTAGGTATATGGGTGCGATTAATGGTAGGTTGGAAGGCAATTAGGTAGAAAGGTAACTAGGTAGATATAAAGTGATGGATGTTAGTTAAGGTAGGAAGATAAGGTAGGTTATTACAGTAGGTAGGCTACTAGTCAAGGCAGGTGGGAAGATATGCAGGAAGTAAGGAAGGTAGGAAGGTGGGTACAATAAGTAGGTAGGAAGGTAAGTAGAAAAGTAGGTAGGAAGGATGGTATGTAGGTAGGAAAGTAGGTAGGAAAGTAGGCAGGTAGGAAAGTAGGTAGGTAGGAAAGTAGGTAGGTAAGAAAGTAGATAGGTAGGAACATAGTTGGGTTGGTAGAAAGTTGTATTTAGATAGATATGATGTTAAGGTAGGTAATTAAAATAGGTATTTAATAGAGGTAGTTATGGTAGGTAAGAAGATAGCTAGTTAGGTATTAAGATAAGTTAGGTATGAAAATAAGGTTGGTACTTAAGTTAGGTAGGTAGTTAATGTATGTAGCTATGTAGGAAAGTAGGTTGGTAGGGTGGAAGGTATGTAAGTAGGTATATAGGAAGATAGGAAGGCAGGAAAATAAATATGTAGGTAAATAGAAAGTTTGGCAGATAGGTAAGTAGGTAGTTAGATATGCAGGCAGATAGAAAGTTAGGTGATTAGGTAAGTAGGATGCTAGGTATATAGGTGGGTAGAATAGGAGGTTTGTAGGTAGGAGGGTAGGTGGGTGGGTAGGTATGTATGTGGTAAGGTAGATATTTAGTTATTTAATGGTGGTATGGTAGGCAGGTGGCTAGGTGGGTAGGTATGTCAGGATGTATATAGGAAGGTTGGTAGTTAGGTATGTACATATTAAGTTATGGGGAAGTTATGTAGGTTGGTAGTTAGGTATGGATGAAGGAAGGTAGGTATGTAAATATGAATGTAGGTAGCATGGTAAGTGGGAATAAAGTAGATAGGTTGGTTGGTAGGAATGGAGGTAGGTAGGTAGGTAGGAATATATGTAGATATGTAGGTATGAAGTTAAGGTAAGTATTTAAGGTAAGTAGACAAGGTGCCACATTGTGCTTAATAGGTATGGTAGGTAGTGTGGAACAAAGGTAGGAAGGTAGAAAAATAGGTAAATAGGTGAGAAGGTTGGTGGGTTGGGTGGAACAAGTGTGAATGGTGGGTGGTTTGGTATGTGGGTATGTTGGATGGTTGGCTAAATTGTATGAAGGTAGAAAGTAAGGTAGGTTTGTAGGTATGTAGTTAAGGTAGGTAGTTAAGAGAAATATTTAAGGATGGTAGGAAGGATGGTAGTTAGGAAGTAGATAGTTAGCTATGTAGGTAGGTAGCTAGGCAGGAATGGTAGGTATGTATGAAGACATGTAGGTAGAAATGTACATAGCTAGGAGGGTAGGTAGGAAGATATACATGTATTTGTGAAGGTAGGTTGGTATGTAGGAAGGTAGGTTGATAGGCATATAGGTAGGTATGCAGGTAGGTAAGAAGGTTAGTAGTTAGCTAGGTGGATTGTTGGGTGGGGGAGCTATGTAGGTAGTTATTTATTACATAGATAAGTAGTTATGTGGTAAGGTAATTATGTATGTAGGTGGACAGGTAGAGGGTTTGCGGGCTGGTGGATGGTTGGGTGATTTGATGACGATAAGAGGTAGGTGATCGATGGTTGAGGGGCAGGTTGATAGGAAGGAAGGTATTTATAAAGGTGGGTAAATATATAGTTATGTATGCAGATAGGTAGAAATGTAGGTGGGTAGGAATGTAGGTGGTAAGAATGTAGGTACGAAGTTATGTAGGTGGGTAGGTAGGTTTGAAATTGAGAGAGTTTGTTAAGGTAAGTAGTCAATATAGGTAGTTATGCTAGGTAAGAATATAACTAGTTACATATGTCTGAAATTAAGTTTGGTATTTAAGTTGGGTAGGTAGTAAATGAATGTAGCTGAGTATGAAATTTGGTAGGGTGGAAGGTATGTAAGTAGGTATATAGAAAGATAGGTATTGGGTTAATAAATAGGTAGGTAAGTAGGTAGGTAGATAAAAATGTTGTCAGATAGGTTAGTAGGTAGTTAGGTCTGTAGGTAGATGGGAATTTGGGTATGTAGGTGAGTAGGACGCTAGGTATATAGGTGGATAGAAGAGTAAGTTTGTGGGTAAAAGGGTAGGTGGGTGGTTAGGTATGTATGTGGGTAGGAAGATTTTTCTTTTACATAGCTGAGTGGTAAGATAGGTAGGTGGCTTGGTGGGTAGGTAAGTCGGAATATATGCAGAAAGGTTGATAGATAGATATCTACATATTCAGTTAGGTAGTGGAAGTTATTTAGGTTGATAGGTAGGTTGGTAGGTAGGTTGCAATGAAGGAAGGTAGGTATGTAGGTAGAAAGGTATGCAGTGCAGTTAGTGGGAATTATGTAGATATGTTTTTAGGTAGGAAAGAAGGTAGGTAGGTAGGAATATTGGTAGGTATGTAGGTATGAAATTATGGTAGGTAGTTAAGGTGGTTCATTACTGTTAATATGTAGGGTATATAGTTTAGGTTCGATTGTAGGTATGGAAGACAAAATGTAGGTCGGTAGAAATATCAGTAGATTGGTGGGAAGGTAGGTTGGAATGAGTCTGTGAATGGTGCGTGGCTTGGTAGGTAGGTATTTTGGATGGTTGGTTAAAATGTAGGAAGGTAGAACCTCAGAAAGAGTCGTAGGTATGAGGTTAAGGTGGGTAGTTAAGACAGATATTTAAAGTTGGTAGGAAGGAAAGTAGTTTGGAAGTAGGTGGTTTGCTAGGTAGGTAGGAATGTGGTTAGGTAGCTAGGTCGGAATGGTATTTATGAAGAAAGAGAGGGAGGTATGAAGTAATAGAAGGTAATAAATGTGTGAAGTTAGGGTAGATAGTTAACCAATTTAGTTGAGGAAGGTAGTGAATGTAAGTAGGAAGTTAAGTTAGGTAGCTCGGTACGTAGATAGGTTTGTTAGGTATGAAATTAGATTGCTAGGCAGAAATTTAGTTTTGTTTGTAGGTAAGAAGTTAGGCAGGTACGAAATTAAGAAGGTAGAGAGTTATGAATGAAATTAATGCAAGTATATAAGGTTGATAGAATATAAAAGGTATTTACTGTAGGATATAAAATTGTATAGTTAAGGTCTGTAGGTATGTAGGAACGAAGGTAGGAAGGTAGACAGTTAGATAGGTGTGTTGTTAGGTGTGTGTGTAGGTTGGTGTGTAGGTGACCAGTGGGTGTATAAGTAGGTAAATTGCTGGTAGATATGCTAGTACATAGGTAGGAAGTTCGTTAGGATGGAAATTAGGTAGTTGAAAATGTATGTAGGTTGATAGTAATGAAGGTATGTAGATTTTAGGAAGGATGTTAGGTAAATAGTTAGGTATGTAAGTAGGTAGATATGTATTTAAGTAGTGATTGGGTGGGTGGGAGGTAGATGGTTAGGTGGATTATTGGGTGTGAAAATAGGAGAGTGGGAATATATATGCATATAGGTAGCTATTTTATGTAGGTATGTGGGTAGGCATGTAGGTGTTTGGGTAGGTAGGAAGAATGGTAGGTATAGTTGTATGTACATTTTTAGCTATTTTGTAAGGTATGTAAGCAAATAGGTAGGTGTGTATTGAAGGTTGGCTGTTAGGTAGGTAGAAAATGTAATAGTTGCGAAGATAAATATATAGGTATAAATATATTTACGTAGGTATGTAAGTATTTAGGCAGGCATGTTGGTAGGTAGATAGAAAGACATGAATGCAAATAGTTAGGAAGGAAAGTAAGTAGATATGTATGTAGGTACTAATGTAGGTGATTAATTTAGTACATAGGTAGTTGGGTAATTGAGGTAAGAAGTTGAGATAGGTATGAATGTATGTTATAAGTTTATGTAGGTAGTTAAAGTAGCTATTTAGGGTAGGATGTTAATGTAGTGAAGGAATTTAGTAAGTAGTTTGGTAGGAAATTATGAGGGTATTTAATGTAAGTATTTAGGTAGGTAGTTATTTTTGTTAGGTATGCAGTTAAAAGTAGGTTGGATGTTAGTGGGAAGTTAAGAATGGTAGTTAATGTATTTAACTTAGGAAGTTAGGGTATCCAGTTAAGTGAGGTATGTAATTAGGTAGGTAAATTATAGGATTTTAGGTTTATTGTAGGTAGGTAAGAAGTTAGGTAGGTATGTAGTTGTGAATGTAGGTAGGGTGGGTTGTTTGGAAAGTGAGTGGTGGGTTGTGTGGTGGCGGAGTGGTGGATGGGTTTGTAAGGTGGTTAGTTAGGTAGGTTTGTTGGGATTTTGGTAGGTAGAAATGTAGGTATAAAGTTAAGGTAGTAATGGTGTTAAAGTAAGTTGTTTAGATAGGAGTGTAGGTATGTGTTGGGTAGATGGGTGGTGGTAGTTTTGTTGTTAGGTAGGTAATAATGTCGTTATTTATGTATAAATGTATTTAATTGTATCAGTGGGTAGGAATATAGGTTTGTATGTTCTAATGTAGGTACATAGTTAGGTGGGAATGTAGGTAGGTATGAAGGAAGGTAGCAAGGAATTTAAATAACTATGGTAGCATATGTGTGTTGTAAATTATTTAAGTAAGTTAAGGCAGAATGTTAAGTTAGATATGTAAGTAGGAACAAAGGTAAGTGGTTAGGAAGGTAGTTAGATATGTAGAAATGTAGATAGGTATATTATTAGGAAATAAGATACTTTGCTAGGAAGGTAATTAGATATAGGTAGGCTGGTAGTTAGATATGTACGAAGGTAGGTATGATGGTAGGAATATGAATAAGTATAAATGTAGGTATGTATGTAAGTGTAAATGTGGATAAAAATGTGGTTTGGTTGGTAAAAATGTGGTTTGGTTGGTAAAAATGTGGTTTGGTTGGTAAAAATGCAGGTATTAATTTAGGAAGGTAGGTATGTAGGTAGTTAGATGTGTAGGAAAGTGGTTAGGTAGGTAGTTGAGTGGGTATGTAGGTGTTTCGGTACGTATGTAGAATGGTAGGTAGAGTAGTAAGGTACATATTTAGTTATTCGTTAGGTATGTAAGCAAATTGATAGGTGGCTTGGTATGTTGGCTGGTAGGTACGTAAATAAAATTTTTTTGATAAGATAAATAGGTAGGCATAAATGTAATTAGGTATTTAATTGTTTATGTAAGTACTTAGGTAGTAGTTAGAATTGTACGTATGTAAATAGTTAGGAGTAAAATTAGGTAGGAAGGAAGATATACAGGTAGGAAGGAAAATAGTTAGGTATATGGGAGGGATTAAAGGTAGGTAGGAAGGCAATCAGGTAGGAAGGCAATTAGGTAGGAAAGTAATTAGGTAGGTATGAAGTGATGGATGTTAGTTAAGGTAGAAAGTTAAGGTAGGTTATTACAGTAGGTAGGCAGCTAGTTAATGTAGGTGGGAAGATAAGTAGGAAATAAAGTAGGTATAAAAGTGGGTAGGTAGTATGCAGGTAGGAAGGTAAGTAGAAAAGTAGGTAGGAAGGAATGTATATAGGTGGATAGGTAGGTGGATAGTAGGTGGGTTGGTAGGTGTCTAAATGGTGGGTGGATAGGTAGGTGGGTAAATGGTGGTTGGATTGGTAGGTGGGTAAATGGTGGGTGGATTGGTAGGTGGGTAAATGGTGGGTGGAGTGGTAGATGTTTATATAAGTAGGATGGTAAGTAGGTAAGTGTAAATGTGAAACTATATTAAATTAAAGTAAATATGAAGTTAAGGTAGGTTGTTAATGTTGATGAGAAGGTAGGTGGGTAGGAAGTAGATAGAAAGGTAGGTAGCAAGGTAGGTAGTTTGAAAAGTAGGTAAATTTTTAGGTAGGAAAATAAATAGGTAGGGATGTAGGTATGTAGATACGAATGTGTGTATCTAGGTAGGTCGAAAAGGGTTGGTAGGAACTTACACATATTGGTAGTGAAAACTATTTTATTAGTTGGGTAGGAATTTAAGTATATGGTTAAGTTAGGTGGTTAAGGCAGTCAGTTAATGTAGGTAGTTAAATAATTTATTAAATGTATGAAGTTAAGGTATGAAGATATAGGTAGATAGTTAAATTATGTAGGTAGCTAGGAAGCTGGGTAGGTAAGGATGTAGGTATTCTATTAGGTAGGCAGATAGAAAGGAAGGTAGGTAATGACAAGATTAGTAGGGGGATAGTTGGATATATGTGTAGATGGTTTGTGGGTAGGTGTGGGTTGGTATGAGTGTTATTGGGGGGTGGGTTGTAAGGTGAGTTATTTTGAATTTTGTTTGGAAGGTATAAAGTTAGGAAGGTAGATGGATAGGCAGGTAGGTAGGTAAGAAGTTAAGGTGGGTATGTAATGTAAGTAGTTAAATAGATTGTAAATAAAGATAGATAAGGTAAGAAGTTGGTTGTTGATTTAGGTAGGTATGTATGTAGTTAGCTAAGAAAGTAGGTATAGAGGTATGCAGGTAGGTGTTAAAGTAGGTATATAAGTAGAAATATAGGTAGAAAGGATTAAATGTAGGTAGAAAGCTAGGTGGGTAGGTAGAAAGGTGGGTTTTTAGATAGGTATGAAGTTAATGTTGGTAATTCAAATAGGTATTTCATATAGGTAGTTATGTTAGGTTAGAAGATAGCTGGTTAGGTTTGAAGATAAGTTATTTATGAAAATAAGGTTAGTACTTACTTTTAAGTAGGTAGTTAAGGTATGTAGGTAGGAAAGTAGGTAAGTGGGGTGGAAGGTATGTAAGTAGGTATATAGGAAGATAGGCAGGTAAGTAAATAAATAGGTAGGTAAATAAATAAGTAGGTAATTATTTAGGCAAGTATGTAGGCGAATAGGAAGGTTGGCAAATAGGCAAGTAGCAATTATGTATGTAAGCAGATAGAAAGTTAGTAAATTAGGTAAGTAGGAGGCGTATAATATGGGTGGGTATAAGAGGAAGTTTGTTGGTAGGAGGGTAGGTAGGTGGGTAGGCAGATTTTTAGTTACATATATGGGTGGTAAGTTAGGTAGGTGGCTAGGTGGGTGGGTAGGTAGGTTGGAATGTAGGTAGGGAGGTTGGTAGTTAGGTAAGTACTTATTTAGTTATGGGGAAGTTAGGTAGGTTGGTAGGTAGGTATGGATGAAGGAAGGTAGGTATGTAAGTAGGAAGGTAGGTAGCATGGTAAGTGGGAATAAAGTAGATAGGTTGGTAGGTAGGAGTGATGGTAGGTTAGTAGGGTTACAAGTAGGTGTTGAGGTATGAAATAAAGGTAGGTAGTTAAGGTAGGTAGTTAATGTAGGTAGACAAGGTTGGTACATTGTGCTTTTTAAGGCATGGTAAGTAGTTTAGGTACGAAGGTAGGTGTGTTGGAACAAAGGTAGGAAGGTATAAATATAGATTAAATAGGTGAGTAGGTAGGTAGGTTAGGTAGAACAAGTGTGAATTGTGGGTGGTTTGGTAGGTAGGTATATTGGATGGTTGGTTAAATTGTAGTTATGCAGCTAAGGTAGGTAGGTAGGTAAGATAGATATTTAAGGTTGGTAGGAAGGAAGGTAGTTTGGAAGTACGTAGTTAGCTAGGTAAGTAGGAAGGTATGTAGGTAGCTCGGTAGGATTGATATGTAGGTATGAAGAAAGGTAGGTACGAATGTTTATAGCTAGGAGGGTAGGTAGGAAGATGGGCATGTATTTGTGAAGGTAGGTAGGTAGGTATGTAGGTAGGAAGGTAAGTATTTAGGAATGTTGGGAGGAGGATAAATAGGTCCGTATTTAGGTAGGTTGGTTTACAGGTAAGTAGAGTTATTATGGTAAGTATGTTGGAAGATGGGTAGGTAGATATATTGGTATATGGTAATGTTGAAAGTTAGGGAGGGAGGTGTGAAGTAAGTGAAGGTAATAAATGTAAGTAATTAAGGTATATAGTTAACAATGCTAGTTGAGGAAGGTAGTGAATGTAGGTAGTTAGTTTAGTTAGGTAGTTAGGTTGGTAGAGAGGTTTGTTAGGTAGAAAATCAGATAGCTAGCCAGAAATGTAGGTATGTAGATCGGAACTTAGGCAGATGCGAAATGAAGAATGTTGTTATTTATGAAGTTATTGCAGGTATATAAGGTAGATTTTTATAGTAGGTAGTTACAATAGGAAGTAAAGTTTTATAGTTAATGTTTGTAGGTATGTAGGAACTAAGGTAGGAAGGTAGATAGTTTGATAGGTGTGTTGGTAGATCGGAGTTTGGGTGGTCAGTGAGTGTATAAGTGGGTTAATTGTCGGTAGGTATGTGAGTACAGGGGTAGGAAGTTCGCCAAGTTGGAAATTGTGTTGGTAATTGTGCATGTAGGTTGTTAGATAGGTAGCAGTTCAGGGATGAAGGTATGTAGGTTTTGTTGGAAGGAAGTTAGGTAAATAGTTAGGTAGGAAATTAGGCAGTTTTGAAGTAGGTATTTTGCTAGTTAGGTAGGTATGGGAATTAGGTAGTAAGGTAGGTAAGTAGGAAGGTAGGCATGTATTTGCGAAGGTAGGTGCGTTTGTATATAGTTAGGTACATAGGAAGGTAGGTAGAAAGATAAATAGGTAGATATGTGGGTAGGTTGGTACACAGATAGGTAGGTTTTATGGATAGTAAGTAGCAAGGTGGATGAGGTAGTTAGTTATGTGGTGGGTGGTAAGGTAGCAAATAAAAGTGGTAGGTATTAAGTAAGGAAGGTAGTGAAGGTAGATAGTAATGGTAGGTAAGTAGATAGGCTGTTTAGGTCAGAAATTAGGTAGCAAGGTATAAAGGTAGGTAAGTATGTAGGTAGGAATGTCGGTATGTAGGAAGGAAGGTATATAGGTGCGATTTTAAGAAGGTAGATATGCATGAAGTTGATATAGTTTGATAAGGTAGGCATAAGTTAAATATAAGTATAAGTTAAAGTAGGTAGTGAATTAAAGTAGTTATCATAGTTAAGGTATAAGTAATGTAGGTGGTTAGGAAATTAAGGAATGTAGAAAATATAAGTAGTTAGGTGCATAGATATGTTGTTAGGTATGCAATGTTATGTAGCTTTGAAGTTAAATAAATTATTTGTAAGGTAGTTAACATGGTGGCTAAGGTAAAAAAGAAATTAGGCTAGGTAGTTTAGGTAAGTGGGTAGTTAGGCAGACAGTACATAGAGTAGTTAGATAGAAAGAAGTTAGGTAGATGCAAGGTAGGCAGTTAGGTAAGAAGTTATCTTGGAAGTTAGATATGTATTTAGGTAAGTTGGAAGTTCAGTGGCCAATTAGGTAGTTAAGATAGTAGGTTGGTTGGTATGTCGGTAGTTATGTAGGAATTTATGAAACTAGGTACAAAGGTAGGAAGGTAAATATTGGGATGCTAGGTATGTTGGTAGATAAAAAGGTAGATATGTAGGTAGTTAGGAAAGTATGTAAGTAGTTAGGTAGGCAGGAAGGTAGATAGTTAGAATGATAAACAGTAAAGTATATATGTAGGAAGGTAGGAATGTACGAAGAGAGTAAAATAAATATGTAGTTGTGTAGTTATGTAGGTTCTTAGGTGTGTAGGAAGGTAAGTATGTAAGACATTCATGTAGGTCAGAAGAGATATATGTAGTTAAAAATATAGGTAATTAATTAGTTTGGTAGGTAGTTAGGTATGTAGGTATAATTTATGTAGGGAGGCTGTTGGATAAGATGCTATGTAAGTGGGTGAGTAGGTAGGTAGTTAGGGAGGAATGAAATTAAGTTTGTTTTAATTAATATAAGTAGTTGTTAGTTGGGTAGTTTTGTAGTTTGGTTGAAAGTTATGTAGGTAGGAAGGTAGATGGGTAAGTAGGTAGGTAGATAGGTATGAAGATAAGTTAGGTAGATAATGTTAGTAATGAAATAAATATTAAATATAGGTAATTAAGTTAGGAAAATAATGTAAAAATGTAGGTATGTGAGTTGTGTAGTTATGTAAGTATGAAGGTAGGAATGGAGGTTTATATGTCTGTAGGAATCAAAGTATATATGTTTGAATAAAGGTAAGGAAGAAGATTAGTTGATAAGTTGGAAAGTAGGTAGTGAGGTTTTTATATAGGTGTGAAGTTAAGGTTTTTAGTTAGTATGGGTAGTTATGCTAGGTAAGAATATAACTAGTTAGACATGCAGTTAAGTTCTGTATTAAATTAAGGTTGGTATTTAAGTTAGGAATTTAGTTAATTAATGCAGATAGGTACGAAAGTAGGTAAGAAGGGTGGAAGGTAAGTAGGTATACATAAAAATATAGGAAGGTAAGTAAATAAATAAGTATGTAAGTAATTAGGTGGATAAATGTTGGCAGATAGGTTAGTAGGCAGGTAGGTCTGTAGGAAAAAAAGAAAGTTGAGTATGTAGGTAAGGAGGCTATATATGTAGGTGGGTAGAATAGTAGCGTTGTGGGTACAAGGGTAGGTGGGTGGTTATGTTTTTATATGGGTAGGAAGATTTTTATTTTACATATATGTGTTGTGAGGTAGGTAGGTGGCTTGGTGGTTTGGTAGGTAGGTGGGAATGTATTAAGGACTGTTAGTAGTTAGGTATGTACATATTTAGTAAGGTGGGGGAAGTTATTTATGTTGATAGGTAGGTTGGTCGTTAGGTAGGTAGAGATGAAGGAAGGTAGGTATGAAGGTAGGAAGGTAGGTAGTATGGTTCGTGGGAACTATGTAGATATGCTTATATGTAGGAAAGAAGATAGATAGAAATGTTTGTAGGTTTGTAGGCATGAAAATTAAGGTAGGTAGTTAAGGAGGTTCATTACTGTTAATGGGTAGGTTTATATAGTGAAGGTTCGATTGTTGTTATGCAGGAACATATGTAGGTAGGTAGAAAGATCGGTAGATAGGTGGGTAGGTTGTTTGGAATGAGTGTGAATGGTGGGTGGTTTGGTAGTTAGGTATGTTGGATGGTTGTGTAAAATGTAGGAAGGTTGAAAGTTTGAAAGAGTCGTAGGTATGAAGTTAAGGTAGGTAATTAAGATAGATATTTAAGGTAGGTAGGAATTTAGGTAGGTAGCTAGATCGGAATGGTATTTATGAAGATAGGTAGGTAGTAATGTACATAGCTAGGTAGGTGGGTAGGAAAATAGGCATGCATTTGCGAAGGAAGTTAGGTTGGTAGGTAGGTATTTAGCAAGGTAGGTAGGAGGGTAAATAAGTAGATATTTAGGTAGGTTGGTACACAGGTAAGTTGATAGTTATTATGGTAGGTAAATTGGAAGATGGGTAGGTAGATACATTGGTTGATAGTAATGTAGAAATTTAAAGATAGTTGTATGAAGTAAGAGAATGTATTAAATGTAAGTAGTTAAGATAGATAGTTATTAAATTTAGTTGAGGAAGTTAGTGAATGTAGGTAGGTAGTTAAGTTAGGAAGCTCGGTTGGTAGATAGGTTTGTTAGGTATAAAATTCGATTACTAGGCAAAAATTTATGTTTGTTTGTAGGTAAGAAGTTAGGCAGGTACGAAATTAAGAAGGTAGCTATTTTGGATAGGAAGGTGGGTAGTCATATAGGTGGTTGGGTAGGTAGGAAGAAAGGTAGTCATAGTTGTATGTACATTGTTAGCTATTTTGTAAGGTATGAAAGCAAGTAGGTATGTATGTATTGAATGTTGGCTGTTAGGTTGATAGAAAATTAAATAGTTCCGAAGATAGAAATGTAGGTATTAATATAGTTATGTAGGTATGTAAGTAGTTAGGCGTGTATTTTCGTAGGTAGTTAGTAAGGCATGAATATAAATAGTTAGGTAAGAAAGTTGGTAGAAATGTATGTATTTACTAAGTTAGGTGAAAAGGAAGTAGATTTGGTTAGTTGAGGTATGCAGTTGAGACAGGTATGAAAGTAAAGTATAAGTTTATGAAGATAGTTAAATTAGCTATTTATGGTAGGATGTTAATGTAGCAAATGAATTTAGTATGAAGTTAGGTAGTAAATTAAGAAGGTAGTTAAGGTAAAGAGTACGGCAGGTAGTTATTTTTGTTATGTAAGTAGTTAAAATAAGTTTGAAGTTATAGTGGGAAGTTAAGAATGGTAGTTAATGTAGGTAACTTAGGAAGTTAAGGGAGGTAGGAAGTTAGGGTAGTCAGTTTATTGAGGTAGGTAAGTAGGTAGATAAATGGTAAGATTGTAGGTAGATGGTAGGTAGGTATGAAGTTAGGTAAGTTGGTAGTTGGGAAAGTAGGAATTTAGGTTGCTTTTAAGGAGGGTAGGGTGGTAGGTCGTTGGGATGTATGGCTGTAGTTAGGTAGCAATTATCTGAAGTAGTTAATAAGATTAATTGTTAGGTATGTAGGTACATAGGCAGGTAGGAAGATTAGTATTTAGGCAGGAAGGTAGGAATGTAAGTAGTAAGTTTTGTAGGAAGGTAGATATTTAGGAAAATAGACAAGTAACTACGTAGGAAGGTAGGTTTGGAAGGATAGAATATATTTAGATATGAATTTGCATAGTTACTTAGGTGTGTAGGAAATTAAGTTTGTAAATTGTTATGTCTGTACGTAAGTCTGTAGGTATGTAGGTAGCTAGTAATGCATTTATGGAATTATGTTGAAAGGTTGTTAGTAAAGTAATTACATAGATATTTCTGTAGGAATTTGGGTAGGCATGTGTAGGGTGGTATGTATGAATGGTGGCAGCATTGTTAGGTATGTTGGTTGGAAGATATGTATATAGGTAATTAGGTATGTCGGTGGGATATTATGAAGTTAAAATTGGTAGTTAAGTTAAATAGTTAAAGTAGTTAGTAAATGTAGGTAGTTACAGAAGGTAGTTAAGGTAAGAAATTAGGTGGGTTGTTTTGAAAGTTATGTAAGTAGTTGGTAGGTGAGTATTAGATAGGCACATACATATATATAAGTAGGTATGTAAGTAGAAAGGCAGGTAGGAAGGACGGTATGTAGTTTGGTATGATAGTAACTAGATATAAAGGTAGATGGGTAGGAAGGAAGGTGCGAAGTTTGGTAGGAATTGAGTTAGATTAGGTAGTTAAGGTAGGTAGTTATGTTAAGAGTGTAGGTAGTTAAGTTATGTAAGTAGATATGAATATAGGTTAAGAATGAAATAAGGGTTAATAGTTATGATAGTTAAGTTAGGTAGGTAGTTTAGGTAGGTTTATAGCTACGTAATAGTGTAGGTAGGGTGGAGGGTATATAAGTAGGCATTTATATAGGAAGATAGTTTTGTAAGAAGGTAAATAGATAGGTAAGTAGGACCATACGTATGTAGATAAGAAGTTTGGCACATAGAAGAATTGGAAGGGAGAGAGATAGCTGTGTAGTTGGTTAAGTATATAGGTGGATTAAGTGGGTAAGTTTGTAGCAGAGTTGGTAGATCTGTTATTCGGTAGGTGGATATTTAGTTACATATATCCATGTTAAGTTAGGTAGGTGGCTGTGTGGAACGTTAGGTCGGTAGGTATGTATAGAAGTAGGCAGGTATGTATGTTTATGTTTAGTTATTTTGGTAGCTACAAAGACAGGCAAATATGTAGTTGGTTACATTGGGTGGTATTTATGTATTTTGATAAGTAGATTGGTTAGTAAGTAGGTTGGTAATGATGAAGGAAGGTAGTTATGTAGGTAGGAAGTTAGGTAGGTAGTATGGTTGGTGGGAATAAATTAGGTAGTTTGGTAGGTAATTGTGGCAGGTAGGAAAGTAGGTATTTTGGAAATAGGTATGGGAATTAGGTAGAAATATATTTAGGATGGTGTGCATGTAGGAATATATGTAAGTAGGAAGGTAGGTGGGAGTGTAGATAGGAATATAGGCATGTATTTGCGAATGTAACTAGGTTGGTAAATAGGTAGGTACATAGGATGGTAGGTGGAAAGATAAAAGGTAAATATGTAGGAAGATGCGTGTAGGAGATTTAGTAGATTCAAAAGTATAAAATTTAGGTGGATTAGACAGGTAATTATTTTAGATATGTTGGGTAGGTAATTTAGATTAGAAGGTAGGTATGTAGGGACAAATGTACGTAGGTAGAAACATATACAGGTGATTAGTTAGGTGGGTAGGTTGGTATGAGTGTGAATGGTGGTTTTGGTTGGTTGGTAGGTAGGTAGGTTGGAATGTAGGAAGGTAGAAAGCTAAGTAGGTTGGTAGGTATACAGTTAAGGTAGTTATGTTGTTAGGGTAGGTTGTAAAGTTAGGTAATTGTGAAAGGTAAGAAAGTAGGAATTTTGGAAGTAGGTAGTTCGCTAGGTAGGTATGTACATTAGGTAGGAAGATAGATAGGAAGGTGTGTATGTGGGTATATATGTAAGTAGGAAGGTAGGTGGGAGGATAGATAGAAAGATATGCATGAATTTGTGAAGGCAGGCAGGTTGGTAAAGAGGAAGGTACATAGGAAGGTAGGTAGAAAGATAAACAGGTAAGTATGTAGGAAGATGGGTGGGAAGGTAGCTAAGTAGCTAAGGTGGTAAGGTAGAAAATAAGGGTGGTAGTTATTAAGTAAGAGAAGGTAGAAAATGTGTGATGTTAAGGTGGCTAGTTAACAAAGTTAGTTAAAGAAGGCAGTGAAGGATGTTATTAATGGTATCTAGGTAGATAGGGTAGGTATCTAGGTAGATAGCGTAGGTATCTAGGTAGATAGGGTAGGTAGATAGGTTGTTTAGGTAGGTAACTAGGTGTGTATATAGGTAGGAATGTTGGTACGTAGGTATGAAGTTAGGTAGGTGTGAAGGTAAGAAGGTAGTTAGATAAGTACGAAGATGGCATAGTTAGATTAGGTAGGTAGTTATGGTAGGTAGTTACAGTAGGAGGTATGCTTAGATAGCTAAGTTCGGTAGGTATGTAGGAACTATGGTAGCTAGGTAGATACTTATGTGTATGTGGTTGTAAATTGAATAGGTGAGTGGGTGAATTGTAGGTAGGTATGTGAGTAGGTAGGTGGGAATATCGGTATGTAGTAATTTCGTTTGGTAGGAATTTCGGTAGGTAGGAAATTAGTTAGGTAAAAAGGCATATTGGTAGATAGGCATATTGGTGGATAGGTGTGTAAAAATGACGGGTATGTAGGTCGGTAGGAAGGAAATGATTTAGGTAGTTATTTAGGTGAGATAGTAAAGGTGTAAACAGATAGGTCTGCCGGTATGAGTCATGTAGTTAGATAAGTGAGCTTGTTCTTAGGTGGATTGGTGAGTGAGGGCAAACGGGTAGTTGGATTGGAGGTGGGCAAGTATATATATATAT
>NQII01001033.1:47630-81165 GCA_002778355.1 Clitarchus hookeri
ATGGCAGATATGTGGTTGGTTAGGTAGGTATAAATGTAGGTTTGTATAAAGTTATTTGGTATGTATGTAGGCAAGTAGGTTGGTGGGTAGGTATGTATGCAGGCAAGTAGGTTGGTGGGTAGGTAGGTTGGTGGGTATGTAGGTTGATGGGTACATAGGTTGGTGGGTAGGTAGGTTGGTGGGTAGGCAGGTTGGTGGGTAGGTAGGTTCATAGGTAGGAAGATATTTAAGTAGTTGCCAAGATATATAGATAGGTATGTAGGTGGTTAAGTATTTAGGAAGGTATGTACAAATATTAATAGGAAGGCATATATTTAGGTATTTATATAGGTAGGAAATTAGGTATGTGGGTATTTTGTTCGGTAAGCAGGTACATAGTTAGGAAGGTATGTATGTAAATAGTTAGGAAGGTAGGTAGGAATATATATATATATGTAGAGAGCAAGGTAGGCAGGTGTGTAGGTAAATAAGGTAGTACGGTTGGTTGTTAGGCTGGTATAAAGTAAAGGTTTTAATGAATGTCTGGTTTAAGATAAAGTAGGTAGTTAAGTTAGGTAGTTAACATAGTTAAGGAATTAGTTATGTAGGTAGTTACGAAGTTTAGGAAGGTGTTTAAGGTAAATAGTCATGTAGTTAGATATGAAATTTAAGGTAGGTTTGAAGTTAAATAATTTGTTTTAAAGGGAGTTATGATTTTTTATGTAGGTAGTTGATTTATGTTGGAAGTTAGCTTAGCAGTTTAGGAAGTGTTAGTAGTTAGGAAATTGGTGTGTATGTTGGTAGATAGACGTAGGTAGGTAAATGGAAGGTAGGTTGGAATGTAGAAGTTAGGTAGGATTGTAGGAAGTTAGGTAGTAAGGTAAGTTGATGGGTAGGTAGTTAGGTATGTTGGTAGTTCGGTGGCTAATTGAGGGGCAAGATGGTAGGTTGTTTAGTATGTTGATAGTTATGTGGGAATTTAGGAAACTGTGTATATGGGTGGACAGGAAGTTAAATAGTTAGATTTGTACTTTCATAGGTATGTAGAATGGTTGGTAGGTAGGAAGGTAGGTAGGAAGGTGGGTATGTAGGTAGTTAGGCAGTTAATTAAGTATTAAGGTAGGGAGGGTGGTCGATAGTTAGGAAGATAAACAAGTAATTAGGTAAGTAGGAAGGTAGTAAGGAAGGAAAATATATCTGAAGTTATGAAATTAGGTTGGTACTTAGGTATGTAGGAAGGTAATTATTTAGGTATATGTGTAGTTCAGTAGGTACATAGGTAGATATAAATGTAGACATGTAATAAGTTTGGTAGTTAGTTAGGTAGTTATGTAGGTTGATATTTATGTAGAGAGGCAGGTTGGTATGATGCTATGTAGGTGGGTGAGGAGGTAGGTTTGTTAGGGAGGTATGAAATTATAATTTTTGAATATAATAGGTTTTAATTTTTGTCATTAAGATAGGAAGTTATGGTAAGTAGGATCTTAAGTTAAGTAGTTATGTAAGGTAGGTGAGTGGGTTATGTAGGTAAGTAGGTAGGATGATAGATATGTAGAGATGCAGTTAGTTAGGTAGGAATGTATTTAGTTAGGAAGGAAGGTAGGTAGTATGTTATGTTGATAGGAATGTAGGAAGGTAAGTAGAAAGATAAGTAAGTTGGTTTGATGCAGGTACATATTTATGTAGGAATGTAGGGTTAAATGTAGGTAATTAGTTATGTTTCAAGGTAGGTAAATAGGTAGGAAGGTAGGTATGCAAGTATTTAGGTAGGTAGGAAATTATAAATGCAGGGAATAATTACATATGTAGGTATAAATGTATTTAGGTAGGTGTGTATGTTAGTGTGTGGGTGGGGCAGTTAGGTTATTAGGTTGACAGGGCAGGTAGGTAAGTCGGTAAACATGGCAGGTAATTAAGTAGGTAGACAGAGCAGTTAGGTAAGTAGGTCTGCAGGTTCATAAGTAGGTAGGAAGGTAGTAAAGTAGTAAGTAGGTACTTAGGTAAGTCAGCAGTTCAGTATGTGAATAAGTGCCTAGATGTATGGGTGTGTGGGTAGATAATTGAATAGTTTTATTTGTTTTTTGATAGTTAGCTATGGAGGTATTTATAAAAGTATGAAGATGGTTGGGACGGTATATGTTAAGAAGTTCGGATGTAATAATAATATAGTTAGAAATGTAGATACATATTTTGTTATTTTGTTAGGTTGGCAGGCAGGTGGATAGGTACATACATTGTTAGGGTGGTAGGAAGTTAAGTAGTTAGCAAAGTTGTTTGGTTGGTGGGTATTTCGGTAGTTAGATTTGTATGAAATAAATATGTAAGTTCTTAGTTAATTATGAATGTATAAATATAGTTAAATATGAGGAAAATAAATAAGTTGGTATGTAGGAAGGTTGTAATTAAGTATATAGGTTGGCTTGTAGTTTGGTTGGTAAGTATATTCTATGTTAGGTATGTATATATGATGAAAGAAGGTATGAAGAAATATGTTAGATCGGTTAGATACTTATGAATGTATGAAGGAGGCAGGTACATAAATATATATATAGAATGATAAATAAGTAGAAAAAAAGGTATGTAAGAGTTGAGGTATGTATGAAGTTAGTTTGGTAGATAGTTAGGAAGGTAGGTAGCGGGTATTTATTAAGGTAGAGAGGTGGGTGGGTGGGTAATACATTAGTGGAGAGGTAGATATAAAGTTAAGGTAGGTAGTTGAAAATAATTAAGGTAGGAATTTAAGGTATGTAGTTAATGTAGGTAGTTATGGTAAGTAAGAATGTAGGTAAGGAAAGTAAGTAAATAGCTAGTTATTTATGTAGTTAAGTTAAATATGAAATTATGGTTGCTAGTTAAGGTTGGCAAGGTATTACATATGTTTATAGGTAGCTAGTTAGGTAAGTATACATTTAGGGTGAAAGGTAAGTAATTTGGCAGGTAGATAGGAATACAGGATGGCAAGTAGGTAAATGGGAAGGTTGGCAGATATGTAGGTAGGCAGGTAGGAAGGTATGTGTGTAGGTGGATAGTTTGACAGGTTTTTAGGTTGGTAGATGTGTACGTGGGTAGGTAGGTATGTGGGTAGTTTAGAATGTAGGTAGGTATATATGTAGTTACATAGATGAGCGTCAAATGTAGGTAGGTGACTGCATGTGTAGGTAGGTGACTGGATGTGTAGGTTGGTGACTGGATGTGTAGGTAGGTGACTGGATGTGTAGGTAGGTAATTGGATGTGTACGTAGTTAAGTGGAAAGGAAGGCAGGTGTGTAGTAACAAAGGTAGGAAAGGGAGTTAATAAGTGGGTAGGTAGGCTTGTAGGTTGGTATGAGTGTGAATGGTATGTGGTTTGGTTGGTAGTTTGGTTAAAATGTAGGAATGTAGACAACTTGGTAGGTATGAAGTTATGGAAGGCATGAAGTTATGAATTTATAGTGTGTATATAAGATAGATACTTAAGGTAGGGAGGAAAGTAGATAATAAGGAATTTGGTAGGTAGCTAGTTACATTTGAAGGTAGTTAAATGTGAGTTAGGTACAGTAAGTAGGTAGTTAGATAGTTACGGTTGGTAAGAAGGAAGGCAAGTAGGAGAGTAGCTAGGAATTTAGGTATGTATTTGCGAAGGTAGGTAGGATTATATATAGGTAGGTTCATAGGAAGGTAGCAAGGAAGATAAATAGGTAGTTATGTAGGTAGGTTGGTACACATGTAGGGGCATTTGCAGTAGTTATGTAAGATGGTGATTAGGTAGATACATTTGTTGGTAGTAAGGCAGAACATTATGTAGGTAGGTTAGAAGTAAAATATGGTTGTAAAGATTAGCCGTTAAGTTAAATAGTTAACAAACTCAATTAAGTATGGTAGTGAAGATAGATAGGTAGTTAAGGTATGTTAGGTAGGAAATTTAGTAGCTAAGCAAGAGGGTAATTTCTTATGTAGGTAGGAATCCTGTAGTAATGTAGGCAGGTAGAAGGTAAGAAGGAGACATTTAACTATGTAGTTATGGAAGGTATATAAGGTAGGTAGTTATGGTAGATATTTACAGTATGAAGAAGAGTTAAGAATTAAGGCCTGTAAGTATGTAGGAACTAAGGTAGGTAGATATTTAAGTAGGTGGGTTTGTAGGTAGGTGTGTGGTTATATGACTAGTTGGTGGGTGAATTGTGGGTTGGTAGCTAGGAAGTTTGGTAGGTCGAAAATTAGGTAGTAAGAAGGTAGGTAGCATTATAGTAATGTAGGTAATTAGGTTGGTAGGATGTACATTAGTTAGGTAGATAGGTACATAGGTAGGTATACGGGTAAGAAGGTCAGTAGGTAAACCATGTAGATTGTTGGGTAGGGGTAACAATGTAGGTAGTTATTTATTATGTAGATATATACTTACATATATATAGTTATTTAGGTAGGTGGATATATATGTAGGTGGATAGGTGGGTGAGTTGACAGGCAGGTGGGTGGTTGTGTGAATTGGTGTTAGGTGATGGAGTAGGTGGGTGTGGTTTGAAGGGCGGGGTGGGGGGTTGGGTGGGAGAAAGGCAGGTATTTATAAAGTTGGGTAAGTAGTTAGGTATGTATTTAGAAAGATAGAAATGTATCTGGTAGGAATGTAGGTAGGAATTTAAGTAATTGGGTTTGTAGGTATCGAAATATAAATAGATTTTTGTTGCAGGTAGTTAAGGTAGGTAGGAATTTAATATATGTAGGCAGTTAATGTAATTTTTAAAAATAGGTAGATACAAAGGTGTCAAGTTAAGGTAGGCATGAAGTTAAGGTTGGTGTGAAGTTAAGGTGGGTTGTTATGATAATTAAGGTAGTTAAGTTTACATTTAAGGTATGTAGGTATAGTCAGTTCACGACTGGAAGAAACTTTTGAAAATCAACCTTTGAAAAAACACCCTAGCCGTTAGCTACATGCATATAACATTACAAACTGCGGCGAGCGCGGATACAGTTATGCCGTTAGGTTGCCAGCACAAAGAGACGAAATAGTTCCAAAGTTTTAACGTAATTGTTAATTTGTCGCTTACAAATAGGTTTCGAAAAGACTTGTATCTTATTATGCCAATTATTAATGATGTGATGCAAACGCATTTAGATTTCAATGTTTCTTGCATAGTCGCATGATCCCGCTCAAGGTGAAAGTAGAGCGGCCATTTGTTTACAAACCTTCGTTCCGTGTGTTGTTGGCGAGGTGTGGTCGCCACACGTGCCAGAGAATTTGTGCGATTATCTTGTTTAACCTATAATAATTCATTTATTGGTTTTTTTTTTTTTTTTTTTACTAATATCCGCACTTTATTATTTCTCGTTATGCCTATTCCTTTCGTTTCTGATATCTGTATAAGGGATTACTCGTAGTGCGTTCTCAAGTGTTTAATATTTTTAAAATTTATTTCAGGTTTGCTTAAAATTTTATTTACTGTATTTAACATTATATGTTGTGGTAGTTTTTGTGTGCAGTCATGATTTCTAGCAAGGTGAAGAAAAGAAAAGTCAGCATTCACCAACGCCAACAGGACATCATTAACCTCACCGAATCATTGTATTCCCTAATTATGCGAGAGGAAATGAAACCCTGCAACGTCGCGGAAAGAGCAGTAGAAATGTTCAAACGCTCCATATCCACAGTTCTAAGGTATGTTAAAATATATGTAGTAGTAACCATTGCATTTGCAAGTGGTGTGTGCTAAGGTCAATTATGTTGGCCTACGAAATGTGTTTACAATAACATAAAGAAAATTTGTTNTTTGCAAGTGGTGTGTGCTAAGGTCAATTATGTTGGCCTACGAAATGTGTTTACAATAACATAAAGAAAATTTGTTAACAACTTGATAACATCGTCGAACATTGTCTACGTGTCTTTTTAACCTTTTATTTGGGTAATTATTAAGTTTAGGGGGCTTTTCTGTAAAAAATAACAATAATTTCACGGAAAATGGTATATTTCCACTTCACTAATGATACAGAACACGAATATACGAGGGGCATTAACGTCCGACTTATTTCGTAACATGTGCCCACCTAACCTAACAGAACCTAACCCCACAATGGGTGAATCACTATTTTACATTTTTAAACTAACCTAGGATTGTTGGGTTTTACACTAACCTAGGATTGTAGGATTATATAGACTCAAATGTGAGTGTATGAATCACCTAACCAAAAGGTGGTATTACAATGGGTAATTAAAAATTAAAACTACTTTGTGTTGGAATTTGTGTACCCTGCGAGGGATTCTTCATAAACAACCCAATATATACAGTGGAAATTTATTATAAAGACAACTGACAATGGTAAGGAAAATTGCCTCTGTAGTGAGTTTGTTATAGCCAATTAATTTTATATAGGTTATGGAGAGATGGTGCATTTTAAGATTGAAGCAACTGCTTGTTTTGTATTTATAAGTTACATTGCGGCGTTAATTGCTATTGAATTGTTATACATCACTAAAAAGATTACAGTCGATATAACTGGAACTTCCCCTACTATTAAACATATCTGTATCACTTCACTAAACACGAGAGGACATCGTAATCGATGAAATCAGTCATAATCTTTTAAGTAAACAATTGTGTATTAATGCATTTCCCCAACACCACTGTTCTACAGCCATTGTCTTTTAGTTATTGTAAATTATCAGTGTCATATGTTTCACTTTCAGTGCTACATAGCCAACCTAATTTGCTTAATTTAAAAAGGACCATAATTCAGTTTCTGGGTCAACTACAGTTACTGATACCAAAAATATAGAAGGGTCATGGACAATGCACCATATCACAGCACACAGGTGTGAGCTCCAACCTTTTGTTTTTGAATAAATAAAATGTTTATATTGTTTGTGACATGTTAGATTCTGTGCTAGTCAACACAGGTATCGGGAAAACAGTTATATGTAATATGATAAAAAGTTTAAGAATGTCTAGCACAGTAGTTATAGACATTCTTATCACGTTCGCATTATAGAAGTATCCAATCATACTTTTGGTATCCAATAAATACTACCAAGAACCAAATATTTAAAAGTTTATGTTTTGGAAAGAATTGTGCTTAATTCAGACATTCTATACAACAGACATACTGTTGGCAACATTCAAGGGTAATACATTTTAATTTGTTGTATTGTGTGGTGATTTCAGCTGGAGAAGTTCCCCAACAGTAGCTGGAGGAAGGATGCCATCATCAATTGGCTGCAGGAGCACATCATTCCGTTTGCTGTATCCTTTTTTTTGCAAAATCTTTTTGTGTAGTGTAAAATTGTAGGGTAATGTTGTTGAGCATTGCTTTATAGCATTATATGTAAAGTAGCAGTCTACATCAGAGAGCAGCTATTAAAGAATGTAATTTTTTTTAAATAATTGGTTTCTAGTTTTTGGAGTGAAGATGGATCCATTCATTTCTTTTTTTTATAGTTGCTGCTGTGTTGAGTTGTTTATGTACTTTTTTGTTTTGATCTATGGTAATTCTGCTGCAAAAGGAATCACTACAATCCATTAGTTATTACCGGTACTTCTAACTAACTAATAAATAAATAAACAGTATTTATAAGTACTGCAGCTTATGACTTTAGGATGTTTTAACTTGATGCAAACTGGAGACGTTAGGATACACCATTGTCAGCTTCTTTAATTATTTTAAACAACAGTTCTCCCTAATATTTTGTTTACTGGAGCCACATTTTTTATTTATGTTTAATTTGTTTTTGTCATTTCTTTACAAAATCTGTAGCACACTTATTTTGTTCCTCCTCTAAGCATTTGCTTAGCAACATGTTTCAATTTAATTGTTTGAATATTAGACATTAGTGAAACCAATGTCTTTTCGTATTAGTTTTAAGTTAGATTTTTGTTTGGAAAAATATTTTAAGATAGCAACAGAGGTTAACAGCATTAAATACGGGCCCGGAGCCCAACTAAAACATAAACACAGCGGCCTACCGCCGGCTCAATTATTTGAACAAAGTCTGTCGGGTTGCATTTTTGTTGCAAACCCACTATAAGAGTTATGGGAACTTCGGTTCCTGACCTCGTGACAGCACGGCCATCCGGGGGCTTATGAGAGATTGGCGGTGCCATGTTTATGTTGTTGGATGGACTCCTTGAATGTTGACACATTTCAATGCAAAGTATTGTGCCACATCTATAATATGTAATCAAAGTGAAAGTTTTTCTCCCCCACCCACCACCCTCCCCCCTCAAGACAAAATCAAACACACACACACACACACACGCGAAACATCAAATTTTTAATACTCACATTTTGGGTTTATAGAATGAAATGTTTTTCGCTTGCATCGCATATTCTTTTGTGTGAAATTCTCAAGATTAAAAACTTTACGCTTGTGGAATATCCATTAATAATATATACATGACTTTTATAATGGGCACGTGCATGTACGAGCACATGTACACACACACAGTGGAATGTAAACATTGCATGTAAACATTACCATGTGACTGCCACATGGCAATGTTTGTTTACATTTGGCGGAAGGATATGAAATGGGCTTGAAAGTAGATCTTTAGCAGGGCTTCGAGAAAGTCTCTTCCAGTCGTGAACTGACTATAGCTTGGTTGCTAGGTATGTAGGAAATGAAGTATGCTGCTAGGTTGGAATATACGTATGTAGGTATGTTGGTAAGTATGAAGTAAAATAGGTTGTGTGGAGTATAAATAGGTAGGTATGTAGGTTAGTAGGAAAGTAGGTAAGTTAGTAGTAAGGTGGTTAAATAAATAGGTGCATAGGTAGGAAGGAAGATATTTAAGAAGTTAGGTTTGTAGGTGGACAGGTAGGTAGTTAAATAGGCTTGTGGGAAAGTAGGACGTTAGTTAAATAGGTAGGTACATATGAAGGTAAGTAAGTAAGTTGTTAGGTATGTATATAGGTATATAGGAATGCAGGTATCTAGGTGGAAAGCTAAGTAGGTACATATGTGATTAGGAATGTAGTTAGTTAAGAAGATAATTAGACAGGTGAATATGAGGTTAAGGTATATAGTTAAGGCAGGTACTTAAGTTAACTAATTATGGTAGATAGTTAAGGTAGTACGGTATGTAGAATATAAGGTAGATAGATAGGTAGGTACGAAACTGAACATATATGTAGTTTTGAATGTAGGTGGGTGGATTGTTTGGTGTGTGGGTGGTGGAAGTGGGGTTGATGGGTTTGTTAGATGGGTAGTTATGTAGGTTTGTTGGGATTTTGGTAGGTAGAAATGTAGGTAAGTAGGTATGAATTTAAGAGAGGTTACTAAGGTAGGAGTCTAGGTAGGTGGTTGTGTAGATGGGTGGTGGTAGTTTGGTTGTTTGTAGGTATTAATGTCGGTATATTTGTAGAAAAGTATATAATTATATCAGTGTGTAGGAATATAGGTTTGTATGTTCTTATTGTAGTTACATACTTAGGGGGGGTTGTAGGTAGGCATGAATGAAGGAATGTAGGTAGGAATATAAATCGGTATGTATGCATGTGTGTGTTAATTGGTACATATGATGTTATGTGTGTGAGTATTTATATAGGTAAATGGGTAGGTAGGAATATAAGTAAATAAATAGTAAGGTAGGTATGCAGGTTATTATGTTGGTAGGAAATTTGATAATTAAGTAGCTATGCATGTTGGTGGGTAGTTATAAAGGTAGGTACAATGTTATGTAGATAGGGATGAAGTTAAGGTTAGTAGTTAAGGTTGGTTGTTAAAGTTAGTGAAAATGGTAATTATTTAATTTGGTTAAGGTAGGAGGTTAAGTTAGATATGTAAGTAGGAACTAAGGTAAGTAGATAGGAAGTTAGGAAGTTATGTTGATAGGTAGTTAGATATTTAGGAATGTGGGGAAGGTATGTGTGTAGCAAATTTGGTAAGAGGTTAGGACAGTAGTTAGATATATGAAGGAAGGTATTTAGATATGTACAAAGGTAGGTATGAAGGTAGGAAGATGAATAAGTATAAATGTAGGTATGTATGTATGTGAAAATGTGGATACAAAAGTGGTTGGTTGGTAAAAATCTAGGTATATATTTAGGAAGGTAGGTATGAAGGAATTTAGATGGTTAGGAAAGTGGTTAGATAGGTAGTTGTGTGGGTATGTAGGTGTTTCGTTTGGTATGTAGAATTGTAGGTAGAGTAGGAAGAAACATATTTAGTTATTCGTTAAGTATATAAGCAAATTAATAGGTGGGTTGGTATGTTGACTGGTAGGTAGGTAAATAATGAAATGTTTGTGAAGATAAATAGGTAGGCATAAATGTAGTCAGGTATTTAATTGTTTATGTAAATATTTAGGTAGTAGTTAGAATTGTATGTATGTAAATAGTTAGGTGGGAAATTAGGTAGGAAGGCATGTATGCAGGGAGGAAGTAAAATAGGTAGGTATATGGGAGGGATTAAAGGTAGGTAGGAAGGTAATCAGGTAGGAGGCAATTATGCAAGAAAGTAATTAGGTAGGTATGAAGTGATGGATTTTAGTTAACGTAGGAAGATAAGGCAGGTAATTACAGTAGGTATGCAGCTATTTAAGGTTGGGGGAAGGTATGTAGGAAGGAAGGTAGGTAGGAAATAAGGTAGGTAGGATGGTGAGGAGGTAGTAAGTGGGAAGGTAAGAAAAAACGTAGGTAAGAAGGAAGGTATATCGGTGGATAGGTAGGTGGGAATTATGTGGGTTGGCAGGTGGAATAATGGCAGGTGGCTTGGTAGGTGTGTAGACAAGTAGGTTGGTAGGTGTTAATGAAGTACGATTTGAAATTACGGTAAATATGAAGTTAAGGTAGGTTGTTAAGGTTGATAAGAAGGAACGGGGTTAGGAAGTAGGTAGAAAGGTATGTAGGAAGGTAGTTAGATAGAAAAGTTGGTAGAATTTTATGTAGGAAGATAAATAGGTCGGTATGTAAGTAGGTTGTACGAATTTGCGTATCTAGGTAGGTCGAAAAGGGTTGGTAGGAAGTTACATATATACGTAGAACTGTAAACAAGGTTGGTAGGTGGTTAGGAAGTTAAGAATATGGTTTATTTAGGTAGTTGAAGCAGCTAGCTAATGTAGGTATTTAAATTATATATTAAATGTAGTACATTAATGTAGGGAGTAAATCGTAGGTAGATAGTTTAATTATGTAGATAGCTAGGAAACTAAGTAGGTAAGTATTTATGTATTTAATTAAGTAGGCAGATAGAAAGGAAGGTAGATAATGACCAGGTTAAAAGGGGCTAGGTGGATATGTGAGTAGATGGCAGATGGGTTGGTATGAGTGATAACGGTGGGTGGGTGGTTAGATGAGTAATTTGGAATTTTGGTTGGAAGGTATGAAGTTAGGAAGGTAGATGGATAGGTAGGAAGTTAAGGTAGGTAGTTAAAGTAAGTAGTTAAATAGGTTGTAAATGCAGGTACATAAGGTAAGAAGGTAAGTATGTAGTTAGATAAGAAAGTTGGTATACAGGTATGTATGTAGGTATTAAAGTATGTATATGAGTAGAAAGATAGATACAATAGATGGTATGTATGTAGGAATGTAGGTGGGTAGGTAGAAAGGTGGGTTTTTAGAGAGGTATGAAGTTAAGGTGGGTAATTAAAATATATATTTAATAAAGGTAATTATGGTAGGTAAGAAGATAGCAAGTTAGTTATAAAGATAAGTTTATTATGAAAATAAGGTTGGTACTTAGGTTAGGTAGGTAGTTAATGTATGTAGCTATGTAGGAAAGTAGGTAGGTGGGGTGGAAGGTGTGTAAGTAGGTATATAGAAAGATAGGTAGATAAGTAAATAAATAGGTAGGTAGGTAAATAAATAAGTAGGTAAGTATGTACACGAATAAGAATGTTGGCAAAAGGCAAGTAGACAGTTAGGTATGTATGTAAAAGTTAAGTGATTAGGTAAGTAGGAGGCTTTATATGTAGGTGGATAGAAGAGGAGGTTTTGTTGGTAGGGGGTAGGTAGGTGGGTAGGTATGTATGTGGGTATGTAGATATTTAGTAACATAGATGGTTGGTAAGGTAGGTAGGTGGCTTGGTGGGTAGGCATATGGCTTGGTAGATGGGTAGATAGGTGGGTAGGTCTGTTGGAATGTAGGTAGGAAAGTTGGTATTTAAGAATGTACATATTTAGTTTTAGGGAAATTAGGTAGGTTGGTAGGTAGGTATGGATGAAGGAAGGTAGTTATGTAAGTAGGAAGGTAGATAGTCAGGTAAGTGGAATAAATCAGATAGGTTGATAGGTAGGAATGTAAGTAGGTGTTGAGGTGTGAAATAAAGGTAGGTAGTTAAGGTAGGTAGACAAGGTGGCACATTGAGCTTAATCGGTATAGTAGGTAGTTTAGGTACAAAGCAAGGTATGTTGGAACAAAGGTAGGAAAGTAGAAATATAGGTAAATAGGCGAGTAGGAACGTAGGTTGGGTGGAACAACTGTGAATGGTGGGTGGTTTAGTAGGTAGGTATATTGGATGGTTTGTTAAATTGTACTTATGATGTTAAGGTAGGTAGTTAAGATAGATATTTAAGGTTGGTAGGAAGGAAAGTAGTTTAGAAGTAGGTAGTTAGCAGGGTAGGTAGGAAGGTTGGAAGGTGAAGGTAGGTAGGTAAGCATTTAGGAAGGTAGGTAAGAGGACAAATAGGTCCTTATGTAGGTAGGTTGGTTTACAGGTAGGTTTAGAGGTATTATGGTAGGTATGTTGGAAGATGTGTTGGTAGATATGTTGGTATATATTAATGTTGAAAGTTAGGGAGGCAGATATAAAGTTGGTGAAGGTAATAAACGTAAGTAATTAAGGCATATAGTTAACGATGTTAGTTGAGGAAAGTAGTGAAGGTAGGTAGAAAGTTTAGTTAGGTAGAAAATTAGATAGAGAAATAAAGGTATGTAGGTAGACAGTTAGGCAGGCGCGAAATGAAAAATGTAGTATGTATGAATTAATGCAGGAACATAAGGTAAATTTTTATAGTAGATACTTACAATAGGAAGTAAAGTTATATAGTTAATGTCTGTTGGTATGTAGCAACTAAGGTAGTATGTTTGATAGTTTTATATGTGTGTTGGTAGATGGTAGGTTGGATGGTCAGTGTTTGTTTAAGTTGGTTAATTGTCGGTAGGTAGGAAGTTTGCTAGTTTGGAAATTGGGTTGGTAATTATGTTTGTAGATTGATAGATATGTAGCAGTTCTGGAATGAAGGAATGTAGGCTTTGTAGGTAGGAGGTTAGGTAAATAGTTAGGTAGGAAAGTAGGTGGTTTGGATGTAGATATGTTACTAGGTATGTATGGGCATTATGTAGGAAGGTAGATACTAAGTTAGGTAAATAAGAAGGCAGGTAGGTTGGTTGGTAGACAGGTGGGCACGTATTTGCAAAGGTAGGTGTGTTTGTAAATAGTTAGGTTCATAGAAAGATAGGTAGAAAGATAAATAGGTAGATGTGTAAGTATGTTTGTACACAGGTAGGGAGGTTTTGTGGTTTGTATGTAGCAAGTTGGATGAGGTAGTTAGATACATTGGTAGGTGGTAAGGTTGCAAATATGAATTGTAGGTATTAAGTAAGGAAGGTAGTGATAGTGGTAGGTAGGTAGATAGGTTGTTTAGGTCGGAAATTAGATAGCTAGGAATGAAGGTAGGTATGTATGTAGGTAGGAATGTCGGTGTGTAGGAAGGAAGGTATGTAGGTGTGAAGGTAAGAAGTTAGATATGTATGAAGTTGATATAGTTAGATAATGTAGGTAATTAAGTTACATAGTTAGTGTAGGAAGTATATTTAGGTAGTTAAAATCGGTAGGCATGTAGGAACTAAGGTAGATAGGTAGATTTATATGTGTGTGAATGTGGTTGACCATTGAAAAGGAAAGTGGGGGAATTGTAGGTAGGTATGCGAGTAGTTAGAGGGAATTTCGGTAGTAGGTAGAAAGTTAGTTTGGTGGGAAAGTGTATTGGTAGATGGGAATGTAACAAAGTAGGAATGTAGGTATGAAGGTCGGTTCCAAGGAGGTTAGGTAGTTAGTTAGGTAAGTAGGTAAATATGTTCATAGGTTGGTAGGTCTGTAGGAATCAAAGTAGAAAATTTAAAGTTCGTCAGGTGAATTGGCGAGTGAGTAAATATGGGTAGTTGGATTGGTAGGTGGGTATTTATATATGTGGGCAGGTAAAAATAATGATCAGTAGGAGGATAGGTAAATAGGTGGTTGGTTAGGTAGGTAGAAAAGTAAGTGTTAANAGGTGGGTATTTATATATGTGGGCAGGTAAAAATAATGATCAGTAGGAGGATAGGTAAATAGGTGGTTGGTTAGGTAGGTAGAAAAGTAAGTGTTAATATAGGTATGCATTAAGTAATTTTGTTAGGTATGTAGGCAATTAAGTTGGTAAGTAGCTGTAGGTAGGAAGATAGTTGAATAATTGCGAAAATATTAAGATATGTATGAAGGTAGTTAAGATTGTATGAAGGCAGGTATGAATATTAATATGAAGGATACATTATTAGATATTTATACAGGTAGGAAATTAGGTTTGTATGCATTTAACTAGGTATGTAGGTAAGTATTTTGGAGGGTATGTATGTAAAATAGGGTAGGAAGGTAGGTAGGCAGGTATGTATATAGAGATCAGGACAGGTAGGTGTGTAGTTAAGTAGGGTTTTTGGTGGGTAGTTAGGCAGGTAAAAAGTTAAGGTAGTTATGAATGTATGGTATAAGTTAGAGCAGTTAGTTAATTAAGATAGTTATCATAGTTAAGGTATAAGTTATGAAGATGGTTAGGTAATTAAGGAATGTAGAAAATATAAGTAGTTAGGTGCATAGTTATGTCGTTAGGTATGCGATCTAATGTAGGTTTGAAGTTAAATAAGTTATTTATAAGGTAGTTAACCTTGGTAGTTAAGGTAGGTAGGAAATAGCATTGGGTGGTTAGGAAGATAGTAGTTAGAGCAGTTATAGAGAAGGAAGTTAGGTCGATGCAAGGTAGGTAGTTATGTTGAAAGTTAAGTATGTAGGAAGTACAGTGGCTAATTAGGTAGGTAAGATAGGATGGTTGGTATGTCGGTAGTTATGAAGGAATTTAGGTAGTTAGGCATATAGGTATTAAGATAAATAGTTGGATGGTTGGTAGATAGGAAGGTTGTTATGAAGGTAGTTAGTTAGTTATGTCAGTAGTTAGGTAGGCAGTAAGGTAGATAGTTAGAATGATAAATATGTAAGTATGTAAGTAGGAAGCTAGAAAGGTACGAAGGAATATAAATAAATATGTAGTTGTGTAGTTAGATAGATTCTTAGGTATGTAGGAAGGTAAGTACGTAAGTCGTTAATGTAGGTCAGAAGGAATATAGATAGTTAAAAATATAGGTAATTAATTCGTTTGGTAGAGTTGATAGGGATGTAGGTAGGTATTTATGTAAGGAGGTGGTTGGATATGATGCTATGTAAGTGGGTGAGTAGGTAGGTAGTTAGGGATGTATGAAATTAATTTGGTTTAATTAGATAAGTAATTGTTAGTTGGGTAGTTTGTTTGGAAGTTATGTAGGTAGGAAGGTGGATGGGTAAGTAGAGGGGTAATTAGGTGGGTAGGTAGGTATGAAGGTGACGTGAACCAGGCGTTCACTGGTACCTTTGTGCCCACTGTGACTGTCGCCGTAGTGTCCTCCACTCCAGATGCAGCACACCAGCGGGAATATGTGCAAGAGTGATAGTGTATTCAGTGTCTATCAAGTGTATTTGTCCATGTGTGATAGTGCACCGTGTCATTAATTTAACCAGTGTCAGTAATTATTCAGAGTTTAACCATTTAATCATTATTATTTACCAATATACTTTCATCAGTATAGTTATTTAGGGTTATATGTGTATATTCAGTATTTATGTATACCATAATTATCGTGTGTCAAAACAGACATCACATACATAGCCAGCCAGGGACATGTGACATTGTTAAGTTGGCAATACAGTGGCTGCTGCGTAAAATATTTAATATTAATATAATTGTGTTTTATTATGTAAGTTGTATAGGGTAATTGTGTTTGATTATGTTAATTTAAGGTATATCATTTTTACATCTCATTAGCATTTTAAGTCGCATTGTGTTTCATCTGTCAACCGCCAGGTGTCGACCGCGCTTAGGTAGCGCGAGCCGGCGCAGCTCTGAGTCTAGTCGGCAACATCACTTCAACGCGGCCGGACATGGTAAGTCTCTTACTTCACAAGAACTTCGGTGCCAGCCCCTCAGGCTGCAACCTCACTCAGCAATCGTATCATCACATCATCCACGAAATAACTAGTATTTTTATGTTATATCGCACCGAGGAGAGAGCAGCGTCACGCGCCTTAATTATAATCCAGCAGTGTGTTACATAGAATGACCATGCGGTCAACACGTGTTTGTTCGAAGTGTTCAATAAAATAATTATATTCCAGATAAAACGTGAGTGCGTTCATTAATTCAGGCGTGCGCAGCGGCCATACAGCTCGCAATTTCATAATATCTGACGGTGTGTTACCAAAGCCATTAGGCCGTCGGCCGAACGACCCTAAATCTCATCAGCTCACCGCAGAGCTGTGGCGCCAGGCACATACATAATTATTACATTCCAACTCTGGTAACCTCGCGCGACAAAGGTAAGGTAGATAGTTAATGTTAGTAATAAAATATATAGTAAATATAGTTAATTAAGCAAGGAAGATAAGGTAAGAAGGTAGGTATGCGGGTTGTGTAGGTAAGTAAGTATGAACGTATGAATGGAGGTTTATATGTCTGTAAGAATTGAAGTAGATATGTTAGAATATAGGTAAGTAAGAAGGTTAGTTGATAAGTTGGAAAGTAGGTAGGTAGGAAGGTAGGTGTAGGTAGGAAGGAGGGTTTTATATAGGTGTGAAGTTAAGGTTATTTAGTTAGTATAGGTAGTTATGCTAAATAAGAATATAACTATTTAGATATGAAGTTAAGTTCGGTATTAAATTAAGGTTGATATTTAAGTTAGGAATTTAGTTAATTAATGTAGATAAGTACGAAAGTAAGTAAGAAGGGTGGAAGGTATGTAAGTAGGTATATAGAAAGATAGGTATTAGGTTTATAAATAGGTATGTAAGTAGGTAGGTGGATATAAACGTTTGCAGATATGTTAATACATAGTTAGGTATGTAGGTAGATGGGAATTTGGGTATGTAGGTAAGTAGGAGGCAAGGTATATAGGTGGGTAGAAGAGTAGGTTTGTGGGTATAAGGGTAGGTGGGTGGTTATGTTTGTATGTGGGTAAGAAGATTCTTATTTTACATAGATGAGAAATAAGGTTGGTAGGTAGCTTGGTGGGTGGGTAGGTAGGTTTTTAATGTATTAAGGAAGGTTGGCAGTTAGGTATGTATATATTTAGTAAAGTAGGGGAAGTTATTTAGGTTGATAGGTAGGATGGAAGTTAGGTAGGTGGAGATGAAGGAAGGTAGGTAGTATGGTTAGTGGGAATTATGTAGATAGGTTTGTAGGTAGGAAAGAAGGTAGGTAGGGATGTAAGTAGGTTCGTAGTTTTAAAATGAAGGTAGGTAGTTAAGGTGGTTCATTATGGTAAATAGGTAGAGTATATAGTTTAGGTTCGATTTTAGGTATGAAGGGACAAATGTAGGTAGGTAGAAAGAACGGTAGATAGGTGGGTATAAGTGGAATAAGGCTGGAATAAGTGTGAATTTTGGGTGGTTTGGTATGTAGGTATGTTGGATGGTTGGTTAAAATGTGGAATGTAGAAAGTTCGAAAGAGTCGTATGTATGAAGTTAAGGTAGNGTAGGTATGTTGGATGGTTGGTTAAAATGTGGAATGTAGAAAGTTCGAAAGAGTCGTATGTATGAAGTTAAGGTAGGTAGTTAAGATAGGTATATAAGGTTGGTAGAAAGGAAGGTTGTTTGCTAGGTAGGTAGGTAGCTATGTTGGAATGGTATTTATGAAAATAGGTACATAGGAATGTATATAGCTAGATAGGTAGGAAAAGAGTCATGTATTTGGAAAGGAAGATAGGTTGGTAGGTAGGTATTTAGGAAGTTAGGTAGGTATGTAGGTAGGTTGGTAAACAGGTAGGTTGATAGTTATTATGGTAGTTATGTTGGGAGATGGGTAGGTAGATACATAGGTTTATAGTAATGTAGAAAGTTAGAGAGGGCGGTATAAAGTTAGAGAAGGTATANAGATGGGTAGGTAGATACATAGGTTTATAGTAATGTAGAAAGTTAGAGAGGGCGGTATAAAGTTAGAGAAGGTATAAATGTAAGTAGTTAAGGTAGATAGTTAACAAAATTTGTTGTGGAAGGCAGTGAATGTAGGTAGGTAATTATGTTAGGTATCTCGGTAGCTACATAGGTTTTTTAGGTATGAAATTAGATTGCTAGGCAGAAATTTAGGTATGTTTGTATATAATGAGTTAGGCAGGTACGAAATTAAGAAGGTAGAAAGTTATGTATGAAAGTAAGGCATTTATATAAGGTTGATAGTTATATTAGGTGGTTACTTAATGATTTCAAATTGTATAGTTGAGGCCTGTAGGTATGTAGGAACGAAGGTAGGAAAGTAGATAGTTAGATAGGTGTGTTGGTATGTTTTATTGTAGGTGACCAGTGGGTGTATAAGTAGGTAAATTGTCGGTAGTAATGCTAGTTCAAGGGTAGGAAGTTTGCTAGGATGGAAATTAGGTAGTTAAGAATGTATGTATTTTGATAGGAATGCAGGTATTTAGGGTTTATGAAGGAGGTTAGGTAAATAGTTAGGTATTTAAGTAGGTAGATAGTTACTTTAGTAGGCTTATAGGTAGATAGGTAAGTAGGTAGTGATTNTAAATAGTTAGGTATTTAAGTAGGTAGATAGTTACTTTAGTAGGCTTATAGGTAGATAGGTAAGTAGGTAGTGATTGGGAGAGTGGGAGGTAGATGGGTAGGTGGATTATTGGGTGGGAAAGTATATAGGTAGCTATTTTGGGTAGGTAGGACTGTATGCATGTAGCTGGTTGGGTAGGTAGGAGGNGGGAGAGTGGGAGGTAGATGGGTAGGTGGATTATTGGGTGGGAAAGTATATAGGTAGCTATTTTGGGTAGGTAGGACTGTATGCATGTAGCTGGTTGGGTAGGTAGGAGGAATGGTAGGTATATTAGTATACACATTGTTATCTATTTTGTAAGATTTATAAGCAAGTAGGTGTGTGTGTGTGTGTGTAATTAAGGTTGGCTGTTAGATAGGTAGAATATTAAATGGTCGCGAAGATAAAAATATATAGGTATAAATATATATATGTAGGTATGAAAATATTTAGGCAGGTATGTTGGATAGGTAGTTATTAAGGTATGAATGCAAATAATTAGGTAGGAAAGTAGGTAGAAATGTAAGTAGATGATTAGGTAAGTAGATAGGTATTTGGCTAGTTGAGTTTTGAAGTTTATGATAGGTATAAATATATGGTATAAGTTAATATAGTTAGTTAAAGTACCTTTTTAGGGCAGGTTGTTAATGTAGCGATTTAATTTAGTTTTGTAGTTAGGTAGGAAATTTAGAAGGTAGTAAATGTTTGTAGTTCTTTAGGTAGGTATGAAGTTAGGTATTAAGTTAAAGTAGGTTGGAAGTTATAGTGGGAAGTTAGGAATGGTAAGTAAAGCAGCTAACTTTGGAAGATAAGGGAGGTAGGTAGGAATTTAGGTAAGCAGGTAGTAAGGTATGTAGCCAGGAAAATAAGAATTTAGGTGTCTGATAAGGAGGGTAGAATGGAAGGTTCTTAGGAACGTATGTCGTGAGATAGGTAGCTACATTCTGAGGTAGTTAAGGGGATAAATTGTTAGGTATGTAGGTATATATATAGGTAAGAAGGATGGTATATAGGTAGGAAGGTAGGAATGTAAGTAGTTAGTTATGCAGGAAGGTAGATATTTAGGAAAATATACAGGTAAGTAAGTATGTGGGAAGGTAGGCAGGAAGGAAACTAAAGATTTAGGTATGTTGTTACATAGTTACTATGGTGTGTAGGAAGGTAATTATGGAAGGGGTTTTGTCTGTAAGTAGGTCAGTAGATATGTAGGTAGCTAGGAATGTATTTATGTATCGACATAGGAAGGTTGTTATCAATGTATTGATATAGGTATTTAGGTAGAAATTTGGGTAGGAATGTGTAGGTTGGTATGTATGAATAGTGACTGGGTTGTTAGGTAGTTTGGTTGGAAGGTATGTTGGTAGTTAGGTATGTGGGTGTGATGGTATTCAGTTAACATTGGAAGTTAAGTTATGTAGTTAAAGTAATTAGTAAATGTAGGTAGTTTAGGTAAGTAATTAGATGGATTGTTTTGAAAGATATGTAAGTAATTAGTAGATGTGAATATATATAGGCACATAGGTAGATATATAAGTAGACATATAAATTGAAATTCAGAAAGGAAGGATGGTATGGAGTTTGGTAGGATAGTAGCTAGATAGGAAGGTAGGTAGGTAGGTAGGAAGGAAGGAAGGTGTGAAGTTTGGTAGAAATTGAGTTATGTAAGGTTATTAAGGTAGGTAGTTTTGGTATTTAAGTAGATATGTAGCTAAGTTAAGTATGAAATTAGCATTAGTAATTAAGATAGTTTAGTTAGGTAGGCTGCAGCTAGGTAAGAAAGTAGGTAGATAGGGTGTAGGGTTTGTAAATAGGTATGTATATAGGGAAATAGTTAGTTGCGAAGATAAATAGTTAGGTAGGTAGGACTTTAAGTAGGCAGATAAGAAGTTTGACACATAGGAGCATTGGCAGGTAGGGAGATAGGTATGTAGGTGGCTGGATATATAAGTGGATTAAGTAGGTAGGTTTGAAGAGTATGCGGGTATGATAATCAGTAGGTGAATATTTAGTTACATAGATCTGTTGTGAGTTAGGTAGATGGCTGTGTGGAAAAGTAGGTCGGTAGGTATGTATGGAAGAATATAGGTAGGCACGTTTATGTTTAGTTATTTTTTAGGTATGAAGACAGGTAAATAGATAGTTGGTTACATTTGGTGTTTTTTAGGTGGTTTGATCGGTAGATATGTTAGTAAGTTGGTAGGCAATGATGAAGGAAGGTAGTTATGTTCGTAGGAAGTTTGGTAGGTAGTAGGTATGGTGGAAAAAAGTTGGTAGTTTAGTAGATAGAAATTAATGTAGGTTAGAGATTAAGTAGTTCAAAAGTATTAAATGAAGGTAGATATGGTAGGTAATAATGTTAGATATGTAGCATAGGTAGTTTTGGGAAGAGGTTAGGTATGTAGGGACAAATGTACATAGGTAGAAACATAGCAAGGTTGATAGTTAGGTGGGTGGGTTGGTTTGAGTGTCAATGGTGGTTGTGGTGGGTAGGTAGTTTGAAATGTAGGAAGGTAGAAAGCTAAGTAGGTTGGTAGGTATAAAGTTAAGGTAGGCATGTTGTTAACATAGGTTGTTAAGATAGTTAATTTTGGTAGGTATGTAGGAAAAAGTAGATCACTTAGAGACGTAGGTATATATGAAAGAAAGTAGGTATATATGTATATATAATGATATGCAAGTAGGAAAAAAGGTTGTTAGTGTTTAGGTATGTAAGTAGTTTGTTAGGTATGTATGTTAGTTAGATAGTTCGGTTTCGCAAATAGTAAAGTATGTAGGAATGTAGGAAGGTAAGTAGGAAGGTATTTCTTAGGGAAGAAATGTAGGTAGGTGGGTAATAAATTAGGTGGAGAGGTAGTTAAGAATTTAAGGTAGGTATTTGTACTTACTTGAGGTAGGAATTTAAGGTAGGAAGTTATAGAGATAGTTAAGGTAAGTATGTAGGTAGTTAAAGAAGGTAAATAAATAGCTAGTTATGTATGAAGTTAAGATAGGTATGAAAGTAAGGTTGGTAGTTAATATTGGTAATGTATTACTTATGTGGCTACAGAAATAGTTAGGTAAGTATACATGTAGGGTGGAAGGTACATAAGTTGGTAGGTAGATAGGAAGACATGTAATTAGTTAGGTAAATTAAAAGGTGGGCAGTTATGTACTTAGGCAGGTAGGATGGTAGGTATGTAGGTGGCTAGGTTGACAGGTATTTAGTTTGGTAGGTTTGTATGTGGGTAGGTAGGTCTATGAGTAATTATCTATATGGGTAGGTAGTTATGAAGTTACAAATATTGGTGTTAATTTAGGTTGGTGATGGTTGTATAGGTAGGTTGGTCAGAATTTAGGAATGTAGGATAATACATATTTAATTTTTTGTTAGTGAGGAAGACAGGCAAGTAGATAGTTGGGTAGGTAGGTATGGAATAGCTAGGAAGGTTGTCATGTAGGTTTGTAGGTATGAAGGATGAATGCAGATATGTAGGTAGAATTTAGGTTGTACGGTGGGGATTAAGTATGTATGTTGATAGGTTGGTAGGAATGAAGGTAGGTAGGAATGAATGTAGGTAGGAATGAAGGTAGGTAGGAATGAAGGTAGGTAGAAATGAAGGTAGGTAGGAATGAAGGTAGGTAGAAATTAAGGTTGGTAGGAATGAAGCTAGGTAGGAAGGAATGAAGGTAGGTAGGAATGAAGGTAGGTAGGAATGAAGGTTGGTAGGAATGAAGGTAGGAATGAAGGTAGGTAGGAATGAAGGTAGGTAGAAATGAAGGTTGGTAGGATTGAAGATAGGTAGATATGAAGGTAGATAGATATGAAGTTAAGGTTGGTATATTGGGTGGGTAATTGTGGTAGATAGGTGGGGTAGGTAGTTAAGTTGAAAGGAAGGTAGGTGTGTAGCAACAAAGGTAGGAAAGGGGGTTAATAGGTGGGTAGGTAGGCTTGTGGATTGGTATGAGTTTGAAGGTATATGGTTTAGTTGGTAGATTGGTTAAATAGTAGGAATGTAGACAATAAACTTGGTTGGTAGGTATGAAGTTAAGGAAGTTATTTATTTGAGGTGAGTATTTATGATAAATATTTAAGGTAGGTAGGAAGTTAGGAAATGGGAAAGTTGGTAAGTTTCTAAATATTTAGGTAGTAATAATAATAATGGCGTATGGGGAGTGCACCCTAGGGCGAGGCAACACCCTCCGAAGCGACGGTTCTTTCCAATTGGGACCCGTAGGTGACCGCCATCCTTGGGCATGACAGAAATGAGACCCTAGAATTGAGCGGCGCTGGAATTCAAGGGCGGGGGAAACGGGAGAACCCCGAGAAAACCCGCCGGCAAGTGGCATCGTCCAGCACGATTCCCACATGCGAAAATCCGGGAGTGAACCCGCCGGGGATCGAACCCGGATCGCCGTGGTGGGAGGCGAGCGCCCTGGCCACTGCGCCACCACTGCCCCTTATTTAGGTAGTTAGATAGGAAGTTAGAAAGGTAGTTAGGTAAAGGTATTTATTCCATTGCATCTATGTATATAAAATTAGGTATAGTTAGGTTATTTATAAGTAGTTATAGGTTGTAAGGAGTAAATGATTTTGCAAAAAGATAGGTATGTATGGGTAGGTGTTGTAAGGTAGGAATAGGAAATGTAGGTATTTGATGGTATTAATACGAAGATAGATATAGGTAGGTTGTTAGGTAGGTATGTATGTACATATATAGTTAATTAGTTATGTAATTTTGGTATTTCGGTAATTGGTTAGTTAGAAATAGGTAGATTGGTAAAGTTGTGTAGGCATAAGAATGAAAATTGGTATAGGCATTTAAGTATAGGAAGTTAAGTATTTGTTGGTACATCGTTATACATTGGTTTGTATAGCGGAGGCAGGGAGTTTTGTTAGAATATAGGAAGGTATTTAGACTGTGATGTAGGAAATCAGGTGGTTCGAATGTATGTAGATAGGTGTGTATATAAGTAAGTGATTCATGAAGGTAGTAATGTAGGTATTTCATTAGCAAAGTAAGTAGGTATGTTGATCATTATATAGGTCGGTTGTTAGGTAGATATGTATATATTAGACAGTAGGTAGGAATGGTAGTCATAGATAGGTAGGAAGAGGTACATGAGTATATGATGGTTGGTATGTGTATATAAGCAGGTATCGCAAGGTGTATGTAAGTAGATATTGGTAGTTCGATATAGACATGTAGTTATGTGTAGGTAGGTATAATTTTATAGATATAAAAAGGGTTTGTAAGGAAGGTATATCTAGGTAAGTATTTATATAGGTAGGTGTACATTTGTGGGCATATGAAGGTACGTATTTATAGGTAGATAAATTTAAGTAGTTACACATGTATAGATAAGTAGGATAGGTAGGTATATGTAGTATATATATATATATATATTGTTACTTTGGTCTTATAAATTAAATATAAATTGATGGATACAAATTGGTAAATGTTTGTTAGGTAGGTAGAGGAAGGAATATGTAGGTGGAGAAAGGATTTTAGGTAACTATGTAGGGAGTTTTGTAGGCATTTGCATATATAAATAGGTAGGAAGGTAGGTTTCGGAAAATATCTTTAAATAGTGTGATAAGTAGGTTTAGGAATGCAGATATAGGTAGGTAGGTTTTTGTTGTTATATATAGGTTAATAGTGATTGATAGACAGAAATGTGTTGTTTGGTAAATAGGAAGGTGTTTTGGTCACCAATTAAGAAGATATAGGAATGTATATATTTGCAGTTATGGAGTTATAAGTAGGTAGTTAGAAATGTGTAGGGATATAGTTAGGTATAAGTCTAAGTATAAAGATATATTTAAATTGGTAGGAAGGTAAGTTATTATAAAGGTAGGTATGTAAGTAAGTACATGTAAGCAGAGTTGTATGTAAATATGTATTAATGGAATTGTATCTGTAGGAAGTTAGGTAGGTTGGAAAGTAATTAATGTAGGTAAGTCGTTTATTAGGTATGGCTGTTAGGTAAATAAGTATGAATGTGAAAAGAAAAGTAGGAATGTTGGTTAGAAGGTAGGTACTTTCTTAAGTAGGTTTATTTATTCTTGTAATTTTGGTGTATAGGTTAGGTATTTATATATGTAGGATGGTAGGTTATTAGGTATGATTCTAGTAAGGTAGGTAGGGTGTTAAATAGCTTTCGGTAGGTCGAAAGGAAGGAAAATATTGTGGTAGCTTGGTAGGTATAAGTAGTTAGGAATAAGAAATGTAGTGTGATATACAAAGGCCATATAGGTAGTTGGGTAGGTTATTTAGGTATCTATGTAGGTAGGTAATTAGGGATATAGTTAGGTAGGAAGGTAAGAAGGAACATATGTATGTAGTTAATTAGGCAAATATGGGAAGATAGGTAGAGGTTGGTTGGTATAGGTACATATATGTGGGTAATGGTCGATATGTATAGGTAGGTAGAGATTGGAAAAATAGGTAGATATATATAGTTAAGTATATGTAAAACAGTTAATAAGGATAGATAGCTATAAAATATATAGGTAGGTAGAAAATAAGGTAGGAAGGTAGTTATCAAACAATGTATAAGTAGGCAAATAGGTAAAGCTATAGAGGTACAGGTAGATATATAGGAATGTATATTATGGTAGAGAGGTATATGCAGGTATAAAGATATAGTTGTAGGTAGGAATTTACTAAATCATAAGTAGGAAAGTGAAAGTTATAGATAATTAAGAATTGGTACCAAGGTATTGGTATGTATATAGGTAGGAAACTAGGTATTTAGGTAGGTCATTAAGCAGTCAGGTAGTTAGGTATATGAAGGTTTACATCTGTATATATATCTATAAATAGTTATGTAGGTAGATGAGAAGTTATCTAAGAAGGAATATTGCAAGGCAGGTAATATGGTATACTAAGCAGTTAAATACTAGTAAGTAGGCAGGTTTAATATAGTTGGTTTTATGGACTTTGGTATGAAATGTTGTATTTATGTAAGTATATAACATGCAGATAGGTTTTTATAGGCATTGTATAAAGGTAGGTGAAGGAATATATATGTAGGTATAGATTGTTAAATATATAGTAAGGTTGGTGGGTATGTGTTAAGTTAGGTAGTTAGAATTTAGTATTAAGTTAGGTAGGTAGGAAGGTATGTGTAGAGATAGATAGGTTTGTAGGTAATTGGGCATGTGTATATAGGCACACATGTATATGTAGGAATGTGTATGAAGTTAGGTTTACTTCGGTGTAATTTTGTGTTGGTATGTATTTAGATGTGTGTATATAGGTCTGTATAGGAAAATACTGGAAGGTATAGGAAGATAGACTGGTAGGTATGTAGGTGTGTACGTATTTAATTAGATAGGTACATAGGTATTTAAGCATGTAGTTTGGAAGGTAGGATGGTAATTAGGTATTTAGTTAGGTAGGTAAGTAAGTAGACAAATAGGTAGATATTTATGTAGGGTGCATGTAGGTAGGCAATTAGGTCACTATGTCGGTAAATAGAGTGGTAGAATGTTATTAAGATATGTAGTTAGACATGTAAGGAGTTAGGAATGTAGTTAGGTAGGAAGTTTCATAATATTGTTGGTTGGCATATAGGAAATCAGGTAGGTATATGTTTGTAGGTAAGTAGAAAGAATGGAAGGTAGGTATGAAGTTTGGTAGGTAGGAAGGTTAATGTAGGGAGGCAGGTAGTTTACTAGGAGGAAGGTAAGTATATTGATAAATAGGTATGTACCGAATTAGCGATTTAGGTAGGTTGGTACGTAAAAAGATAGGTATCTTTACGTATATGAAAGAACGTTTGTATATAGTTTGTGGATAGATAGGTAGTTTGTAGTTAGGTATGTATTTAGCAAGAAGGAATGATAAGTAGGTAGGGAAGTAGGAAAATAGGTAGTTATATAGGTGTTTTGTTAGCTAGATAATTATAGTTAGGTGGATAAGTCGGTAGAAAGTTAGGTTGGTATGTTTGTGGATAGGTAGGAAGATTGGTAGTAAAGTAGGTTGGAAGTTAAGTATTTATGTAGGTAAGAAGTATGTAGGTAGATATGTAGGAAGTTGGCAATTTATGGTAGTTAGGTAGCTATGTATAATTAGGTAGAAATGAATGGAGTTTGTTAGGTATGTAAGGATGTTTTTAGCTTGTTACGTATTTAGGTTGTTGCTTGGTTAGATATGAGTGTAGGAAGTAAGGTAGGTAGGTTGCTATAGTTATATGTGTATATGAAGATAAGTATATGTTAGTAGGTTGATAAATCTGTAGGTTATTGGGTAAATAAGTAGTTACATATGTTGTTATGTAGGAAGATATGAACGTAGATAGGTTAGTTATATGTTGGTATATATGTGTAGGTAGTTATATGTAGTTATTGGTATCAAGAATATGTGGGTAGGTCGGTAAAGACATGTAGGTATAGGTAGGTTGGTTGGTTAATTAGGAGGGTAGGTTGGTATGTAGATAGGAAAACAAATCTATGTTAGGAAGGAAGGTAGATATATATGTAGGAAAGTATTTGTATATAGGAATGTAGAAATGTAGGCCATATGGTATGTAAGAATGTAGGTAATTAGGTAGTTAGTTATGTAGATAGTTAGACATATTAAATATTGAAAGGTACTTATGTAGATATGTAGGCTGGAAGTGTTCGTAAGGTAGGTATAGGTAAATAGCAGGTAAGTATGTATGGATATTTGTAAGATAAAGATGTGTTGTGAGGTAGCTAGGTATGTAGCTAAGTTAGGTTGGTAGGTAGTTATATTCGTATAAAAGTGGGTAGACGGGTATATAGGTAAGTTTATAGGCAAGTAGGTAGATGGGGTTGTTGGTAGGTAACAAAATGTAGGTAACTATAAGGATTCAGGTATATGTAGGTGGGTAGATTTGTATAGTTAGGGGGTTGGCAGTTATAGTAAATTACATAGAGGTAGATCGGTATGTTGGTAGGTAAGTATAGGTAAGAAACTATAAGGAATTATGTATACTTAGGTGGGTACTTAGATATGGTTAGGGGTTAGGCAGAAATTGTATTTTAGATTATGTATATAGTTTTAGATAGGTAGATAAATATATGTAGAAAGCTTATTATATGTGGGTATGTATATGTTATATGTTAGATATACGTAAATATTTGTAGGATAATATGAATATTTCGGTAAATAGGTATAAGTTGTTTGAGTTATATGTAAAGGTAATGAAGTATAGGTGTACGAAATTAGTTAGTTATAGGCAGGGATAGGAATAGGCAGGGAGTTAGGTAGATATTAGTAGGTGCGTATTGGAGGTAGGTAAATACATATATGTAGGTAGGAATGTAGTCAGTAGTTATACATAGGTGGTTACATAGTTGGGTATGTATGTAATAATTTACGTAGGTACATCATTAATTTTGTAATAACACGCATAGTTAAAAAATGTTAGATATGCAGGAGTGTAGGTAATAAGTTAGGCAAGTAGGCATGTATTTTGGTACGAAGGTGGGTATAGTTAGGAGTGTATAGGAAGTTATAAAAAGGAATGTCTGTAGCTTAAAATTGTAGGTAGTTGGGATGGTAGGTAGTTACATTGGTAATTAAGTAGGTAGGAAGTTTTATTTAAGTATGTAATTATAGGTAAAACTGTATATGTAGCTAAATTTTGAATTTTAGATAGCTAATTTGGTTGGAGGGTCGGTAGTACAGTTATTTGTTGAGTATGTAGAAATGTAGATATAGTAAGATAGGTAAGTATATTTAGGTATATTAAAGTATCAAAAGTAATGTGTTGTAAGGTAGGTATTGGTGGGTAGATTGGTTTAGGTAGGTATGTGTATAGGTAGGTATTGGTATATGTAGGTAAGTATGTAGATAAGTANGGTAAGTATATTTAGGTATATTAAAGTATCAAAAGTAATGTGTTGTAAGGTAGGTATTGGTGGGTAGATTGGTTTATGTAGGTATTTGTATAGGTAGGTATTGGTATATGTAGGTAAGTATGTAGATAGGTAGTATGGTTAGTAAAAATGCTGATAGGTAAGTATAGGTAGGTGTGTAAGAAGGTTGATATTAAAGTATATATATATAGGTTGGCATGTAATAAGTATCTCTAGGAAAGTGGGTATAGGTAACAATGTATTAAGTATGAGGACAGATAGGTAACTAAGTAGGTAGGTAACTAGGTATAAATTTGGTTAGATAGGTTGGTAGTTAATTAGTTAGGAATGTAGGTAGAAAGGCAGGTAACTAAGAAGGTGTGTCGTTAGGTAAGGAGGTAAGTATATAGGTACAAAGTTATGTTTAGGAATGTATTTAGGCATAGGTAGATATATGTTTATAGTTATATATGTTGGTAAAGGTAGGTATAGGTAAATAAGTATAGTTTGGTTAACATAGGAATTCAATTAGTTAGTTAGAAAGCTAGTTAGGTAGGAAGTGAGGTAGTTCGGTAATGAACTTGGATGGTACGAGGTAAAGGAGGGTATGTGTAGGTCGGTAGGTAGGTTTAGGTAGATAGCTAGCTAGGTAGGTTTAGGTAAATATATATAGGTCTTTAGTTATGTAGATAGGTATTAAAAGGTTGGAAGTTATCAAAAATAGATAGATAAATATACGAAGGAAAATATATAGGTAAGTATATGTAGGTAGCTACATAGGTAGGTATAGGCAGGGAGGTGTAAAAATTCGGATAGCAATAGGAAAGAGAAATGTGTAGGTATGTATGGAAGTAGGTAGATAAGTGGATATGTGGTAATGTAATTAGAGGTACGTTATTAGATACATAGGTTGCTATTTATAGGTAGGAATGTGGATAGTTATGTAGGTTGATTTTAAGATGGGTATTTAGGTACATGTAGGTATTGGTAGGCCTTTGTGGGTAGTTACAGGAAGATATATATTGTTATACATATAGGTTGGTAGATAGTAGTAGAAAAAAGTCAGTGAGGTATGAGAAGTATTTAGGTAAGTGGGTTGTAAGGTTAGGTTATTAGGTAGGTTGTTATGTCGTTGGGTATGTTTGTATAGGTAGTTAAGTGTGGTCAGGTTTGTATACAGAAATATGTAGGTAGTTATGGTGTACATATATATTTAGCTAGAAATATATGTTGTTAGGAAGTTAGGTAGCTATAAAGGTATTTATAAGCAAATAGTTATATGTAGGTATATGTAGTAAGATAGGTACAGGTAGGTAAGGGTATAGACTAGTAGATAAATATATAGACAGGTAGGTATAGGTAGGTCGAGAGTTATAGGTTGGTAGATAGTTTTAGGTAGGTGGTTTAACGTAGAAAGTTATTGGAAGGAAGGTAACAAGTTAGTTGCATATGTCAAAAGGTAGTTTGTTACCAATGTATTTTTTGTACAAAGTGAGTGAAGAGATTTGGGAGGCCCTTGACAGCGAGGTCTTAAGGGCCAATTAAATTATAGATAGTTAGGTATAGTTAAGTTCAGTATAGTTAGGTATAGTAAGGAAGTTAGGTTGTTAGGTATGTAGGTTAGTATAGGTAGGCAGCTGGGTATAGTAAGGTAGGTATATGTAGATGTAGTTAGGTTTTTATATGTAGGAAGGTAAAGGACTGTAGATGTATTTTGTATTGTTAGTTAGGTGGGTATATGTGAAAGTAGGTAGATATACTTAGGTAATTTTATAGTTAGTTAAGTAGATATAGGTATAGGTATGTTGGTTGAGATATAATTTAGTTTAGTATGTGGGTCAGTTTTTGTAGCTAGGAGGTTAGGTCGATGATAGGTAGGTACATAGTTTCGTAGGTAGAATTTATGGTATGTTAATAGGTATAAGTAGTTAGGAAGGGATGTTTATTTAGGAATTAAAAAAAATATAATTTCGTTGTTATGTCAGTAGGTAGGTATTTATGTAGGGAGGAATGTTGGTATGATGCTATGTAAGTGTGTGAAGAGGCAGAGAGTAAGGGTGGTATGAAATTTTGTTTGTTCGAATTAAGATAGGTACTTAAACTTTGTCATTAAGATAAATAGTTAAGGTAAGTAGGAAGTTAAGGTAGGAAGTAATATAAGGTAGGTGAGTGGGTGATGTAGGTAGGTAGATATGTAGAATTGTAGTAAGTAGGGTAGGAAAATATTTAGGAAGGTAGGTAGGTATGGTTGTAGAATGGTAGTTTGAAAGATAAGTAAGTTGGTATGTATGTAGGTACTAAGGTAGGTAGGAAGGTGGGATAGAAGGTAGGACTTTTATGTTGGAAGGATTGTAAATAGGTAGGAAGGAAGGTAGATATGCAAGTATTCATGTAGGTAGCAAGGTAGCTAGGAAAGTATTAATGTAGGGACGAAAATATGTATGTAGTTAGTAAAGTATATAGGTAGGTGGGTAGGTTCGTGTGTGGGTAGGCAGGGCAGGTAAATAAAAAAGTGGGGCAGATGGGTAAGTAGGTAGGCAGGGCAGGTAGATAAGTAGTTAGGCAATACAGGTAGGTAAGTAAGTAGGGAATGTAGATAAGTAGGTCGACAGGTAAGTAAGTAGGTAGTCAGGTAGGAAAGTAGGTAGAGGAGTAGGTGAGTAGGTAAGTAAGTAGTTCGGAAGGTGGCTGGTGTAAAGGTAGGTTGGTAGTTAATTGAATGGAAACATATGTATTTGGATACTTAGCTATGGACGTACTTATAAAATAAAGTGGGTGTGTATATTGTAAGAAGGTCGGTATATAGGTGAGAATATACGTAGAAATGTAGGTTCATATTTTGTAATTTTGTCAGTTGGGCAAGCAGGTGTATAAGCACAAAGTTTGTTATGGTGGTATGAAGTTAAGTACTATGCAAATAAGGTTGGCTGGTAGGTAGCTGGTATTTAAGTATGTAGGGAGGTAATTATGTAGGTTGTTAGTTAAATATGTATATATAAATATATGTGGTTTTGTCGATAGGTATTTAGGATGGTATATATATATATATATATATATGATGTATGTAGGTGTGTAAGTTGGTAGGAAAATGTGTATGTTATTATTTAAGTAGGAAGTTAATTAGGTATGCAGAAAAAATTATATCGCTTAGACACTTAGGTGTTTATTAATACATATATATAATGATATGTAAGTAGGAAAAAAGGTAAGTAAGTGTTTAGGTATTTAAGTAGTTAGTTAGGTATGTATGGCAGTTAGGTAGTTCGGTTTTGCAAATAGTAAAGTAAGTAGGAATGTAGGAAGGTAAGTAGGAAGGTATTTCTTAGGGTAAAAATGTACATAGGTGGGTAATAAATTAGGTGGAGAGGTAGTTAAGGAGTTAAGATATATATTTGTACTTAATTGAGGTAGGAACTTAAGGTAGGTAGTTATTGGAGGTAGTAATGGTTAGTAAGTAGGTATTAAAGAAGGTAAATAAATAGTTAGTTATGTATGAAGTTAAGTTAGAAATGAAATTAAGGTTGGTAGTTAATATTGGTAATTTATTACTTATGTTGCTAGAGAGATAGTTAGGTAGTAATGCATGTAGGGTGGAAGGTATGTAAGTAGATAAATTGAAAGGTTGGCGGATATGTAGGTAGGCAGGTAGGATGGTAGGTATGTAGGTGGCTAGGATGACAAGTATTTAGTTTTGTAGTTTTGTATGTGGGAAGGTATGTCCATGGGTAATTATGAATATGAGTAGGTAGTTATGAAGTTACACATATTGGTGTTAATTTAGGATGGTGCTGGGTGTGTAGGTAGGTCAGTCAGAATTTAGGAAGGTAGGATAATACATATTTAGATTTTTGTAAACGAGGAAGACAGGCAAGTAGATAGTTGGTTAGGTAGGTAAGGAATAGTTAGGAAGTTTGTCATGTAGGTTTGTAGGTATGAAGAATTAATGCAGATATGTAGTTAGGATTTAGGTTGTATGGAGGGGATTAAGTATTTATGTTGATAGGTAGGTAGGAATGAAGGTAGGTAGGAATAAAGGTAGGTAGATATGAAAGTAGATATGTATGAAGTTAAGGTTGGTATATAAAGTGGGTAATTGTGGTAGGTAAGTGTGGTAGGTAGTTTAATTGATAGGAATGTAGGTGTGTAGCAACAAAGGTAGGAAAGGGGGTTAATATGTGGGTAGGTAGGCTTGTAGGTTGGTATTAGTGCGAATGGTTTGTGGTTTGGTTGGTAGATTGGTTTAAATGTAGGAATGTATACAGTAAACTTGATTGGTAGGTATGAAGTTAAGTATTTAAGGTAGGTATTTATGGTAAATATTTAAGGTAGGTAGGAAATTAGGTAATGTGGAAGTTTGGTAAGTTGCTAGTTAGGTAGGAATTTAGTTAGTTGGGATTTAGGTACCATAGGTAGGCAGCTAGATATGTATGGTAGGTAGGAAGGTAGGTAAGTAGGAAGGTAGGTAGGACGATAGGTATGTACTTGTGAAAATAGGAAGGATGGTATATAGCTAGGAAGATTAATAGGCAGTTACATAAATAGATTGGTACACAGGTAGGTAAGCCATCAGGTAGGAATGTAGGATGGTGCTTAGGTAGGTAGATACATTTGTTGATAGAAAGGTAGAACATTAGGGAGTTAGGTATGAAGTAAAGGATGGTAGTAAAGGTTAGTATTTAAGTTAAATAGTAAACAAAGTCAATGAAGGGTGATAGTGTAGGTACATTGGTAGTTAAGTTAGTTAGCTAGGTAGTAAGATAAGTTGGTTAGGAAGGATTATAGTAGCTATACAGGAAGGTAATTTATTTGTAGGTAGGAGTGTAGGTAGGAAGGTAGTTAGGTAGAGGATAAGAAGGTAGACATTAATTATGTAGTTATGGAAAGTATATAAGGCAGGTAGTTATGATTGTTAGTTATGATATGAAGTAAAGTTAGGTAGTTAAATCCTGCGAGTATGAAGGAACTAAGGTAG
>NQII01001033.1:82003-153380 GCA_002778355.1 Clitarchus hookeri
TATTTGTGAAGGTAGGAAAGATGGTATATAGGTAGGTACATATAAAGTTACCTAGGAAGATAAATATGTAGTTATGTAGGTAGGATAGTACACAGGTAGGTTTTATTGCGGTAGGTGTGAAGGAAGGTATGTGGGTAGATAGATACATGTGTTGGTAGAAAGTTTTAACATTAGGAAGGTAGGTATGAAGTAAATAATGGTATTAAAAGTAAGTAGTTAAGTCAAATAGTAAATAAAGTCAGTTAAGAATGGTAGCGTAGGTAGATAGGTAGTAAATGAGTTAGGTGGTATATAAGTTGGTTAGGTAGGAAATCTAGATGCTAGGCAGGAAGGTTATTTCTTATGTAGGTAGATATGTAGGTAGGAAGGTAGGTAGAGGTTAAGAAGATAGACATTTAATTAAGATATGGAAGGTATGTAAGGCAAGTAGTTATTGTAGGTAAGTAAAAAATTATGTAGGTAGGTAGGTATGAAAGTAGTTAGGTAGGTATGAATTTAGACATGTAGAAATGTATGTAGGTAGGTAAGAAGTTGTGTAGGTGTGTTGAATTGGTAGGATGTTGGATAGATAGGTAGTTAGGAGTGAAGTTAAGGTACATGTGAAGTTGAGGTATGTATCGTGATAATTTCGGTTATTAATATAGTTAAGGTAGGTAGGTTTGTAGTTAAGGTTGCTAGGTTGCTAGCTAGCTAGGTATGTAATTATGTAGGTAGCTATGTTAATAATTTAGTATGAAAGCTAAATAGGTAGGTAAGTTGGTTAGTAAAACGGTAGGCAGGAAGGTGGGTAAGAAGGTAGGTATAAGTAGTAAATTAGGTATGAAGATATATATGTGGATTTTTAGGTAGGTATGTAGGTATGTAGGAAGGTTATTATGCAGGTGCAAATATATGGCAGGTGGATTTGTAGGTTTGTATGTGGTGAATTGGTGGATGGATTAATTAGGTGGGTATGTGGGTAAGTAAATAGCTAGGTGGGTATGTTTGTAGGTTTGTAGTTAGCTATATAGGTAGGTAGATGGGTAGGTAGGTGGTTGGGTTGTTAAATAGCTTTTGGTAGGTTAGATGCAAAGTATTTATGTCGGTAGTCTGGTAGGTATGTATATGTAGGTTTAGTTAACAAGCTATAAGATTTGTAGGTCGATATAATGAGTGGTATAGGTAGATTGTTAGGTTTTTTAGGTATATATGTAGAATGGTAGGTAAGAATGTAGGTATTTCGGCAGGTAATTGAGTGGATATGTATGAAGTTATTTATGTAGGTATATGTAGGTAGAGGAATGTAGGAAAAACTTATTAGATAGGTGAAGGTTTAAGGTATATGTAAGTTGTAATAATTAGATAAGAAGTTATACATTTATGAATAGGTAGGTAGTTATATGTATGTATAGGTGTGTAGATATAAGGAGGTAGATAGATACAGGTAGTTTGATAGGTATGTAGGTAGGTATAATGGTATACGTCGGTATGGAAGTATGTTTGTGGAAATTTAGGAAGTTACGTAGGTATTTAGGGAAATGTAGGTATGTAGGTCATTATGTAAGTCGGTTGTTAGGTAGATAGGTACATATTAGTAAATATGTAGGATTTTTGTTATATATAGGTAGGTAGATGTACATGAGTATATGTTGGTTGGTATATGTATATAAGCAGATATAGCAAGGTTTATGTAGGTAGCTCTTGGTAGTTCAATATAGACATGTAGTTATGGGTGGGTAGGTATAATGTTATAGATAAAAATCGGGTTGTAAGGAAGGTATATCTAGGTAGGTATTTATATAGGTAGGTGTAAGTTGGTAGGCTTATGAAGGTGTGTCTTTATAGGTAGATAAATTTAGGTAGTTACATATATAAAGGTAAGTAGGGATAGGTAGGTATATGTAGTATATATATATATAAATTGGTAGTTTGGTATTATAAATTTTTAAAAATTGAATGATACAATTTGGTAAATATAATTTAGGTAGGCAGAGGAAAGAATATGTAGGTGGAGAAAGGATTTTAGGTATCTATGTAGGGAGTTTTGTAGGCATTTGCATATATAAATAGGTAGGAAGGTAGGTATCAGAAAATATGTATAAATAGTGTGACAGGTAGGTTTAGGAAAGCTGATGTAGGTAGGTAGGTTTTTGTTGTTATATATAGGTTAATAGTTATTGTTAGACTGATATGTGTTGTTTGGTAAATAGGGAGGTTTTTTGGTCGGCAATTATGTAGATACAGGAATGTATATATTTGCAGTTATTCAGTTATAAGTAGGTAGTTAGAAATGTATAGGGATATAGTTAGGTATAAGTCTAAGTATAAAGATATATTTAAATTGGTAGGAAGGTAAGTTATTATAAGTGTAGGTATGTAAGTAAGTACATGTATGCAGGGTTGTATGTAAATATGTATATATGGAATTATATCTGTAGGAAGTTAGGTAGGTTGGAAAGTAATTAATGTAGGTAAGTCGTTTATTAGGTATGGCTGTTAGGTAAATAAGTATGAATGTGAAAAGAAAAGTAGGAATGTTGGTTAGAAGGTAGGTACTTTCTTAAGTAGGTTTATTTATTCTTGTAATTTTGGTGTATAGGTTAGGTATTTATATATGTAGGATGGTAGGTTATTAGGTATGATTCTAGTAAGGTAGGTAGGGTGTTAAATAGCTTTCGGTAGGTCGAAAGGAAGGAAAATATTGTGGTAGCTTGGTAGGTATAAGTAGTTAGGAATAAGAAATGTAGTGTGATATACAAAGGCCATATAGGTAGTTGGGTAGGTTATTTAGGTATCTATGTAGGTAGGTAATTAGGGATATAGTTAGGTAGGAAGGTAAGAAGGAACATATGTATGTAGTTAATTAGGCAAATATGGGAAGATAGGTAGAGGTTGGTTGGTATAGGTACATATATGTGGGTAATGGTCGATATGTATAGGTAGGTAGAGATTGGAAAAATAGGTAGATATATATATAGTTAAGTATATGTAAAACAGTTAATAAGGATAGATAGCTATAAAATATATAGGTAGGTAGAAAATAAGGTAGGAAGGTAGTTATCAAACAATGTATAAGTAGGCAAATAGGTAAAGCTATAGAGGTACAGGTAGATATATAGGAATGTATATTATGGTAGAGAGGTATATGCAGGTATAAAGATATAGTTGTAGGTAGGAATTTACTAAATCATAAGTAGGAAAGTGAAAGTTATAGATAATTAAGAATTGGTACCAAGGTATTGGTATGTATATAGGTAGGAAACTAGGTATTTAGGTAGGTCATTAAGCAGTCAGGTAGTTAGGTATATGAAGGTTTACATCTGTATATATATCTATAAATAGTTATGTAGGTAGATGAGAAGTTATCTAAGAAGGAATATTGCAAGGCAGGTAATATGGTATACTAAGCAGTTAAATACTAGTAAGTAGGCAGGTTTAATATAGTTGGTTTTATGGACTTTGGTATGAAATGTTGTATTTATGTAAGTATATAACATGCAGATAGGTTTTTATAGGCATTGTATAAAGGTAGGTGAAGGAATATATATGTAGGTATAGATTGTTAAATATATAGTAAGGTTGGTGGGTATGTGTTAAGTTAGGTAGTTAGAATTTAGTATTAAGTTAGGTAGGTAGGAAGGTATGTGTAGAGATAGATAGGTTTGTAGGTAATTNTATGTTAAGTCGTTAAGTAGTTATAAGTAGGCAGGTGAATATAGTTGGTTTAAGTACTAAGGAATATAATTACGTATTTATGTAAATAAATAACATACAGGTAGGTTTGTATAGATGTATATATAGGTAAGTGAAGGAATATATGTAGGTATAGGTTGTTAAATATATAGTTAGGTTGGTAGGTATGTGTGCAGTTAGGTACATAGAATTTGGTATTCAGTTAGGTAGGAAGGTATGTGTAGAGATAGATAGGTATGAAGGTAATTAAGCATGTATATATAGGCTGACATGTATATGTTGGAAGGTGTATGTAGTTGGGTATACTTTGGTGTAATTTTGTATTGGTAAGTATTTAGATGTGTGTATATAGGTCTGTATAGGTTTAAGGCAGGAAGGTATAGGAAGATAGACTGGTAGGAAAGTAGATGGGTATGTATTTAGTTACACAGGTACATAGGCATTTAGGTATGTTGTTTGGAATGTAGGATGGTAATTAGGTGTTTAGTTAGGTAGGTAGGTGTGGAAGTTGACAAATAGGTAGGTATTTATGTAGGGTGCATGTAGGTAGGCAGGTAGGTCACTATGTCGGTAAATAGAGTGGTAGAATGGTACTAAGATATGTAGTTAGACATGTAAGTAGTTAGGAATGTTGTTAGTTAGGAAGTTTGATAAGATTGTTGGTTGGTAAATTGGAAATACGGTAGGTAGGTAAGTAGACAGAATGGAATGTAGGTATGAAATTTGGTAGGTAGGAAGGTATATGTAGGGAGGCAGGTTGGTAACTAGGAGGAAGGTACGTATATTGGGAAATAGGTAGGAACTGAAGTAGTAATTTAGGTAAGTTGGTACGTAAGTAGATAGGTATCATTATATATATGTAGGTAGGTTTGTATATAGTTTTTTGGGTAGATAGGTAGTTTGTAGTCAGGTATGTGTTTAGGATGTAGGAATGCTAAGTAAGTAGGGAAGTAGGAAAATAGGAAGGTATGTAGGTGTTTGGTTAGCTAGGTATTTATAGGTAGGTGGATAAGTCGGCAGAAAGTTAGGTTGGTATTTTTTTGGATAGGTAGGAAGATTGGCAGTAAAGTAGTTTGGAAGTTAAGTATTTATGAAGGTAGGAAGTATGTAGGTAGATATGTAGGAAGGTAGGCATGTATGGTAGTTAGGTAGGTATGTATAATTAGGTAGTAATGAATGGAGTTTGTTAGGTATGTAAGGATGAAGGAATGCACAAAGGTTTTTTGCTTGTTACGTATTTCGGCTGTTGCTTGGTTAGATAAGAGTGTAGGTAGGATGGTAGGTAGGTTGGTATTGTTATATGTGTATAGGAAGATAAGTATACATTAGTAGGATGATAAATCTGTAGGTACATATGTTTTTAGGAAGGAAGATATGTACATAGATTGGTAGTTATATGTTGGTATATATGTGTAGGTAGTTATATGTAAGTATAGGTAGCAATAATAAGTGGGTAGGTAGGTATAGACATGTGGGTATAGGTAGGTTTGTTGGTTACTTAGGTGGGTAGTTTGGTATATAGATAGGAAAACAAATATTGGGTAGGGAGGAATGTAGATATGTATGTAGGAAAGTATTTGTATATAGGTAAGTAGAAATGTAGGCCATGAGGTCAGTAAGAAGAAAGGTCATTCGGTGGGTAGTTATGTAGTTAGTAAGACATATTAAATTAAGAGAGGTATTTATATAGTTATGTAGGTAGGTAAAGTTCGTAAGGTAGGTATAGGTAAATAGTAGGTAAGTATGCATGGATATTTGTAAGATTAAGATGTATTGTGAGGTAGATAGGTTGGTAGGTAGTTATATTAGTTTAAAAGTAGGTAGCTGGGTATATACGTAGGATGGTATGCAAGTAAGTAGATGGGGTTGTTGGCAGGTAACTAAAGGTGGGTAACTATTAGTATTTAGGTATATTTAGGTGGGTAGATATGTATAGTTAGGAGGTTGGCAGTTATAGTAAATTAGATATAGGTAGATCGGTATGTAGGTAGGTATGTATAGGTAAGAAACTATAAGGGTTTAAGTGTAATTAGGTGGGTAGTTAGGTATAGTTACAGGGTAGGCAGGTATAGTATGTCATATATAGGTAGGAATATGTATATATATATAGTTTTAGATAGGTAGATAAATATATGTAGAAAGCTTATTATGTGTAGGTGTGTATATGTTATTATTTAGATATAGGTAAATATTTAGAGAATAATTTGAATATTTAGGTAAATAGGTATAAGTTGTTTGATTTATACATAAAGGTGATGAAGTACAGGTGTACGAAGTTAGTTTGTTATAGGCAGGGATAGGAATAGTCAGGGAGTTAGGTAGATATAAGTAGGTGTGTATTGGAGGTTGGTAAGGAATATATGTAGCTAGAAACGTAGTTAGTAGTTATACTTAGGTAGTTATGTAGTTAGGAATGTAGGTAATAATTTCGGTAGGTACATTGGTAGTTTTGTAATTACACGCATAGTTAAAAAATGTTAGATATGCAGGAGTGTAGGTAATAAGTTAGGCAAGTAGGCATGTATTTTGGTACGAAGGTGGGTATAGTTAGGAGTGTATAGGAAGTTATAAATGTGAATGTATGCAGCTTGAAATGGTAGGTAGTTGGGATGGTAGGTAGCTACATTGGTTATTATGTAGATAGGAAGTTTTATGTAAGTAGGTAATTATAGGTAAATTGGTATAGGTAGTTAAATTTTGAATGGTAGATAGTTAATTTGGTTGGAGGGTCGGTAGTACAGTTAATTGTTGAGTATGTATAAACGTAGATATAGAAAGACAGGCAGGAATACTTAGGTATATTAAAGTATTGAAAGTAATGTGTTGTAAGGTAGGTATTGGCGGGTAGATTTATATAGGTAGGTATAGGTTTATGTAGGTGGGTATGTAGATAGGCAGTGTGGTAAGTAGAAATGTTGATAGGTAAGTATAGGTAGGTGTGTAAGAAGTTTGATATTAAAGTAGATATGTAGGTAGACATGTAATAGGTTTCTCTAAGAAGGTGGGTATAGATAAGAAGGTAGTTATGTTTGAAGAAAGAAGATAACTAAGTAGGTAGGTAACTAGGTATAAATTTGGTTAGATATTTTGGTAGTTAATTAGGTAGGAATGTAGGTAGGTATACGTTGGTAGACAGGCAGGTAACTAAGAAGGTATTTCTTTAGGTAAGGAGGTATGTATATACTTAGGAAGTTAGGTTTAGGAATGTATTTAGGCATAGGTAGAAATCTGTTCATATTTATATATGTTGATAAGGGTAGTTTGGTTTACATAGGTAGGCAATTAGATAGTTAGAAAGCTAGTTAGGTAGGAAGTAAGGTAGTTCGGTAATGACCTTGGATGGAAGGAGGTAAAGGAGGGTATGTGTAGGTCGGTAGGTCGGTTTGGGTAGATAGCTAGTTAGGTAGGTTTTGGAAAATATATATAGGTGTTTAGCTATGTAGGTAGGTATTTGAAGGTAGGACGTTATCAAGTATAGGTAGATAGATATACGAAGTAAAATATAAAGGTAAGTATAGGCAGGAAGGTATAGAAATGGGGATAGGAATAGGAAAGTAGTAATATGTAGGTAGGTATGGAAGTAGGTAGATAGGTGGATAGATGGTAATGTAGTTTGAGATATGTTATTAGGTATTAGGAATGTAGGTGGTTATGTTGATTGATGGTAAGTAGGGTATTTAGGTACATGTAGGTATCGTTAGGTCTTTGTGGGTAGTTATAGGAATTTTGATATAGTTATACATATCGGTTCATAGAATAAGAAAATTAGTAAGTAGGTAGATAGTAATAGGAAGGTAGTCAGTGAGGTATGTGAAGTATTTAGGTAAGTGGGTCGTTAGGTAAGCTAATGAGTAGGTAGTTTGGTAGGAAGCAATGTTAGTGTAGGTAGTTAAGTGTGGTCAGGTTTGTATATAGTAATATGTACGTAGTTATGGTGTACAGAGATATTTAGGTTGGAAGTTAGGTTGGCAGGTAGTTAGGTAGCTAGTAAGGTATTTATAGTCAAATAGTTATGTGCAGGTATATGTAGTAAGATAGGTACAGGTTGGTGGGTGTATAGACTGGTAGATAAATATATAGGCAGGTAGGTATAGGTAGGTCGAGAGATAAAGGTTTGTAGATAGTTTAAGTAGGTAGTTTAAGGTAGAAAGTTATGGGATGGAATGTAACAAGTGAGTTGTGTATGTCATAAGGTAGATAGGTAGGAAAGTATTTTTTGTATACAAAGTGAGTGAAGAGATTTGGGAGGCCATTGACAGCGAGATCTTAAGAGCCAATTTATTTATAGATAGTTAGGTATAGTTAAGGTCAGTATAGTTAAGGTCAGTATAGTTAGGTTTAGTAAGGATGCTAGGTTGTTATGTATGTAGGTTCGTATAGGTAGGCAGTTAGGTAAAGTTAAGTAAGAATATGTAGATGTTGTTAGGTTTTTATATTTAGAAAGGTAAAGGATTGTAGAATTATTTTGTATTATTAGTAAGGTGGGTATATGTAGGTAGATATAGTTAGGTATTTTTATATTTAGTTAGGTAGATATGGGTATAGGTATGTTGGTTGAGATAGAATTTAGTTTAGTATATAGATAGGCTTTTTGTAGCTAGGAGGGTAGTAAGATGATAGGTAGGTACATAACTTGGTAGGCAGAAATTATGGCACGTTAATAGGTATAAGTAGTTAGGAAGGGATGTTTATTTAGGAATGAAAAAATATATAATTTTGTAGTTATGTCAGAAGGTAGGTATTTAGGTTAGTGGGTAGATAAGTTGTAGTTAATGAAATTAGTAGGTTGGTGGGAAGCTAGCTTGGTAGGGGTTGTTAGTTAGGTAGAAAGGAAGGTAGGAATAGGAAGGTAGGAATTTATGAAGTTGGTAGCTATGTATAGATGTAATGAGGTAGCAAAGTATGTTCAAGTATGTGTAGGTAGGCAATTATAGGTAGGTCGGTATACATTGGTAGATACAGGAAAATTAGTTAGGAAATTAGGTAGGTATGTAGATATGTAGGATGTTAGGTTGGTGGTTATTAATGTAGGTAGGAAGGAATTATAATGGTATATGTAGTTAGGCAGGTCAGTATCTTGGTAGGTATGAATGTAGGTAGCTTAGAAGATTGATATGGCATTAGAAAGGGAGGTAGCGATTTAGTTAGGTAGGTGATTAGGTATAAAAAGGTAGATAGGTTGGTAAATATTTTGTTGGGTAGGTAGGTCCTTAATTGGTACATAAGTAGGTATGTAGAAAGTTAGGAAGCTATTTTGGTAGGTAAGAAGTAAAATAGGTAGGAAATTATGTTGGAATATAGTAAGTTAGGTAGGTATTTTAATAGGAAGATAGTTCGGTATAGTGGTATGTAGGTAAAAAGATAGGTAGGTTCGTATGTTGGTAGACAGGAAGATAGGTAGATTGGAAATGTAAGGTGTGTGAAGGCAGGTAGTTATAGGTAAATATGTGAGTATGTTTTTAGTTGATTATATATAGGTATGCAGGTATATGAATTTTTATGTAGGTAGAAATTAGGTACAAATGTAAGTATATGTAGGTAAATATGTACTTAGGGAAATGTAGGTATAAGTTATAAGTAAGTCGGGAGTCACATGTAGGTATAAGTGGGTTAGTTGGTTAAGTAGGTGGGTATGTTGAGATGTAAGAGGGAATGTAAGTATGTAAGTACGAAGGTAGGTTTATATAGATATATAATTTAGGTTGGAAAATAATTAGGTTTATGGGTAGGTTATTAGGTAGGTTAATCATTAGTTGGGCAGGTATGAAGGTTGGTTAGGTCGGTAGATATGAAGTTATAAGAAGGAATGTATATATATATATACATTCCTATATATATATATAGATATGTAACTAAAGGTCTGTGGTAAGGTGTTTGTAGAAAGTTGACAGATACAGGAATAAAAGCAAAGGAAGTTAGGCATAGGTAAATTAGAAGGTAAGAAGGTAGAGAGAAGTAGATATATATTTGTAGTTAGGTAGCTTGATAGGTCGGTAGGTTGGTAGAAGGTTGCTTCGCTAGGTTTGTATTTAGTTAGATTGGTAGGTAGTTATAATATAAAGTTTGGTTGGTTGGCAAGTAAGTGGGAAATTAGTAGGTAAGAAGATAAGTAGGAGTGTAGGTATAGGTAGGTATGGTTAGGTGGGTAGATATGTAGGTGTATGAAGTTAGGTATGGATAGGTACAGGTATGTAGATTGTTCTGTGTAAATAGATATATAAAGTCGGGTATACGTACATATAGGTATGTAGATTGTATTACATATAGATAGATATAGGCAGTTAGGTAGGTAGCTTAGTATATGTAGTCGGTAGGTATATGTAGGTGAGTAGAAATATATGGGTATATGTAGGTGTAAGTTTATGTATGTAAGCTAGTCTACTTAGTTAGATAGATATAAAAGTAGGTAAGTGTAAGTATATATGAATGAATATCATTATAAGCAGGAAGGTAGTCTGTAGATGGCAATGCAGGTATGTTTAGTATTGTAGGTATTGGAAACTATAGGTAGGTAGTTTGGTAGGTATAGGTAGCAAGGTAGTTAACTATGTAGGTAGTTAGGATATGAGGTTGGTATATACATAGATATATAGTAAAATAGGTGGGAATGTATGTTGAAAAAGTAAGAAGGTACCTATGTATGTACATAGAAATGTAGGTTAGTAGGAAGTAAGGTGGCCAGTAAGATAGATAGCTAGGTGTGTAGGAATATATATAACAATTTAGGTAGTTAGGTAATTTGGTATTTAGGTAGGTATGGGTAGGTATTGGTAGGTTTAGTCAAGCAGTTAATTCGGTAGTTGATGCATAGGTATGTAGGAAGGAAGTTAGCCAGTTAGGGGCCTTTGTAGGTTGGTATAAGTAGGTGTGTTTATGAAGGTAGGAATATGTAGTTACTTAGCAAAATAGGTATGTATGTTGTTAAATAGGTAGGTAGTTGCATAAATAGGTAGCTACAAATTTTGTTAGGAAGGTAGGTAGGTTCATAGGCAGGTAATATTGTGGATAGTTATTTAGGTAAACAGGTAGTTGGTTAGTAATGTGGGTAGGTAAATATATATATGTGGAGAGATAAATAAAGGAAGATAGGAATATGTTGGTATACGAAGATAGGTATATGTTTATATAGTTAGTTAATTGTAGTTATATAGGTTGTTATATGAATGTAGTTATTGTTAGGCAGTTAGGTAGGTAAGTGCAAACTTATGTAGTTATGGATAGGTTTAGGTAGGTAGTTACAAGTGGGTAGGTATGGGTAGGAGATATATAAGTAGGTATTTAAAGGTAAAAAATAGGAATACAAGGATATGCAGATATATAGGTATTTAGGTAGGTAGTTATGTAGATGGGTCGGTAGATAGATAATTACTTAGGTATATATATGTTGGAATGTATGTAAGTGGGAAGTAAGGAAGGTAGGAAGTTAGGTAGGTAGGGATGTAGGTAAGAAAAGTACGTAAGTAAAAAGGTAGGTTTGTAGGTATTTAGGTAGGTATTTTGGTTGGGAGGTATAGATAGGTGGCGAGGTAGGTATGGGAAGACAGGCATAGGTAAGTATAGGTAGGTTGATAGTTATAGTAATGAGTGAAGTTATAGGAAGCTATATATATATATATATATATATATATAAGCTGTTAGGTTGCTATAATTAGGAAGGAGGGTTTGAATGTAGTTTGAAATAGGAAGGTGTAGGTAGTTAGTTATATGAATGTATTTCAGTATGCCTTGGTATTATATGTAGGTTATGCATATAGGTATATATGAGGGTAGGTTGGAATATGTAATGAGGTCTAGGTAATTATATTTATATAAATATGTATAAATGTAGGTAGGTACAGCTATGTGGTTATAGGTAGCTATAAGTAGGTAGGAAATTTGGTTACTAAGTTTGTAGTTAGGTAGGTAATTAAGAAGACATATAGATTTGTAAATTGAAAGGTAGGTATATGTAGATGCAGGTATTACGTTAGGTAATAATCTAGGTAGTTACATATAGGTAGGTACAGGTAGGTATATAATTAGTTAGGCAGAAATGTAGAAAAATTATTAATCAAGTTAGGAAGGTAAGATGTAGGAATTCAAGTACGTAAATCGTTAGAAAAACAAAAAAGCTAGGAATTTATATTTAAGTATATGTGTATTTTATATAGGTAGATTGGTAGGTATTTTAGTTAGTTATAGGTATGTATAGGTATATATAGTGAGACACCTATTGATATAGTTATGTAGGTCGGAAGTTAAAAATTGCAGGATGTAGGAATGTAGTTAGTTGGGTAGCTACATAGGTATATGTAGATATGTAGGTATAGGTAGGTATATAAATAAAGTTATGTGTACATAGATATATGAGGAAATTATGGTATAGGAATGTAAGAATATTAGGTATTAGAGGGTAGATATTTCTAGGTTTAGGTATATGTAAATATATTTAGGTAAATAAAGTTAGATATTTTTATAAATAGGTAGATATTTGCATGGAGGTAAGAATATGTAGGTATGTAAGGCAGTAAATGAAGTAGATAAATGTCTGTAGTTAGGTTATTAGGAAGGCATTTAGGTGGATTGTTAGGTCGATTGGTAGAAAGTTATGCATAGAGGAATAAATAGTTATTTATAGGTAGGTAGGTTATAGAGGTAGTAATGCAGATTAGTATGTAGGTTGGAAGGTAGGTACAAAGTAGGAGAGTTTTTACATTGGAAGATACGTGATAATGTTGTTTGGAAGGTAGGAAGCAAATTAAGTAACTAGCTAGGTAGGTGGTAAGGTAAATATGTAGGAACTGAGGTAGCAAGTTAGGGATGCAGGATTGTAGGAAGGTATATAGGTAGGAAGTTATAGGTTAGTACATGTATGTAGTTATATGTAGGTATGATAGGTATTGTTAGGTTCATAAAGTTTGGTTCGTAGTTATAGTTAGGTACATGTAGACATAGGTAGGTCGGTAGGTAAGTGTGTACGTAGGGAAATAGTGATTTTGGAAGCAATTTTTGTAGGTTTGTAGATATAGGTATTAATCGNGGTCGGTAGGTAAGTGTGTACGTAGGGAAATAGTGATTTTGGAAGCAATTTTTGTAGGTTTGTAGATATAGGTATTGTAGGTTTGTAGATATAGGTATTAATAGGTATGTAGGTATGTGCAACTAGTTATAGCTAGCTAGGAAGTTAAATATAGTTAGGAGTAGGAGGTAGGTATATTATGGTAAATGTAGTTATAAGTGGGTAGATATAGGTAGGTAGGTATGTAGGTAAGTTTAGCTAGGTAGGTATTTAAGTAAATGTTAAGATTGATAGGTAGTTAGATAGTTCGGTAGTAAAGAACGTTAGATATGTAGTAAGTTAAATAGTTAGGTTTGTATGTAGGTAGATAGTAAGGTAATAGTAGGTATGTATATGAAGTTAGATATATAGGTATATATAGATAACTGTAAGTTTGGGAGGGAAGTATATGAAATATTATACAGTTAGATAAATGTATGATGTTGTATGTAGATTGCTGGGTATTGTAATATAGTTAATGTTTGGTTATAGATTTATTTAGGTGCACATATTGACGTGAACCGCACGTTCACGAGTCCTTTGCCCAATGACTGCCGCAGTATGGCCACACCAGACGCACCACACCGACAGGCTTGTGGGGACGAGTGCATTAGTGTTTATTATTTATTCAGTTTATTTCGTCAGTGTATTTGTTAATAGTGTCAGTGTGTAATTATTTAATAATTTGTTTTGTCATCGGAGACAGTCTGCCCAGCCACAGCCAGAGACATGTGACATTTTACATTTGGCAATGCTGTGGCTGGTGCAATGAAAACATTTAGAATAAGATTTATCATTTTTATTATGTATTTGTGTAATGGTAATTATGTTTTCTTGTGTTAATTTAGTTCATATCATTTTCCATCCCATAATCATCTTTCAGTGTATATTATGTTTCGCCGTCTCACCGCATGGCGTCGGCTGCGCTAGGCTGCGGAAGCCGGCGCAGATTTCCGCCCAGTAATCGCCAGGACTTGGACGAGCTCGGACGTGACGCTCTCCCCACTCCGCAGAAGCCCTAGCAAGGACATCATCTGTCGTATAGTATCCAGTCGCATCCATAACATTGTAAATCATTTATCATCATCTCTTTTCTTTTTTAACTTGCTTAGTGCTGAGGGGAGAGCGACGTATTATTTATCGGGAATCAAAAGTGCATTTCGAGCTTCACATTATAAGGCCACGTGGTCGCTTGTAGTTCCGGACCATTCAGGCCACGTGTCTTCTGTATAGTTGAGTGTACATAATGGGGTAATAAATACCTCAACAACCAGCACCACTGTTTTTATTGATAATCAAGTACGGCGTGCGAGGTGGCCGACAACCTCGGCATAGTGTGTATGACGGAGTGTTCACCAGAGCCCCTAGGCCGTCGACGAACGACCCTACATCTCATCAGCTCACCGCAGAGCTGTGGCGCCGTGCACATATCACTTCACAACTCTGGGTACACTGTAGATCAAGTTGGCTTTTTCGCCGTAGCCAAGCTTGGTCACGTCAATATATAGGTTGTATGGTAGATAAGGTATGTAGGTATAGGTAAGTATAGGAAATAGAGGTAAAGGTGTGTACAGGAAAGGTAAGTATTTGAAGGTATGGATTGAAAGATATATAGGAAAAAAGTTAGGACAATATCTACACAGGTAGTTAATTAGGTATGTTTGGTATGTTTGTAAGTAGGTAGTAATAGATAGATTGGATAAGGTGCATAGGCATAAGAAGGAATCTGGTTATAGGAGATAGGTATAGATAGTTATGTATAAGTTGCTATGTCATTATACATTGCTAGGTATAAGGAGGTAGGGAGGTTAGTTAAGTATGTAGGAAGGTATATATTAAGCAAGCTAGGCAGGAATGTTTGTAGGTAGGTGTGTATGTGGGTAAGTGAATTATGTAGCTAGTGATGTAGGAAAGTATGTATGTAGATCATTGTGTATGTAGGAGGCTATGTAGGAATACAGTTACATTTTGTCTGTAGATAGCAAGGTTGTTATAGATAGGAAAGGTAGAGGTAGATAAGTATTTATAGGTTGGTATAGGTGTATAAGTAGATATAGGCAGCTATATTTATGTAGTTAATCTTAGGTAGGTATAGGTATTGTTATAATTTGGTAGATATATTTGTGTTAGAAGGAAGTTATATTTATGAAAGTAAATAGATATGTAGTTAGGTAGGTATTTGTTCGAATGTATATGTTGGTAAGTAGTTTTAGGTAGTTAATGATAGGTGGTTAGGAAAATGTAATTAACTGTGAATATGTAGGTATAAGTATTTAGATTGATATAAATTGGTAGGTGTATGTTGTTAGGTAGTTAGAAGTAGGAAGATGTAAGTAGAGATAGAATTATAGGTAGATAATAAGGTAGTTTGGTACGCATAATTTATGTAGATATAGGTAGGAAGTTAGGTATATGGAATTATGTACAGCTATTGTGATATATTTGCAGATATAGGTAGGTAGCTTTGGTATTTTGTTAATTAGTTATGTAGAAAAGGTAGATTGGTAAATTAGTGTAGACATAAAAAAAAGAAAATCGATAAAGGTAGGTAGGTATATGTAGTTAGACATAAATTGATACGTTTTAATACAAAGGTAGACATTGCGAAATAAGGGTGTTAGTTAAGTATGTAGGTAGGTAAGTAGTCAGGGACGTAGGAAGCAAGGTAGGTAGGAATGTATGTATATTGGTAGGTGTGTATATAAGTGTGTAAGTGATTCCTGTAGGGATTAATGAAGGTATTTCATTAGCTAGGTAGGTAGGTATGTAGGGCATTATAAAGGTAGGATATTATGTACATAGATATGTACATATTAATAAGTAGATGTAGGAAGGTACTTATAGATAGAAACGTAGAGGTAGGTCGGTATATGTTGGTTGGTATGTGTATCTAAATAGGTATTGGCAGGTATATGTAGGAAGCTATTGATAGTTAGATATAGTTGTGTAGATATTTGTAGTTATTTTTTATTTTATATAAATAAATCTGGTTGGAAGGAAAGTATATGTAGGTAGATATGTAGGTATTTATATAGGTTGGTAGGTATATGTAGGTAAGTAGTACTTAAAGGTATATAAATTTAGGTAGTTAAGCATACATAGGTAATTAGAAATAGGTATGTAAGTATATGTAGTTGATATATATAAATTGATGGTATTGTATGTATGTAAGGTAGGTAGAAGTAGGAAGATGTAGGTGAAGGTAGGGTGTTATGTATATAGGTAGATAGTATTGTAGGAATGTATGCATGAAGATAGGTAAGTATGAAGGTAGCTATCGTAAAATATGCATATATGGTGTGATAGAATGCAGATATACACAGGCAATTGGTTTATATATATATATATATATATATATATATATAGGTATTGGTAGATATTTACATGTGTTTTGGTAGGTAGGGTAGTGTTTTTGGTCCCTAATTAGGCAGTTATAGGAAGGTACATATTCGTAATTATAGAGTTATAAGTAAGTAGGTAGTGAGAAATGCATAGCTATATATTTAGGAATAAGTATAGGTATATAAATATAGGTAGATATGTAGGAAGCTAAGTAATTAGTGAAGCAGATATGTTGGTATGTATATGTATGCAGGGTTGTAGGTAAATATGTATATATAGAGTTATGTTGGTAGGAAGCTTGGTAGGTTGGAAAGTATTTAATATAGGTAAGTCGTTAATTAGGTTAGGTTGTTAGGTAAATAGGAAGGTAAGTACGAATGTAGGTAGGAATGTAGGTTCTTAGATAGGTAGATTAGTTCTAGTTAGGTAGGTTAAGTATTTATGAATGTAGAATGGTAGGTTATTAGGTAGGTATTTAGGAAGTGAGGTAAGGTGTAATATAGGTTTTGGTAGTTCGGAAGGAAGGTGTATATGTCAGTAGTATGGTAGATATAGATGGTTAGGTACAAGTAAAGTATGTCAGTATGCAAAGGTAGTATAGGTAGGTGGGTAATAGGTTATTTAGGTAGCTATATAAGGATACAGTTAGATAGGAAGGTAAGTAGGTACATATGCATGTAGGTTATTAGTCAGGTATAGGTTGGTATTTATAGGTAGGTAGATGTAGGTTGGTATTTATAGGTAGGTATAGTAAAGTATTAGTAGGTAAGTAAAGGTGGGTAATGGTCGGTATGTTTAGATAGGTAGAGGTTGGTAGGAATATGTAGTTATCTATATGTAGATAGATATAGTTAGATATATGTAAATCAGTAGATAAAGACAGATGTTAGAGATATTGAGTTAGGTAGTTTGGTAGGTAGCTTATATATATATAGGAATTTTGGTTGATATGTATATAGGAATTTAGGTATATAGGTAGGAGTTTATGCAAGTATTTTATAGGTGTATGTAGGTAATTATAGTAAGGTGGGCAGGTATAGAGTGGTATCTGTTTCATAGGTATAGGTAGTAGGATAGATATAAGTAGGTTTAGGGAGATATATTCATAGGAAGAAAAGTAGGTTGTTATTTAGCTGTGTATATGTAGGTAATTAAGTATATGTATTTAGTTGTAGGTAGACATATATAAATGTGTAGGTAGGTATATGAAGGTACAGAGATATATGCAGGTATGAAGATATAGGTATAGGTATGAATGCACATAGTCATAAGTACGAAAGCCATAGGTATAGGTATGAATGCACATAGTCATAAGTACGAAAGCCATAGGTATAGGTATTTGGGTATTTGTACCTAGATATCGGTAGAAATCTAGGTAGGAAACTAGGTATTTAGGTAGGCCATCAGGAAGACAGGTATTTAAATATAGGTATTCATAATTACATCTGTATATGTATGTATAGGTATTTCTGAAGCTAGGTGAGAGATTAGGTAGGATAGTGTGTTGTTGGGTAGGTAATATGTTATGTTAAATAGTTAAGTAGGTAGTTATTTGTTATATGTAGGCTCATAGGTATAGTTGTTTTTATGTAGTTAGGCATATGTACATATATTTATTTCAATAGAGCACCATATGTAAGTATTAATAGGTGTGTAGATATTGGTAGGCGAAAGAATATACCTATAGGTAGGTATTGGTTATAATATATATAGAGTTAAATAGGTAGGTATATATTCACTTAGGTAGATAGCATTTGGTAGTAAGTTAGGTAGGAAGGTAAGTGTAGAGATAGATAGTATGTAGGTTATTAATTAGGTATATTTAGGCAGACATGTATATCTAGGAAGGTATATTTAGTTAAGTATATTTTTGTGTAGTTTGGTATTGGTAGGTATTTAGATGTGTGTACATATGGGCATATATATCTGTATATATAAAGGTAAGATGGTATAGGCAGTTGAACATAGGTAAGTAAGTAAGTAGGTATGTATTTAGTTATATAGGTACTAAGATATTTATGTATTTAGTAAGGTAGGTAAGATGATAATTAAGTTTTTAGGCAGGTTGTTAGTTAGGTAGGTATGTAGGTAGAATGATAGGTAAGTATTTGTGTAGGTTGGAGGTAGGTAGGCATGTAGGGAACTGCATAGATAAATAGGGAGATAGGATGGTATAAATGTAAGTAGTTATTTTTAGGTACGTTTATACTTCGGTAGATATTTAGGGACATATTTAAGTAGGATGGTTAGTTAATAGGCTGATAGTAAGGTAGGTACATATATGTAGGTATGGATGCAGGATGGAAGGTAAGTATAAATGAATATAGGCAAGAAAGTATATGTGGGGAGGCTGGTAAGTATCTAGGAGAAAAGTAAGTCGATAGGCAAATAGGTGGATATGGATGTAGCGATTTAGGTAGGATGGTAAGCAGGGAGGGAGGTATATTTTAGTATATGCAGGTAGGTTGTTAAAGTGTTTTTGGATAGGTTGGTAGTTTGGTGGGTGTGTAGGAAGTAAGAATGCTAAGTAGGTAGTTAAGTAGGAAAATAGTTAGGTGTGTAGGTATTTAGTTATGTAGTTATAGGAAGGTGGATAAGTCGATAGAAAGCTAGGTAAGTTAGTAATTTTGTAGATAGGTGGGTCGATTGGTAGTAAAGTATGTTTTAAGTTAAGTAGTTATGTTGGTAGGTATGTCGGAAGGTAGGTAAGGTAATTGAGTAGGTAGGATGAGGGTATGCAGAAGGTATTCAGGTATTTAAATATTTAGTTTTGTGATTGGTTAGGTGGGGGTGTATGTAGGAAGGTAAATATGTTGGTATAGGTATATGTGTATAGTGATATAGGTATAGGTTAGTAAGTATCTAAACAGGTAGATATTTGGGTAGATATGTATGTACATATTTTGTTAGAAAAGTAGAAAGGTATATACATATATAGTTAATTATGTAGGTGTGTATGTGTAGGTAGTTATAGATAAGTATTGGTAGCATTGGAATAAGTGTTTAGGTCGGTATACACATGTAGGTATAGGTAGGTTGTTTGAATAATTAAGTGGGTAAGTTTCTATGTATAAAGGAAATAAGTAGTTGGGTAGGTAGAAATATATGTATATATGTAGGAAAGTATGTAGGTAGGAAGAAGTGTAGGTCATTAGGTAGGCCATAAGGTAAGTCATTAGCTGGGTAGTTATGTAGATATGTAGACATATTAATTTAAGTAGACAGATATATAGATATGTAGGCAGGTAGAGTTCGTAAGGTAGGTATAGGTAAAATAGTAGGTAAGTATATATCGATATTTGGAAGATATAGGTATGTTGTGTGGGAGCTAGGTAGGTTACTTAGAGAGGTTGGTAGTTAGATTCGTATAAAAGAAGGTAGATGGGTATATACAAGGACAAATCAATAAATAAGTTACACTTCCACGTTATGGCCATGTATGAAACCACCTATACATAGGCAACACGGCTTTGACAACATACAATGTAAGTTCACTTTTACACATAGTCTCCAAAAGACTGTAAACATTTCTCGGGACGGTCAACCAACTTTTCGATTCCGGATGCATAGAGATCTCCTCCAGCGCTATGTAACCACCCAGAGACAGCTGCTTTCACTTCCACATCGTTGAACCGGTTGCGTAAATCAATTACAGAGAAGCGCCGGGGAAAATTGAGCGTCGGTGTGATTTTGTTACATGATAACCCAACACCTCACACAGCCCGCCAAACGCCCGAACTGCTGCAGTGATTCATGTGGGAGGTATGGCAACATCCTCCATACAGTCCAGACTTAGCTCCATGCGATTTTCATGTTTTCGGTAAGCTGAAAAAGGATCTCGGTGGACGATGATTCCGAAACGATGAGGAGGTGAAAGCAGCTGTCTCGGGGTGGTTACATAGCGCTGGAGGAGATGTCTACGCATCCGGAATCGAAAAGTTGATTGACCGTTCCGAGAAATGTTTACAGTCTCTTGGGGACTATGTGAAAAATTAAATTACATTGTATGTTATCACAGCCGTGTTACCTATGTATAGGTGGTTTCATACATGGCCATAACATGGAAGTGTAACTTATTTATTGATTTGCCCTCGTTGGTACGTTGGTAGGCAAGTAAGTAAGTGGATATGTTGGTAGGTAATTATAGGTAGGTGACTATAAAGAATTAGGTATTTTAAGATGGGTAGTTAGGTATAATTAGGTGGGTAGCCACATATAGGTAAGCACATAGTGTTATGAAGGCATAGGTATATAAATAATTGTAGGCAGTTAAATGTATGTAGGTAGATATGTTTAAGTATTTATATATATATATATATGTAGGTATTTATAGGATAGTGTGAATATGTAGGTTAAAATATAGGTTGTTAAATATATATTTATATAAATGTAATAATAAATATGTTAACGAATTAAGTTATTTATAGGCAGAGGTAGGGATAGGTAGGGAATTGGGTAGATATAAGTAGGTGTGTTTTGGTAGGTAGGTATAGGAATATATGTAGTTAAGTTTAACTGCATGTAGGATGTTAAGGAGGTAGGTACGTAGGTATTAGTTTGGTAGTTAAGTAAGTACACGTGTAGTTATCAAATAAAAGTCGATAGGCAGGAATATAGGTAAGAAATTAGGTAAGTAGGCAGGTATTCAGGTAGGCTGGTTAGTATATTTAGGAGTGTGTAGGAAGTTATGAATGTAGATTAAAATAGTAGGTAGTTGGGAGGATAGGTGGGAACAATGGGTATTAAATGGGTAGGAAGTTATATGTAAGTATAGGTAAATCAGTATAGGTAGTTATATTTGTAATGGTAAATAGTTGATTGCGTTGGTGGATAGAGTGTACAGATATTTGTTGGGTAGGTAGAAAGGCAGGTATAGGAAGACAGGTAGGTATATACATAGGTTGCAAAGAAGATAGAGTTTCACATGTAAGCAGATAAGTAGGTAGTTAGTTAGGTAATAAAATTGGGCAGTTAATATTGTAGGTAGTTATTTTGGTACACAGGTAGTTGGTTAGTTAAGTGGATAGGTAGGTATTGATAGGTGGGTAGATAGGTAAAGTTCGATAGGAATAGGTTGGTATTGGATGATAGGTAGGTGTAGTTAGATATACATAGTTATGTAGGTAGTTATACGAGGATAGTTATAGTTAGATCATTAGGTAAGTATATGTAGGTAGGTAATAATGTAGGTAAGTACAAAGGTAGGTAGTTATATATAGGTATAGGTAGATAGTTATAAGTGGGTAGTTATAGGAAGGAAGATATATATATAAGTAGGTATGGAAAGGTAAAAGCAGATATGCAGGAATTCATATATAGATATAGGTATTTAGGTAGGTAGTTAGATAGGTGGGTTATTAGATAGGTATATACATAGGTTTATAGATAAGTAGGTAGAAATGTAGGTATGTGGGAAATTTGGTAGATAGTAAGGAAGGTAGGATGTTATGTATATAGGTAGGAATGTATGTATGCAAGAAAATTAGGTAGATAAAATTGAAGGTAGGTTTTAGGTAAGTAGGCATTCAGATAGGTATTTTGGATGGGGGTGATAGATAGTTGGAGATGTAGGTAAAGGAAGATAGGTGTAGGTAAATGTAGATAGGTATATAGTTATAGTAAGGAGTTTAGTTATAGGAAGATGTATAAAGGTAAGTAGTTAGGTAGGAAGGAGGGCTGGAATGTAGGTAGAAGTAGGTACATATAGGTAGTTAGGTATAAGTATGTTGTTCAGTATACCCAGATAGGTTTATGTAGTTTATATAGGTAGGTAGAAATGTATGTAAATGGTAGGTAGGTATATGAGAGTGAGTTGGAATATGCAATGAAGTATATGTAATTATAAATATTTAAATTGGTAGGTAGTTATACATAGTTAGATTAGGTAGGTGTCAGTAGATGTATAGGTAATTAGTTAGGTAGAAGTGTAGAAAATTTTTTAAGCATGTTAGGAACTTATGTAAGAATTAGGTAGTTAATTAAGTAGATAATAAATACGTAGTAAGTTATATTTTGGTACATGGACATTGTTAATAGTTAGATTGGTAGGTATTTTTAAGTAGTGCCGATATATATAGGCACATATATATATAGGTATGTAGGTCGGTAGTTAAAGTTTTAGGTAGGTAGAACATTAGTTAGGTAGCTACTTAGGTAGGTGTAGGTATGTAGGTATATGTAGGTACAGATATATACATATAGTTAGATAGGTAAAGGAGGATATTAAGGTATTGGAAGGTAAGAATCGGTAGGCAGGTATAAGTGGGTAAGTATAGATAGATAAACGTATGAAGTTACATAAATAGTTAGGTATATGAAGGTAGGTATAAGAAGGTATGTATAGGTATGTAGGCATCGAAATAGGTTGTTACGTGGTTCGTCAGGTATATGTAGGTATAGCTTGTTGTTGGTAGATATATATGTATTTAGGTCGGTAAGTATGTATAGGTAGTAATGTCGGTAGATGTATGTAGTTAAGTCAGTATGTAGGTCGGTTAGTAGGAAGTTATGTAGGCCAGTAAAGGAAAGTAGGTATAGTTATGAATGTAGATAAGTAGGTGGGTTGGAAGGTAGATAGGAAGTAGGAGAGTATTTTCATTATACGATAGCTAATATGACAGGTTTGAAGTTAGGTAGCAAATTAGGTAAGTAGCAGGTAGTAGACAAATATGAAGTGACTGAGATAACAGTTGTTCAATAAAGTAGGAATGTAGATAGATAGGAAGTTACAGGTAGGCACATGAGTGTAGCCATTATAGGTATATTGCTAGGTATTGTTAGGTAGGTAATGTTTGGTACATATAAATACTTAGGTATACATAGATATAGATAGGTAGTAGTTAGTTAGGTAGCTACTTAGTTAGGTGTAGTTTTGTAGGTATAGGTATGGACATGAGTGTAAATAGTTATAGGTTGCTAGGAATGGGTTAGGAATGGGTAGTTATGTCAGTATATATAGGTATATGAGAGTAGATGTAAGTTAGATAGTTAGATACAGATAGGTTGATAGGTATGTAGGTATGGATGTAAGTGGTTAGATTGTTAGGTTGTTAGATAAGTGGTTAGGTAGGTATTTAGATAGGTAAATGTAGTGATAGGTAGTAGGTTAAATAGCTAGGTTGGTATGAAGGTACATAGGTAGATAGTTAAGTAATGGTAGGTATGTGTATGAAGATACATATAAGTAGATATATAGGTAGTTATAATTTAGGAGGGACATATATGAAAATACATATAGGTTGATATATGCATGGAGGTTTTAGGTAGGTATAGGTAGTTATAGGACAGGTAGGTATATGCAGATGTTGATAGGAAGATATATGTTGGTAGTTAGGTAGGTAAGCAGCTTTGGTATTTTTGTAAGTTGGTAGGAAGAGATATGTAGGTTGTAAATGTTTGTAGGCATGAGAAAGAATAAGGATATAGGCAGGTAGGTATAGGTAGTTAGGTATAAGTTGGTACATTATTATACATATGTAGTATAGAGTGTGAGGTTAGTTAGGTATGTAGGAATATATGCAGGAACTATGGAAGGTTGGAAGGTAGGTAGGAATGTATGCAGGTAAGTGATTTATGAAGGTAGTAATGTAGTTGTCATTAGTTAGGTAAGTAGGTATGAAGGTCATTATGTAGGTAGGATGTTAGGTAGGAAGACAGGTACATATATGTATGTAGGTATAGTAAGGTGGTTATAGATAGGTAGGTATATGTAGGTTGGTATAGGTATCTAAGTAGGTATAGACAGATATATGTAGATGGATATTGTTATGTAGATATAATTATTTATTTATGGGGAGGTAAATATAATATGCTAGGTGTATTTTGTTTTAAAGGAAGGTATATGTAGGTAGGCAAATAGGTAGGTAGTTAAGTATGTAGGTAAGTAGTTATAGGTAGGTTAATTAGGGTATTTATGTATGTGTAGATATATAGGAATAGGCAGGTAAATGTAGTTAGATATATATTATTTGGTAGGTATGTATATTGTTAGGTAGGTAGAGGTAGGATTTTAGGGAGGTATGTATAGCTAGTGTGATAATTATAGTAATGCAGATATAGGTAGGTACTGGTAGTTAGATATATATATGTTAATAGGTTTTGTTTGACAAATATATGTAGGTAGATAGTTGGTGGATAGGTAGCTAGTTCAGTAGATATAAGAAGGTATATATTTGTAGTTATTTAGATATAAGGAAGGGTATATGTAGTTAGGCATAAGTTATGTAGGTCAGTATACAATGGTAGGTATATGTAGGTGGGTAAGTTTTTAGGTAGGTTGATATATAGAATGGTAGGTAAGGATGTAGGTGGGAAAGTAAGTAGGTATATATGTATGTATTTAGTTATGTAGGTATAGAAACGTAGAGTTAAGTAGGTATGCAGGTAATGGTAGGTAGGAATAGGTAGTTATGTACACTGAAGAACCAAAAAAACTGGTATAGGTGTGCATATGCAAATAACAGATGTATGGAACCAATCAGAGTAACATGATAGATAGGTTAGTGCTGCTACAATGGCAGGTTATCAAGATTTAAGTGAGTTTGAACGTGGTATTATAGTCGGTGCACGAGAAATGGGACATAGCATCTCCGAGGTAGCGTTAACATTTGGATGTTCGCGTACGACCATTTCCCGTAGTGTACCGTGAATATAGGGAATCCGGTAAAACGTCACATCTTCGACATCGCTACGGCTGGAAAAAGATCGTGAAAGAACGGGACAAATGACGACTGACGAGAATCATTAAACGTGACAGACATGCAACCCTTTCTCAAATTGGCGCAAATTGGATTTGTGGACTGCCCTGCAGGATTCGTGCTGTGAATTGCCTCCTGCATACCTTCAGACATTAGTCGAGTCCATTCCTTGTCATCTTGCGGCACATCTGCGTGCTCGGGGGCCCTACACGATATTAGGCAGGTGTACCAGTTGTTTTGGCTCTTCAGTGTAGTTATAGGTGAGTATATGTAGGTATTCATATGTAGATGTAGATAGATATCGTTATGTATATGTAAAACAGAAGATGGTATTTAAAATAGTTAGATAGATGTATCTATTTAATTAGGTTGTTTGGTAAGTATTTAGCTTAGGTAGGTAGATATATATTTTGGTAGGTAAATATGTAGATTGGAATGTAGGTAGGTATGTAGATAGGATGGTAGGCAAGTATTTAGATAGGTTGGTAGGTGGGTAGTAAGGTTGGTTAATAAGTATGTATAGTTAGGTGGAAGGTATAGAAATAGTTATTTTTTAGGTGTAGGTATATAGATTTAAGTAGGTTTAGGTAGATATATAGGTAGGTAGGTTGTTAGTTATGTAACTATGTATATGTAGGTAATTAAGTATAGGTATATGTAGGAAGTTACATAGGTATAAGTACGAAAGTGATAGGTGTAGTTATTTAAGTATTGGTATATAGTAATTGGTAGGTATGGAGATAGGAAACTAGGTATTAAGGTAGGCTATTATGCAGGTATGTAGGTAGGTATAGACAGGTATAGGTACATATGTATAGGTATGTATACATAGTTATGTACGTAGGTAAGAAGGTTTGGTAGGATGGTGTGTTGTGTAGGTATTTAGTAGTTGGTAGTAAGCTAGGTAGGTATGTATGTATGTAGGTAATTAGGTAGGTATCTGTAAGATGTGTAGGCAGGTAGATATATGTAGGAAGATATAGGCAGTTATATATAGGTAGGTAAGTAGGTATGTATTTAGTTAGATAGGTACATAGGTATTTAGGTAGGTAGTAAGGATGATAGGTAGGTGTTTATGTTGGTAGTTAGGTAGGTAGTTAGGTATGCAGGTAGAAATATCAGTAGGGTGGTGGTAGTTTGACAGGTATGTAACTATGTAGGTAGGTAGGTAGATAGGTATGTATGCAGTAAGGTAGGCAGTTCGGTAGGTAAGTGACTTGGTAGGTAGGAAGGTAAGTATATGTATATAGGTTGTTATGTAGGTAGGTTGGTATGTAGGTATGTAGGCAGGATGGATAGTAAGTATGAAGTTTGGTAGGAAGGAAGGTATAAGTAGATAGGTATATGAAAGAAGGTAGTTATAGGTAAGTAGGTATACACATAAAGGTATAGGTAGATATGTTGGTATGAGGGTAGCTCAGTCAGTTGGTAGGTAGTTAGGTAGGTAGATAGGTTAGTAAGGTAGGTATGAGGATTGTTATGCTGATATGTGTGTATGTAGATCATTAGGCGGGTAAGAATGTACATACCCTAATGTAGGTAGGATGAATGTTAGGTACATAGGTAGGTAAATGTAGGTAGGTATAGGGAGTTAGATATAGATAGGTAGGCATAGGTTGTTATATTTATATATATATATATATATAGGTTTGATTGTCTATATAGTTTTGTATAGGTAGATTGACACATTTAGATATGTAGGAACTTAAAAGTAGACAGATACAGGTAGGAAGTTTGGTAAGTAAGAAAGTAGTTAGGAAGATAGATTGGTTGATAAAGGAAGGTAGGTTGGATGGTAGTTTGATAGGTAGGTATATGTAGGTAGGGTAAGGTAGGTAAAGGTAGGTAGATATATGTATAAAAGTATGTATTGGTAGGAAAATGTATTTATATGTATATAGGTAGGTATATAAAGATCAGTAGGTATAAGTAGGATGGTAGGTATAGGTAGGGGCATTCTAGTCGGTAGGTAACTTGGTAATAAGTTAGTTCATTAAGCTGATATGTATAGGTGTAGGTAGTTATGTATAGGTAGGTTTCAGAAGGATTGTATAGTTATTTATATGAAAATATGAAGGTGTGTAGGTACATAGTTAGGATTTTAGTTTGTTAGGTCGGTGGTTAGTTAGGAAGATATGTATATGGTAGGAAGGATGGTAGTGAGAAATATATATGCAGGGAGGCAGGTAGGTCACTAGGTAGGAAGGTAAGTAGAAAGGTAGGTACTGAGGTAGCGATTTAGGTGGGTAGGTAGGTGGGTATATAGGTATATTTAAGTATATGTAGGTAGGTTGTTATATAGTTTGTGAGTAGGTAGGTAGTTTGGTAGGTAGGTATGTAGGAATTTAGAATTCTAGGAAGGTAGGGAAGTAGGAAAATAGGTAGGTATGAAGGTTTTTAATTAGTTAGGTAAATAGTTAGATAGTTATAGGCAGGTAATTAGGTAGGTGGATAAGTAGGTAGGAAGATGTAAGTTGGTGTGTATGTATTTAGATAGGTAAGTAAGAAGGTCGGTATGTACGAAAATAGGTAGATATATATATGTATGAAAGTAATTTAGGTTGGTATGTATGTAGGAAAGTAGTTTAGGTTCGTATGTATGTATGTACATAGATCTGGAGCTCATTAGGTAGGTAGGTCATTAGGTTGGTAGTTATGTAGATAGGTAGGCATATGAATTCAGGTATAGACAGATATATAGATAGGTAGAGATCAGTAGGTATTTGAAGTTAGGTAGGTTGATATAAAAAGGCAAGTGAGAATAGGTGTACCATGTTAGATAGTTATAGGCAGGGATATAAATAAGAAGGGAGGTAGGTAGGTTTAGGTAGGTGTGCATTTGTATGTAGATATAGGAAGGTATGTAGGTAGGTTTTTAGTTAGTAGGTATAGGTAGTGACACGACTGAGGTCTGCTGAGGTCATAATATTAGGTTGTTGTAATATTTATAAGAACGTCAGTCGTTCAGTGTTGCCTCGGAGCGAAACGAGTCACTCTCAGGTGTGTTCGGCAATGACTTACCCAGCCCTATAACTCGCGTCTTATTCACAGTGGTCAACGGAACTGTGGGCCGTTCCGTATTTCCTGCGATTATTATACAGTCAGACAATTTACATTTGAATACATAAACATTTTCCTGGAGAAAGCCGGGTCCTAGAATGACCATGAAGCGCTCAGGTCGTGAAATGACTGAGAAAAGTAATATGTTCTGTAAAAGCAAAAGTTTCAATATTCTAAGTTCACTATACAGAAATTCTTTACTCCAAGATACGTAAGCGGACACGGCGCACAAAGCTCCGCCATTGAGCTAGCGACTATCTGCCATTAATGGCTGAAAACTAGTAAAGCTCTCTGATCTGAGTCACGAGAGTGTTGAGCACGACTTGGGGCTAGGAAATGAAGGTTTAGTATAAATGAACTATTGTACAATAAAATAAGTTAACCAAAGTTGAAGGGCCTCTAGAAGCATGACGGCGACCTCACCTGTATGACTGCTGATTACAACTGAAAATCGTGGCGTCACCCGATCGGTCATCTACGATCGGGTGGCACGCAAAACTTGGAGCATAAATAATGTAACACAAAAGTTATTACTAAAACACTATTAACATATTACATTGTACACAACATAGTGAAATTCCTCTTTTTTTGTGGAAGTGCCTATGCTCCAGATGGGTGCACTCGAAACTAAATAGCGATTTAAAAATATGTTTGTTGAGAAAAAATTACTTTACTTTATTTGTAGTACTTCTAGCCTATTGCTATTGATTGATCACTTGGTTTTTGCTTAATTTTAATTAAATGTTTGGCCGCCGTACTTGCCCGACGGGGAGGATGATGACATCAAAGGGGCGGCCTGGGTTGAATAGTTCGCACGCTGGCACTTGTTGGTGCCCCTGCATTGAAATCTGTGCCAATTTAAATAGGGTTGCACGTCTGTCACGTTTAATGATTCTCGTCAGTCGTCGTTTGTCCTGTTCATTCACGATCTTTTTCCGGCCGCAGCGATGTCGAAGATTTGATGTTTTACGGGATTCCAGATATTCACGGTACACTCGTGAAATGGTCGTACGCGAAAATCCAAATTTTATCGCTACTTCGGAGATGCTATGTCCCATCTCTCGTGTGCCGACTATAACACCATGTTCAAACTCACTTAAATCTTGATAACCTACCATTGTAGCAGCAGTAACCGATCTAACAACTTTGACAGACGCTTGTTGTCTTATATAGGCGCTGCCGACCGCATCGCGTTACTCTGATTGGTTCCATACCTCCATTATATGCATACGCACACCGATACCAGTTTTTTGGCTCTCCAGTGTATATATATAAGTAGTTCCATCGGTACTTAGGTAGGTAGATATGTTGTTATGTAGGTAGGTAGGAAAGTAATTAGGTATGAATATTAGTAGTTAGGAAGGAATGTAGGTAGGTAGGTAGCAAGGTTGGTTGGAAGGTTGGTATGTAGGTAAGGAAAATAAGTAGATAAAATAGTTGATAGGTATATAGGTTATAAGATAGTTGGTTTGGTAAGTATTTATATATAGATAGGTGTGGAGGAAGTTATAGTAATATAGGTATAGGTATGTAGTTATAGTTATGTAGGTAGGTATAGGAAGAGAGATATAAGCAGGTATTCAATTTGGTAAAAGTAGGTAGATACGTAGGTAGTATGGCAATTAGTTTGTAAAGTAGGTAGTTGTAGGTATAGGTAGATCAGTATACGTATATAGGTGAAGGTAATTAGGTAGTTTAAGTAGTAAAGTAGCTAAATAGGTAGGATGGAGGGTAGGTATGTATACGATGGTAGGTAGGAAGTATAATATGGAGGTATAGGTAGTTACTTAGATAAAAATGTATATATATATATATATATAGGTATAGGTGGAAGATAGATATAGGCAGGTAAGTAGGAATGTGAATGTAAGTATAGTTAGGTGGACACATGAAGGTATAGGTAGTTAGGTGCATTTAGGTAGGTAGTTATAGGTGGGTTGATAGAGGTAGGTATAGGTAATAGGAAATAGGTATGTAGGTACCTAGGTAGATATATGTATTTGGGTATATGTAGGTACGTTATACATAGGTAGGTAGGTAGGTGCTCGTAGCTAGGTTAGGTAGGTGGGTTAGTATTTAGGTAGATAGAGGTAAATTATGTATGTAGATGTCGATATGTAGGGTGTAGGTATCGGTTGGTAGGAAGGTTATTATATATAGGAAGGTAGGAATGTATATGTATGTAGTTTGGTATTACATGATGACTGACGCAGTTGGCTAGGTAGAAGAAGAAACATATACACACTCCCGAACTGGGCTACTGTGGCTCCCCAGCAGACCGTTCCAATGCAGACATAAAACAATTCAATTTCATAAAACACACACTGACTTACGTGGCAGGTAGTTGACGATTGTGAGGGGCTGTCGCCCTTAAGCTACCAGTGAAGTGGGAATAAAGTATGCATACCTATCGGTTTCAAAATTCCCAGTCGTATTGAAGAAAATACACATGAGATGATAAACAACAAATTTGATGATGGCATGCAGCACAAGGCACCACACTGGCCTAAGCTGAATTGCACAAAGCGTTGACGGATGCTGAACAAAGGATTAAATTGAAAATTATGCTAGAGGGACACGAGTATGATCCACAATGGAGGCGGATTTGGGGATACACGAAGAGATCACAAAGGTTCTGGTAAATTACCAGTCTATTGATGTGAAGTAATTGGCGTGCAAAAGTTAGTTCACTCCCGAGCCGTGCGACACATGCCCTGACGCCCACTCTTGTCAGACTGAGGAGAGATTGGCGAAGTGGTGGTAACCACAGTTGTCCATCGCCCCCCAAAACAGAATTCCCCTCGAAAATAAATTAAATGGATGTTATGTCACATATAGCACTGATAAATACATTACAATTTGCATTACGCCAACTGCTTTTGGCATTTATGTAATGAAAAGTAATAGAAATTGCCACAATGTTTATGGAATTTTCCATTTGTTTCAAATAAAATATTATTACCTGAAAAGCAAATACTTTTACATAACCCATTTTCAAACTAAATAATTTACTATGCATTAATTAAAATTTAATTCATATTCATACTCAAATTAGGTTAAACTTTATGAGAATTTTGTTGTAGCTCAGTTTGGGGGTTGGGTGTCCCATTGCCAGAGTCAAAACACATTAAATTTTAATTAATTATGCAAAGTACTTATTAAAGAGGTCACTTGTAGCAGTAATGTTCCTTTAATGAGTGTTACACTATCCACTAATTTAATTTTTGGAAAGTTACGTGATTATCTTGATCATGTTAACCACGTGGTCGACACTTTGCTTGTGTATACTCATGTGTTTATGTACGGAACTTCTCACTTTCATTTGTGGTGGTGCAAGAATGCATAGTGGTAATTATCAAGTTACTGTAGGCCGTTTAATTACACTGGGTGGTAATTACGCCTTGTGGCACTGACTCACACAGTATCTTGGGCGCATGGCCTCCGGTCAAGGAGCGTGCGGCCAGTGCTTGGTGCAGATTATTTCTACCTACTCTGTTAGGTGGTGTCCGCAGGTCAACAAGGGCTCTGGGGAAGCCGCAGTCGGCATCATGTTATTATGGTTATTTCAATTGTAGCACTGTTGTAAAATGGTTACATGTCCAAAAACATAATGTACCAATTGCAATTGTATTTTATAAGTAGCTGAAGATACTGGCAGCAAATAATAACATAATACTAGCCAGACTTTTATTTAAAGTCGATGAATTGTGAATGTCTTAAAAGCACTACACTCATTACTTGTGATCTGGATCCATGCTTACATTTCCATTAAAAACATTTGTTTCAGAAATTAAATGTGTCACAATTATTTTAAAATTTAAACAAAACAATAATGAACTATTACAAACTGACCTTAACATTGCATTTGAAAAGTATAGCACATGGCATTGATTATATTAACATGCAGCAGAAAGATATGTATCAGCTGAAAACAAAATAACATCAGGTTGTTGAAGTGCTCACTTTACTGTGAACAGCCTACATCTATATTTTTTTATTGTGAATTCATACAATTGAAAGGTGTATCAAATTATTTGCTATGATTGCGGTACACTAAATTTAACTGCCTGTAACTTAAACCATGATAGCACACACATTGTAAGTTGTGACAAAACTTACTTCCTTTTCAACTTCTGTGGGGAATAATACTAAAAACAATTTTTCCTTGTTTCTTTTAAAAATTGTTGGCCCATTTTCTTTCCTGCCTTCCTTAAAAATACAGCTACACAATCTGGAGTATTCATTCGGATCTCTGACAAACGATAAATTTGGTAAACAGGGGAGACAGAAAATAATCTTAAGGCCATTAGGGCTGGTTTCACCACACCAGTTTTACTTATCAAGCCAAGATTAAGAACAAATTTACTAGGATTACTGATTCACTGCATTTCACCACTGTCAAAACGTGATTAACTGTAACTTACCCGAGTTTACGTTTAGATGCCCATTTTCGGCAGTTTAACTTCTTAAACTCCGCTTACGATAGAAATATGGCAGTCTAAAAATATTATGGTACTTGACCATTATGAGAAAAATTTGACAGGTGTCTTCGTTGCGATCACATTATTAATTTCAGTTCCTGCGATGTGATTCTCTTCAATATGTGTTATATGAACACATCAAAAAAAAATGTAAGTTATATTGGTTATGCATTTGTGATATTAAATTAATGACGAATATGCTGCATGTTATGTAAAACTGATAGATTTAAACGTTGTCTGTATTTTATCGGCTCTTTAAGCCAAGTACAGTTTAAGAGTATTACCCAGTTTAATAATGAAGTAAATTCTATTGTTTGTTACTGTGATTTGCTAGTTTATCTACAAATAGCAGTTTCAAAAAACAACCTGTTGCACGAGGAGAATGTAAATATTATAAGTGAGCTCAATGGATTCACGAAAAATCAAATTATTATTATAATAATAATGCTAATTAGGATTTTGTCACATTTTTGCTTCACAGAATGATATAATAAGTACATTGAGTATTCTTAAAGAAATTTAATATGTTGCCTGAATTAAAATCCGCAGCAATTATTATTCGAACTGGTGGACCGTAAGCACCAGGCCGGCTTATCTTGCTTAATGTTCACTCTGTAATGTTGAGTGCAGTCTAACTGCACATTTTCAGATAAAAGGTAAACTGTGCGATCATGTTTTATTTATGGAAACTTTCACTTCTCACAAGGGTTTCGGGGCATGGCCCACTCCAGGTAAACATGCAGTTATGCTTGAAAATGATTAAAGTGTGTATATCTCGCAGAAGCGACGAAAGGGTGGCTTTGACAGCCCCAAACAACTGCGATGTGGACTTGTAATTCTTGAGACAATGTAGAGGGTAATCGCCATGCCGTCCTCGGCCACACGCCCTGTTTGAGAGAGCTCATACTCGTCAGAGCTAGCCAGGTAGACGAGTTGGCTACCATCAGCTCAGTTTATTAATATTTGAAATCTCTGTAGTGTCTCACTAGGGTGGGACATCATGCTTTCATCAACATCGACTCCATCTCCACTACCATACCCCTGCGCACTCTACGAGACACATTACTTTAAAATAACGAGCAATTGCTGGAAATGAAGTAGGTTATGAAGATATTGATTTATGTAGAAGCTAAAATAAATTACCAAATTCCTTACTTTTCTTCCAGTAATGGACTGTATGGAAAAACAAAAGCAATATCTCACTATGAAAATAATTTTTAAATAATAATTCAAATTAGTTTCTTCCAGTAAAAAAATTTGACAGTGGTACACATTTTCAAACACAGCCAAGATGATTTGATAAAATTTGTTGGAAGGAAAACTTTGATGATTGTATTTTGTCTACAAATTTTAGTGTCAAATATGGTTGAAAGCTAAAATTTTACAGTGTAACTGGCCCTCAGTCCACAAACTTTAAGAATTACATATACAACGCCTACAGACCACGTTAAATATTCCATTATTTTTCTTTCAATAATATTCCCTGTATTATTAGTAATTCTAATGACTAAGCAATAACTGTTATGTTTCCACAAACCACTTCACTAATACTGTACATAAATATGTCGTTTGAAACTGCTCGGTCAGGTGAATTTATTTGCATTTGGACAATCATACGAGTACAGGCCAATAAATTATTTGTATCTTTAGGGAAAGAAAGGAATCTGCACATGTCTCTGACGCTGTTGTTGCAGCCAAATGCAAAAGCAATTATTAACCATAGCATTTTTAAATTCAATACAACATATTGACAAATAAAATCAGGAATCCATTTATTCTCCATACATAAACATCCAATACTACAACTTTGTTTGCAACCAGGCTCACGGTTGCTAGGCAACGCCACAGGATGTGATGACTTCAAATGAGTATAGGGATAGAGCATAGCCCAAGAAAGAAGAGCATATCACAAGTTTGAACCTGCACAGACAAGAAACATGACCAGCGGTGACACAAGACACATCAGCCACTCACTCGACACCTGGCGTCCAGATGCCCAATAGGGATTGCGGAGTGGAAGACGACGCCCTTGTTATCCTGGCAAACTTTCTAGTCACCGGCATTAGCGCCATCACTGCCTTTTCAATCCATTGACATCTGGCATCCCCACGCCCAACAGAGGAGCAGCGGAAGTAATAGTAAATGCGTGGGGGTACGTGCCTATGCCTCTTCTACCGCCCTTCAGTACGGTACAGCCTGCTTTCACCACCGTTCCGTGAACACCTACAGCAACTCTCATACCACAGCCTTCAACCACACAAACGCCCAACGAGCGGTCGGTGGCCGCGATTGAGGCAGTCTGGAGGAGTTCACTTTAGGCACCTCTGCCGCCAGCCAGCGCAGTGTTACAGCTACCCCTCAATGTGCAGCAGACCTCACCCAGTCTCCTCACGACTACACTCACGCCCAGCGTCGCGACGTCCGAGGGGGAAGTGGTATCAACCATCGAGGAGGTCTGGGCTCACCTGTCAGCGCAGCACCATTGACCAACATCGTGTCTACACCACGCCCCCTGCAGACGACTGACGACTATATGCCAGATACGAGACCAGTAGCAGAGAGAAGAGAGTTGGTCCATACCAGCACAAGCCGACAGGACACAGTCGCACAGCAACTGCTACAACAGAGATGCCTCCGGTGTGCCGAGCTAAGAGTAAACTTAACCCCAGTGGCTCAAATAAAGAAAGTATTTTTAAAATTTGCAACACTAAAAGAAACTCACCAGTAAATGTTATCTCTGTGAAACTCATTAAAGCAACATGTTACAAGACCTTGTTCTAGTGATCGCATGTCTTTTCCTTGTTTCAATGTTTAATGCAAAGCTAAGTAGCTAAAGTGGCTGCACCTTAATTAGCGGTACCAGTTTTCATCCAATAACATTTTAGCAATTATGTGCAAATTTAATTATTGCCAAAGACTTATGCTAATTAACCAACTTCCGGACACAGAGCCCCACGAAACTAAGACCAAAATTCTTAACATCAGTTCATGCAATATAAACATAATTAATTAGTATGTGCAAAAGGGTCTATGGCTTGTATTACTTTAATTGAAGTGATTTAATTGCCTTGATGTTTTGTGTATCAGTGTTATCGTATTTTATCGTATATAAGTTGCCTGCGCTTATAGGTCGCACCATTATTTTCAATGAGTGTTAAAAAAAATTAATATTTCTTGATTATAGGTTGCGCTCATCGTTATGGTTGTACAGCCTGTACAACACTGCCTGCATCATGGATGGCTGATGCACGCGACCTTGGCAAAGGTCGTGTGGCAGCTGTGTCCTTGCAAGCAAGTGGTGTTGTCAAAAGTAGCTACAGATCTACAGCGCAGTCACAGTGTGCCCGATAGTTTGTTGGACGTAGTTCATTTGAAATGTACATATAAAGCGCTCGAGACGCAGCCTTGAGTGCCGGAGTTTATATATTTATTGGAAAACAGAAATAACTTATAAACATGTAATTTAATTTGAAGCAATATTTTTAAGAGAAAAATTTTATCTAACTTTCTTTTTATATATTTCAAGTATTTCTAACGATGTATGTTAAAAGCAAAAAACCTAACCATTATTTCTGCAGTTTATCTTTGAAAGTTTTAAATAAACGTGCCAAATATAGAAAAGCATTTGAATATTTCAGTTACGTAATTTCCTTCGCAATCCTTAACAGAAAAAGAAATGTTAAAAGAATCAAATGAAATAAAAAGAATCGATTCTTGCCTTACGATAACTGACAATCTATTATTCTCAAAAGCAGTAGACAAAGTATGGTTCTAAATGAACAACCAACAATACTAATTACACTACCCAGACGCATGTTGTAAAGTAGTAAACGCAACACTAACACCAGGAGGAGAACAAACATCATTTGCAACAGGTTCTACACTAGTTAGCACAGCAAGCGTATACCATTAGGTACAAGGAGGCAAGGCGGTAGGACTTAACAAAATCTACCCAGCATGTCCAATAAAAGCAGACACAGGCACCAACATGATCTTTGGAAACGCACAAGAAACAGACGACGCCAGTTGGCAAAACAGACTATGGGCAGCAAGCATGGGAAACGAAAATCAAACTATGTCGGACTTTCCTTTAGTATACGGAATTCCAAGAGATGCTCCATGGTACACAGCAATATGCATGAACAACGCCCTTGGTAGAGAAGGAAGCATAGCAGCTGGGTACAGCAAACTAAACAAACACATCCAACGCTTCACGTGGACAGATAAAAAAGGTGACTCCTTTATCTACAGTTACGAACCTTTGAACGGAACGATAAAAATACCATGCACAAACACCACCAGCATGGTATATCCATCCACATACGCAGGCACGTCAGGCTCATTCAAATCATACGGCTTCACCAGAGAAGCATCAGAAACAGCCACAATAATTATGCCAGGCAACCCAGAATACGACGTCCAACGCCTACCAACAGGAAGAGGACTAGGAACACTTACAACGCAGGTACAATAAGTATGCACGTAGAAAAATCACATTTCCTCTCCAAAGCAGCAGGCGAAGCAAAACCTCCAAAACAACAACCTTCCCTGCACATAGGCATCTACCCAGTCAGATCCAACGACCCAAGCAGCGAAACACACTTCATAGCATGTAGCGGTTACATATGAGTAACAACCGAAATAGTAATAGAACATGATCCAGACTCTCTCTACACATTAGAGACAGTACTACCTCACACAAGTCAAGTATACGGACCAGTGGGTTACTGGTCAGAAACACACATGGACAAATATAACCAAGTGCCACAAATATAAAACTTAATAACACTAGGAGCTACAAAACCATACGACCCACAGCCACGAGTAGGCGCACGCCGTCGACGTAGATCCGACGAAGAAAATTGTGATCCAACATGCACCATAGAAGTAACATAAATGAACTTAACAAAATTGAACACAAATATGCAGCTCTCCAAGAGAACCAACAAAAATTAATAGCATTTGCAAGGAGTAAAAACGAGCTAACTACCACAACACCAAAAAACAGAAAAAAACCAAAAGTTTCTCAATAATGTATTTTATTCAATAAAGTTTACAATGAACATAATTCATTTCAACAACTCTTTCTCCACATAAACAACTCATAAATGTAATAGGGGTTGAATTTCTTCGGACCGTTTACTTCATCCCAAGTTCTCCAACTGAACCTCTAGATCCTTACATCCCACTTCTGACCAATAAAATGATTACGATTACTCAAAATAATAAAAAATGTAATCAACTGCACATGATCAGACATATTTTTACGTGCAATATTAACCTTATCACCAGAAAACAAACATAACAAAGTCTCTTTCGACCCATCATCGAAATTAGGATTGTCTATAATAGCTAACTGACAATTAGCAATATTTTGAAACCCAAAACGCTCAAACTTATTAACCTTATTACAGTAACCAGTATTTAAAATAATATCTTCAATCATCGTTACAAACGTACTCTTGTAAGCACTCGGCTCACTTACAATCTCTAACACGTAAAAAATTATCAATATTAAACCTATAATTATCAAATTGAAACAACAACAACCTCTGCACCCAATCACGAGTCTCACCTACAGATAAATAGTAATCATCAAAAGACTGGCGAACAGCACTAAACACCACTTTGTATGGGACAAACTCATTATCTTTACCATATACGTATTCCACCAACTCTTTATAACTAAAACTATTAACAATACTCTTAGCAACAGACACCGCAGAGTCGAACATCATCTTATCAACATCAACAAGCTTATAATGCCTCACCCAAAAACTACTAGATTGAATCAAATCAAAAGGTGTACAAACAAATAATAACACTCTCGAAACAATTTGAACTGACAGTCTCATTGATAATACCCGCTCGAGCTAGAGTACTCCTTCACAGTTCCTAATTTGCTGTGCTTCTCCAAATCCAGCTTGGTCTGCAGCATAATCATCCCCAGAGCTTCATTCTGGAGATCTTTACCCGAAGGATCGGCAGAAAACACCATCTCCTCCGAATGCTTCCACCAGTCTTTCCGAGATATCTTGCTCACACTCCAAGGGAAAACTTTTAATTGCACAACATACCTGCTCTGCTCCAGGGTGAACTTGGACGTATACCGTACCCCGTCTCTTCTTGTACAGATAGTTGAGGATGTAGTCGACGTTCCGGGTCAGAGTCAGTGAACGCAGTTGCTGGTAACGCCGATAGACATCCAATATGGATAAGAGCGCACACCTGCACTGCCGACCGGTATACTGGCAGTCATGCCAGACGTGGAAATGGCCTTGCTGACAGTCTCCTCCGGTATGCTGGTAGATAACGCTGAATCCGTATGGTCGCTCCCGCTGTCTGGAAACAAGGAGTCTATAAACTCTATCACCTTCTGCAGAGGAGTTGTAGTGGACAATATCAGCCAAGACGTGACACCTTCCAGGGCAGTTATAAATTGATTCCACGTTGAATCTAGTTCTAAAGTCTCTGAAACTTTCTGTTGTACAACTCGAACTCTGCTGATATCCAAATGAAGATCCAGATTGCGGCAACTTGGCATTTTGACTGCCAAAAAAGAGAGAAATTCTAGCGGCATGTTTTAATGACATGCCGCTATTAAAGTAGAAACGTAAAAAATTTTCAAAATATACTCACGCAAAGGATTAGTAAAATGCAATTTCTTAACAACACCTTTCTTTGCAGTTACTTTCCTCTTCGTCTCTTCAATAGTAGGAGGAGTTATCTTAGCAACAACCACAGGTGACGACGAACGTGATTTATCCGAACCAGAATCAGACATTGTCACGCAAGTGCTCTTGCAAGCCTGACTGTTTGCACCAAAACACATCAACTATAGGCTCACCAGATGAAATAGCAATACGCAAATCCCCAATATTACGGACTGCAATACTGACACAGTCAAACCGACTAGAAGGACTGTACGCAGGACCATTAAATATGTGACGGTTAAACAACGAACACTTGCCAAGGCATCTATCACCACTACGTTGAATCACCAAATCACTACAATAAAAAGTACTAGCAGGACGAGTTGCAAGAACACTACGGTAGCCAGCTAAAGCTCCCCAGCCAGTCTTCAATTCAATACTTGTGCACTCTAGTATAAATGCATTTTAATTTTAAAAAAACGTCAAAGACTGAAAACAAAAAAACTATCATCACAATCTGCATTTACTACTGTTTCTGAACAACTATATACACATTGGAACTCTCATCAGCCAGTTTTGAACGTTCACCATATTTCTAAAGTCCCCTCCACGCAGGCCACATCAGAGTCAACTTGAACTTCTGAATTATTTATACAAGTTCAAATTTGACGGCCACTTTCTCATCTTCTGTGTTGTGTGGGTTGGTTCCTTTCTGCAGAATGTGGTCCAATTATTTATCAAACTTCCTGCAACAAAAGAGGAACATACATCTGTATATTTGGCGAAATGCCAACCACACTGAACCAGTGTGTCACGATGCCATTGCCATTATACAGAACGAGTATAAAAAAGAATACCCCAACTTTGAAGGTCTATAATATCAAAACCAAACATCTTACAACCTTGATAGACCAATCAAATGAACCGTAGAACCGTGAAGTTTGTTTACCATACATTCATAAATGTTCAATGTGACCACCACGAGCGGCCCGAACGACATCTACGCAATAATCAAACACGTTCCATGCTCTTGTCAGCATGTCCGGTGTTACGGTTTGGATGGCGTCCGTGATTCTTGTTTTGAGGTCATCAATATTAGCCGCAATGGTGGACGAAACACTTGATTATTTATGTACCCCCATAGAAATAAATCGCACGAGGTAAGATCTGGGCTTCTTGGGGGCCAGTGATGATGGACGTGGTCACCAGCTGCTCCTCGACCAATCCAGCGTTGCGGCAACGTCCCGTTCAGGTATCCGCGAACAGCTAGGTGCCAATGAGGTGGCACACCATGAAGAAAACATCAGACCTTCCCCTTCACATTGATGTGTCGAATGCGAGCTCGCTACCCCATCACTAGCACAAACCGAGAGTAACGAACGCCATCCAAATTGTAACACCGGATATGCTGACAAGAGCATGGAAAGAGTTTGATTATCGCGTTGATGTTCGGGCCGCTCATGGTGGTCACATTGAACATTTATGTATGTATGGCAAACAAACTTCACGGTTCCACGGTTCATTTTATTGGTCAATCAAGGTTGTAGGTTGTTTGGTTTTGATATTATAGACCTTCAAAGTTGGGGTATTCTTTTATACTCAGCCTGTACAATGGCTGGTGCCTAGTCATGTAATCCAAATTCCTGTGTAACCCCTCCCTTCTAAACTTACGTATCAGCCAACCTTACCCATAATTGCGACATATTCGTAGCCAGTTTTCTATCCCACATAAAAGCCTCATGATAATTTTTTTAAAGGGTTGAAAGACTCCTGCTAGGTGTTTCAAAACCCATGAAAATAATGCAAATAAATATTTTTGTTCATATTATCATCATTGACTCTCTCTCATTATTTTAAGTTAGATTAAAGATTTTTGCATGAAATGTACCCTTGTTTTCCACTAGCTGTGTAATATAATTCTAGGAATGGCACTACAATTTTGTTCATATTCTGGTATGTGGAATCTGTGGGAGTTTGGTTTGTGGGGGTTCACTCCTACTTAAGTACGTTGGAGGGGTTGGTTGGCAATGAAGACCTGGATGTTGTGGAGTGGAAAGGTTTGGATGGCTATCAGGGTCTTGAGAGCTAATGTGGGGGAAGCGAGGCAAGTATGGAGCAGTGCTGGACTGCAAGGGTGGGGAAAATGTGAGATCCCTGAAAAAAAAACCTGCCAACCAGCAGCATTGTCAAGCACTATTGCCACATGCTCTATCCACATCACCATGCTCCCCGGATGTCTTTGATGCTACGAACATCTTTAACAGTGTGGATAACTGCAGCAACCTTGTCGCAACTCGGCCACCTTAGTTATACAGGGGGTGGCCAGTAGATCATAATAGTTCAATTATATTGGTGCAGACTAAGGGAACCTGAGGATGTTACTTTAGGGGTAAACAAATACTTGTATTCTCAATTATTTAACACACCAGGATTGTATTGATCAGAAGGTCACATAGTTATTACACACCCTGGCGAGACTGAGCCCCCTTCTAGTCGTAAGCAAGCCAGGAGGGCTGAATACTATGCGTCTACTATGCGTCGGGGAAGGTTTGTTGAAGGGAGACGTTTCTCTACTTATCTGTGACTGCGGCTTTTGGTGAGTTGTCTTCGTTGGTAGCTGAGGCATGGTAAGTTGGGTGGCCCTGATTCGGACCCTCGGACTGGCTCTCGTTGACGTGCGGTACGAAGTTGGCTGTTTCCTGCGGCTTTAACGGTCTCTTTTCGAAGTACGGGATTAGGGTTCTCCCGCGACTTGCACTTTCCTTGTGATCCCGGCGGGCCTTCTGGTTGGAGACTGCTTCCTCCTCGTCTTTCTTCCGGCCATCGCGTTTCTGTCTGCATTCCTAACCGCGGAAACTGCCACTATGTTTCGGAAATGAACTCCTAAGTTCTTGGCACTTCTACTCGGTTTGTCTCGGAAATTTACACATGAAGTTTCGGCTCNACCACTCGTTTCGGGAATTTACCCATATTCTCGGCACTGTTCTCGTTACACGACTGGCTTCTCTCGTTTCTGTTACATCTATCTCGTCTCCTCGGCTGTACTGCCGAACTACTCCCGTCTCGGCTGGCGATAATTGCTCCCAAACAACTGACTGTGAACAACTGATTGTACATTACTGCCTGGGGCCAGTCCCGAACTCCGGCCCGTCGATACTACTGCCTCTCGCCTAACTGCGTTCTCTGTCTCGCCCACGACTGACGACAACTGCCCGACGACCATTGAATGACTGACCACAAACCTTGGCTGCTCCCGAATTTAACCCGCCTCTCGATATATTCAAATTGGCTGTCAGCGATTTGTGTCGACAGAAACAGGGACTTCCCCGGCGTAACTCGCACGTTTTTTTGTATAGGATTTCGGTCTCGTCAGTGACTCGCGCACTCAAACTAGGGGCGGTGAGAGGGGTGCTACAAGCATCTCGGGGGTTCCCAGCAGCTGTGTCGGCAGTATCTCGTCCAGGGGGTTACCCTGTTTCTTTTGCTGAGTGCTTATATCAGCTAATTTTCGGGACTTTCCCTTTTTCCTCCGGCTGCGGTTCATCCCAGCGTATTTTATATATTGGGACTTCCCCGGGGGTTATTTCTCAGGGTGTGAATACAGCGCAATTCCTATCCTCTGTACCCGCCACACGTCAACCTGTGCTTTTCGGAGAGACGACTGCTGAGTCTGCTCATTACATCAACAGTTATCTTCAAGATATTCAACAACAGCTTAAGATAGTCCCATTTTGTTGAAAAATGGTTGGGAGGAAGGGAAGGGGTTGTGACCAGGTATCACATTTCCCATGCACATATCAATGTCCTCAAAAATTCAATGCATGCCTGATGAAAATTAGCACAAATAGTTCATCTTAACAATATGGGTACGTTGCTTCGAATTTGCTGATTTTTTAGTGAAGCAGTAAAATTATTAATGCAAGAACTTCAAAAAAGTGTTTCCAACCCCGCCAAGCCTAGAACTACTGGCGAGAAGCATGAGACGAAGCTCCGATGGATCTTGCTGTCACCTGTCAATAGACAACAAGGTGGGTCAAGCCTAGATTGCAACACCTTCACACCAATGTGTAGAAATATAACCAGCATATAGAGCAATTATATGTTACCTACAGTGTGTATGTGCACGCGCACGCACACACACACAGTGGTGCACACACACAAAATATTTGGAAGCAAGTAAGGGTTATTTAATTACAAAATGATTCTTCAAACAATAAATATTTAATAATAATGACCAACAACGTTATAATATTTCATCACGAAAAATAACACGGCAACATAATATCCCAATTTAACACGACACCATAATATCACAATTTCAACAAACTTTAAGATGGTTCTTTTTTTTTAAAGCTGCAGTGTCCATAATGTTACATTTTTTGTATGTGATTTCCTATTTTTAATGATTGGGATCCCAAAGAAGAAGATACACAAAAGGTCAGTTACTTCGTTACTTTAACATTATTTGAAACAAATTTTTTTTTTTACTTTACTCAAAACAATTTTACGTTATTCAGGATAAAATAGGTTCAAACAGAATAGTTGCAAAAAGAAATTCATGTTGGAAGAGTGACTTGATGCGTTGAATACTGGCGCATGCACAAGATGAACTGATAGAAAGAAGGTAAATTACATGCTGGACTTCCCTCACAATCGGGAGTTTACCAGAAAGATCTTGCCATCGCCTAAGTTCAGAAACGGTCACGCATCAGCCAAAATGCCCAAACACGAACAGCTACATGGTCGCGGACACGCCTCACCAAGGCATCATTAAGTTCCGACCGGGGGACTGTTGGCACAAAAAAAAACTAGAAAAATAGAAATAAAAGGGACTTGCCAAATGTGGTCAAGTTGGACGATTAGTCCATAATTTGATGAGGAACGAGATGATCAAAAACGAAGCTACACAATTATTAGTATTGAGGAAGAAAAATGGAGAAAGGGCTCATTCGGAAAGTAACGGTAACTGTCACAGATATCAAGTCGCTTGACCCAACACCAGAAAAACAACAAAAGTATTCTGAGGCTTTACAATAATGATTAATACATAAGAACTGAATGGGAAATTACAGAAAAGTAAAATAACATTTCACACAATTATTTTGGTTGCAAGGAAAAATTTTTTTTAATACTTTTAAATTGATCACGTCACATTCGGAGCAGGTCGCCTATAAATATTGAAATTACAAGTTGATGCAAATATACTCATGGTTAAATATATAGAACTACCAAAGGGGTGACCATTACATAATTAAGCGTGATCGTAAATGACTGTAAGTAAACAAATGAAATAGTAGGTGTTAAAAAAAAAATGACTTTGCCATAAGAAAAATTAATTCTTAGAATGTGAAAACAATAGCAAAGAAAACTTAGCGAATGCCTAAAATGGTAATTATCTAGTTTAGGGGCTTTTCTGTAAAAAAAAAAAAAAAAAAACCGAAAAGTGGTATATTTTGACTCTACTAATAACGTAGAACACGAATATACTAGAGGCATTAACGTACGACAAATTTCCTAACATGTACCTACCTAACCTAACAGAACCTAACTCCACGATGAGTGAATCACTATTTTACGTTTTTAAACTAACCTAGGATTGTAAGGTTGTACAGTAATATAAGATTATACAATATTAAAAAAATCTCCGATCAACACCCTACAATTACAGACTACATGGGAATCCTATAATCCTACGTTATTTTAAATAACTACAATCCTAGGTTAGTTAAAATCGCTACAATCCTAGGTTAGTTTAAAAATGTAAAATAGTGATTCACCCATCGTGGGGTTAGGTTCTGTTCGGTTAGGTGGGCACATATTATACAATTAGTCATACGTTAACGACGCTACTATAGTCGTGTTCTGCGTTACCTACGAATACTCCAAGGTTAGTATAGAAAGAATGTGAAATTGTGCTGTATAAACGTCCGGAAAAAGCCTTGTTTGACTTACGTAATATAACTACATTTGCACGTTAAGCTACCGGATAGGATTTGTGGGTTTCACACTAAACTACGAATTTAGGATTTTAGGGATTTAAAGGAACGTAAAACCCACACAAATAATATAAATGCACTCACCAATGTAGGCGGGTTGTACATACTCTTGTCAATGGCCCATTCAACGTCAGATCACTAGATGAAATCACAGTTTTCACGAAGCACCACATACGCGAATATAACGCACTGAAACACTCATTTACAGCCGAATATATATACAGAAGCACTCGTTAATAGGCTAATATAACGCAGAAACGTAGTCTTGCTTGCTTTTTTTCCGTCTTAAATCACGAACGAAGCACCATCGAACTGACCACGACCGCTGCCTGCATGCATACTAACGTATGACTCGTGATGTCTTATGCGCCCGGCAGATTGCGTGAATATGCTATGCGTAGCCATTATTAATGGCGGCAGACGTTAACAGGCGTAAACATCAACTTTCGCGATTTCTTTAAATATGTTCTACTTATTTTAACATTACGCCGTCTTGAATATCAACAAGGTAAGCTATGCAGAACCCGTTAATGCAACTTTTGTTGGCATAAAACGTTTCATTCAAAACGTAAACAAACTGTCAGAAACAGTCACCTCACAAACTTGTTCAATTTTTTAAAATATGTTGTACTTATTTTAAAGCTATGACCCCAATATATTCGTGTTCTACGTTATTAGTAGAGTCGAAATATACCACTTTCTGGAATTTTTTTTATTATTTTCAGAAAAGCCCCTAAACTAGATATTGACCCCTAAAATGGCACACCAGTTAATATACTAATAGTATCCACACTCTTTGTATCGACAGTCATGCCTGCTAGCATCTCAAAATACACGGGTGTTTGGTCTGCGTTTCCAATTTTGGAATAACACATATCCATATTGTTTACGCAACTTTATCTGGTATCTTTGAAATGAGATCACTTGTTCCTCGTAGGATGCCAGCAAATACTGCAAGATCATAGTATGGCATCTCGTGGACAAACCATTACTTTCCATGAATCTTTGAATTCAGTTCCTACTTGCTTTAATGTTTTCAGTCACACCGATTTTGCACACAAATTGTAAGGCTTTAACATAACACATTTCAGTACTTACATCATAGTTACCTAAACTGTACTTTTTTTTCCAGTGTACGCAAAAAGGTTTTCTTCTACTTCCAGAAACTTTACTTTTGCATTTCTAAATGCAAGTCTTTCACCACAAACTGAAAGAAGTTTATTTTTTTTTTCCACCAGTCACATATAAACAACTCAACATCAAATTTTTTCCCAACTTCATGGTTACCAATAACCTCTGCTTCACCTCTATATTTTTAATTTTTCAGCCACTGTGAAAAAACACAACACTTTTACCGCTGACCTTGCATAAACTTAACACCCAAATCGTCAATCCACTTGTGCCATCACTATCTAGTCACGCGCTCGCCGGTAACATGATAAAAAAACGTGCCGTCAAGGGTAAGGACTCTGCCAGAGATACACTGACTTTTTCAGACCCAATTTTCATGGGTACACTTTAATTAAAACATTAATACACGAGGAAGCACAAATGCTGTTTTTGTGTGTTGAAAAATATCAACGAATTCTGTAAAAGGAACTGCGCACGGAAGTGCCTGCCAATAGATACTGTCACAGCACAGCATCACACCGGGGTGCAAAAATTACTCAAGTCTCGTGTATCCCCAGCACCCCGGTTTTTGCTCCAATTTAAAGGATAAAATATATGCGTCGTACGTGGATAAATACGGTATATCTTAAATAATTTTGAACAAAACCCTATTTAAGTTACTTTCCTTGGTTAAAAATCATCATGTGACAGATTTTATTCTGGAACTTTGAAGTCATACAAGACATTTTCTCAGATAGTCAGAAACATACATCTAGCAAAGGCATCTTTTTGACAATTTCATGCACTACCTTAAGGTCAACTTTTGTGCCAAAGAGATCCAGTTTTTTAAGTCTGTTCAAATGTTCTGGAATTAGGTGCAAACTCTGTCCAGAAATGGAACAGTGACAGAGGTTGAGATATTCTAGGGACTGACAATTAACGAGGTGGACAATAGTTTTGTCTGTGAGCACAACACAATTACACAAGTCAAGATGTTTCAACCTAGGGCACCGAGATATGTATTCAGTATCTTCATCTGTTATTGATACACTGTCACGACAAACCAGACTTTCAAGCCACACAAGCCTGCAAATATCTTCAAATGTGTCTCTGATATCACCAAGATGCGGGCACCATAAATGCAAACACTTCAATTTTGGGTAATGTAGACATATATCCTTCAAAACCGTTCTGCCCCAATCACAATTACCTATTTTAAGGCTAAGCTTTTGGAGTAGTGGGAATAGACTATGGAATAAAATATCAAAAATTGTCTCAACATCATTGATTAAGGAAGTGTTTGAGTAGAAAACCAGCCACTTCAGTGTTCTGATATTGGCCAGTGGAAGGAAATTTACACGTCCTTGTTCCCTGTAATGATATAAGTTCAGATATTCTAGCTTAGAGAAGGAACTATATAAATTGACTGCCTGTTGAGTTACTAGTTGATCAAAATTAAACCTCAGATATGTTAACCGGTCTTTCATGTTCTCCAAAATATATAGGTAATTTTCTTCTGGAATCTTTGGGCACCAGAAACGCAGATATTCCAAAGAGATGCAGCCATCAACTATTGGCTTGAGCCAAGCACCACAGTTTTCATTACTTTTCACTATGAGTTTTTTTAGATTTTTGCACCTGCTGATTCTGTCAACAGTTTCAATTGCATTTTCATAGTTAATTTTTATTTTAAAAAACTCTAAATTGGGAAAAGCTTCAAACAAAGCATCTATCTGGGAAATTGTCAAAAAACCTATACCAAACTCAACACAAAAGGAGCGAATATTACAACAATTCTTGATCACAGTAGAAACTAATTCTTCTGGTCTAGGAAAATATTCTTCTGGAACAGCTGTCTTCTTGTACAGCCCAATATAGACATGTATATGCTTTAGCATTGGACACTTTCCTACAAAGCTTATCACCTCATCAATACTCAGGGATGTCTCTGGAGAGTACACAAAGTCCTCCCACAGTGATGGATCTCGCACAAGCTCTCTCCAGGCGGTGCACACATTCCGTACGTTGTCCAGCAACTCGTCCTGTGGCAAGTATCCGAATATCTCCAGCAGCAACTCTGGAGGAAGAGCTGAGATACTGGACATCTGGACAAACAAAAAGCAATGTGTAGACCATCTAACAAATATCTACCTTCAATTGTGTTTTCAGTAGAAGCCGCATTTCAAAGTTAGAATTTACAGATGACTTGTTACTGGTTTGTCNTTAGAATTTACAGATGACTTGTTACTGGTTTGTCTTATCAAATTAAGCTTAAAATTAGCTTTCGTCAGAAGCTGCATTTCCACGTGACGCGACTACAATCATGTCACACGTTTGTCTTGCCATTGTGCTCTCGCTCCGCAGATACCCTTCTGAAGATGTCAGTTATTATATTAATACTATTAATATTTTTTGCAAAAAAACCTTGAATTTTTANTCTTATCAAATTAAGCTTAAAATTAGCTTTCGTCAGAAGCTGCATTTCCACGTGACGCGACTACAATCATGTCACATGTTTGTCTTGCCATTGTGCTCTCGCTCCGCAGATACCCTTCTGAAGATGTCAGTTATTATATTAATACTATTAATATTTTTTGCAAAAAAACCTTGAATTTTCACTTGACTAAAAGTAAATTTTCTCCAATGTTAATGTTTTTGTAATTGGTTGGAGACAAAGGATATCGCAGATACATTTCTGTGGTGTTTGTTTTATTGCGTCCGTAAGATCTTTTTTCAATACATAGCTGTACAAAGATATCAGAAAAGTCAAATTACAGTATACAAAGTTTATACACTGGACGGACACACAAACACACACGTCAGATTGCACGTACACAAACCATATCTTTTGTTTATAATGTGACTTATCTTCTTCCAACATGCTGTAAGGCGTCACTGTTTTAATGAAACAGAAGAAAAAGGGTACCAGAATAACCGGAACAAGAAATATGTACAATGAAATGTTCTAAAGTAATTAATTAATTTTTCTAGTTCAGATATTCATCTACACTATAAAATGCACTTTAATAAAAAAATTCTTTCCGCTGTTTTTTTTAAAGAGTTTTTTGGTTAGAGAATCAAATTTCTTGAAGGTGGTGTGGTGATTTATTGAAAAGTTGGCTACTGAAGTGACAGGTAGCTTGCTTGCAAGGTAGTGTGTGGAAATTAAAATAAAACTTCTTATATTTTCTTGAGATAAAGAGAAAATATTATAGTATAATATATGTGTGAAGTTTGTAGGGAGTGCGAGTGACGGCTGCATGAAATTCCTAACACGTTGGTTACTTTCTCTTTGAGCGTGGCGTCTAGCAAAGAGGACAGTGACGCCACGCATGTCGGCGTCCCATTGATTTATGCTGCATGAGAAAATTGGCTTCAATTAGCAATTTGAGGTTCAGAAATGCCAGAATATTTAACTTAAAACACAAGTAAGTGAGCACAGAGGCAGTGGAGATGTATTAAAAGATATCCTTCACCATTACAAAATTGCAAAACACATTTACCCTTTTCTTTGCACAGCAGAACAGTAGACACAATTTCATATAATTTGTATGAAAAATAATAATGAGACAACACATGCAAATCACTGAACAAACAATTCTAACTACTTCAACAACTATGTGAAGCATAACACAGCAGACATGTGTACAAATAAATGTTTTATTACTTGAAAAATTTTACGTGAAATAGGCATTCGTTCTTAGTAATCTGAAAAATCATGAGTTCAGTTTGTTGTTTCAAATCAATAGAAAACCATGAAAAATAGCTGTCATGATAAATTACAAATTATGATCAGTTTGAAATGTAATTAATATACTAAATCACCTATTTAAGCAGTAGCTAACAAAAATATAATTTACGTGAGTTAACCATGAACTGGCTTGTTAGATTTTCTCAATAATAAATCATTAAATTGTTTGTAGCACTAACTCAGCTTTCAACATTAGAATCTCACTACTGGCTTCTGATACTGTTTGTGGAAACTTAAAACTCCCTCATAAAATTTCAGATTATATTTCACACCTTCCAAATTTACTCTTATCAAGTTCAAATATAATTTAGATATTCCAAAACAAATTTAAATGATGAAAAGTCTGTAGCTCTCAAAACGTAATAATAAGTTGTACACATTACCCGACCTCTGTAGGTCTTACTTATCATGTTGGCGGAGATGGCAGCCGAAGTTCTTAGAAAACACTCCAAAACTAATTACGATGCAGCTCTCGCCTCTTCTTTCATGCCCCGCATATTTAAAACAACTTGGTGCCTCTCTAACACCATGCCTACTCTTACGACGGGCGGTAATGTAAAAATGATATGCAATTCTTGCAGCCAAAATCTTACGTAGATCAGATCATGGCGTCTGAGGAGAGAGCAATTAATCACCAGGGTTCACATGATGACGCTAATTACACAGGAAATTCCTACAAGAAATCACTTCCTTCTACATTATAGTACAATCAATCCTGTAATTAATACCTTCCTCTGGGACCAAAACTGCTGGATAAAACCAGGTAGAAATGCAAAGAGCAAAATTATGATACAATTAAAATTAACACTGCCAAAGATATCTGAGCTCAGTCCTCACGAACAAAAAAAAAAATAGAACTGTCAAAATGTAAAAAGTAAACAAACCAAAAATAATGTAAATATAAATTTAAAGGTGATATCCTGATTATGCAAAAATAGCTACACCTGAGGGTACGGGCTTGTAAAATAACAAAATAATTACTTTTCCACAAATAAATAAACATACAGCTCCAACGAAACTAAAAATTTAAAAAAAACTTTAAATGCTGAAATCTTTACAGTACCAACGTAGGACGACTCTTTCTGGACTAGTTTTAAGTTGACTGAAGCCATGAGTGTTTTTTTTATTCTAGTGTCATGCTTATGAAAGTACACATTTTTCTGAAATAAAGGACTGTTTTTGGACACGAATATGAGTACTGAAAACATGTACTCGCATGCAAATGTTAAAATCTCTGAGCTCTTGAAAAGAGGTCTACACGAGTCGGACTTTCTTTTGCCACTGATAATTCTTACAACTCTCTGTTGTATGTGAAACACTTTTTTACTGTAAGTGGCATTACCCCAAAAAATTATACCATAACACATGATGGAATGAAAATATGCAAAATATACAGTTTTTGTTGTATTTTTGTTCAAGACCTCTGCAACACTTCGTAGAGTGGAATGGGTTGAACTTAGTTTAGGTCAAATATACGCAATGTGAGCTTTCCTGATTAGTAAATTGTCTACTTTTAAGTCAAGAAACTTAGTCACAGCTGATTCATTAATTATGTCTCTGTTAGTGCTAACACATTAATTTTTTTTTTCTGTTCTTTGTGAGGAGATTTATAAGATATGTTTTATCTCAGCTGAGATTTAATTTGTTCGCAGTAAACCATGCATTTAGCTCAGGAAATATTGTGTCTGTTTTTTGCATAAGATCATTTCCTGAGTCTCCAGAGACTAAGATGTGGTATCATATGAAAATTAAATTGGAGTAGTGCCTGGGGTTAAGGCACATAGGAGGTCATTTATATGAACTAGGAAGAGTAGGGGGTGTAATATTAAGCCTTGTGGGACCCCATACTTGATTTTTTCTGGTTCAGAGTAGAATAAAGGAGTTTTTCCTTTGATCCGCACTTGTTGTCTGTTTGAAAGGTATGAGCTTTTTAGTTTATTGGGCGTACCTGGGACTCCACAAAACTTTTTAATTTTTCTATAAGTATGTTGCGATCTGCACAGTCAAATGTTTTAGAGAGGTCGCAAAAGATTCCATTAATGGCATCTTTTTATCAAGTGCGTTAAGAATACAATTTGTTAGTTTGAAAATTGCATAATTTATCAAAGCGTTTTTCCTAAAGCCAAACTAAAAATTTGATAAAATTTTGTGATTCTCACAATGTTACAGCAATCTTCTGTAAATTAGTTTTTCAATTTATTTTGAAAAGGAGTTAAGAAGTGAGATAGGTCTATAATAAGTTACTTCGGTCTTGTCACCATAGCACATTTGAGTCTGTCTGGAAACAATCCTGTATTGAAGATAGCAATACAAATATGGCTTGATGGAATACTGAATTCAAAAGCACATGGATTTAATAACCTAACCATAACCATCATAGCCACTTGATAATTTTGGTTGCAAAGAATTGATTGTTTTCTCCAATTCTTTTCGAGTTATGTATGTAAAAGATATGGCAGGGTATTCAGTATTATAGGGAAAACATTTGCTTATTAATATAAATGAATGTTTCCTTGAAATATCCTCAGATTTTTCATTGAGAGGCCTCCACTCCAAACATTGAATATTTCGCTAGTCGGAAACACGTAGTCTCAAATATTAACGTTTTTCTAATTTCGTTGACACAACCTGTGGTTTTTCCACAAAAGGTAATCAAAACTGGGGTAATTATCCAGAGTAGCGGCTTTTCTGAAAGAAACGTCCTTGACCAACAAAAGCAGCATTAATGGGTTCTGCACAGCTTACCTTGTTAATATTCAGGAGGGCATAATGTTAAAATGAGCAGAACGTGTTAAATAAAATAGTTAAAAGTACGAGCAGATTGCCGCTTTGTTTACATCGGACGCCATGATTATTGGTGAAGTAATGCATTAGTAACGTGAACAAATGGGCATCGTGCCGTCGCCTTATTGGGTGTGATCTGTAGATGTCATCATCACGGAATTTTACGTGGAAGTTGAGATGCCGTTAGTTTCATTTCAGACGCTGTAAGTATTAAGTTTAGGTGGTTTTCTGAAAAACACAAAAAAAAATTCAAAATGATGATATATTTCTACTTTACTAATCACGTAGAACACAAATATACAAGGGGCGTATCTTTAAAATAAATACAACATATTTTAAAAAATTGAACAAAATTGCAAAATGAGCAGTATAGTCAGTTTGTTTACGTTTCTGAACGAAACATCCTACACCAACAAAAGTTGCATTAGTGGGTTCTGTACAGCTTACCTTGTACATATATATTCAAGAGGGCGTAATGTTAAAATAAGTAGGACATTAAAAAAACCTTGCAAAACATTTTTGTTTACATCTATTAACGTCAGACCAGCCCCCTACCTAGGTGAGTCAATTTACATTCTTTTGGTGTGTTTTACGGTTCCTTTAAAATCCTACATTCGTAGTTTAGTGTAAAACCCAAACATCCTAGGTTAGTGTAAAAACCTACTATCCTAGGTTCGTGTAAAACCCTACAATCCTAGATTAGTGTAAAATCCAAAAATCCTAGGCGAGTGTAAAACCCAACATTCCTAGGTTAGTTTAAAAATGTAAAATAGTGATTCACCCATCGTGAGGTTAGATTCTGTTAGGTTAGGTGGGCACATATTACGAAATTAGTGATACGTTAGTGCCCCTAGTATATTCGTGTTCTGCGTAATTAGTAGAGTGGAAATATACCACTTTTCGGGTTTTTTTTTTTTAAAGAAAAGCCGCTACTCTGGATAATTACCAAAAATATTACTAACCTAACTTAAACCTAACCTTTTGTTACAAGGAGTTTACAACCGTCTTACCTTAAAACTGAACCGGTAACTTGCTTTGTAGTTACAGACACTTTTACGAGTCTGAAACTAGTACACTCCTACATATTCTTCAGTAAGCAGATAGAAAGCAAACTTGCTGCATAGCACATGTGACCATAATTGTGAAAAGGCACGTGGCCTTGGTTAGGACCGTACAGCCAGCAAAGATTTAAATTACGAACACAACAAAAGTCGGAAACAACGCAAATCGTACTTAAAAATGGCAGCAAAACCCGAAAAAAGGAAACAATCGAAAGTTCATTACACTCGCCAATTAGTCAAACATTACACACACAAAGTGACGCCACGTCACCGATGCCTAGGTTAAAAAATCCAAACCGTCACCGACGGTGGCTTCTAGTTACGCAAATCAAACATCTGAAGTCGGTAGTTTTATGCCACGACAAAAATTTTCTACAGGGCAGAAAACAGCAAAAAAAAATTACGTTTGTGCCGCAGTCACATCAACCGTACCCGCCTCACCACGCCACATCAGGCCAAGAGTGCACAACTTTGGTCGACAAGAACGAAACTTGCACCTTCTTGCCGACAAGGATTGCGTAACTCAAGAGACCGCCCTAATAATTTATTACAAGTGGTAACTCATTTCATAATAAAGTAGGCGATCCAAAACAGTTTATATCCCAAAGCCCCAGCCGTTGGACGCACGGGCAATTGGTTGTTACATCGTAGTGACATCGAACTGGCATGAAGGCCGAAGCTGAAGTGATAAGTGCCCCAGAGTGTACCCAATAGTGCGCAGAATTTTTGCAAACACATCAAGCAGCTTCATATCATTCATAGCTACAGTCAGGGGTGTGTTTTATTGTATTAATAGCAATCGAGCATTGCAACCCACACCCCTTTGCCTAGGTGGACTCGTCCATCCCTTCAGGATACAGCCACTTTGCAACACTGTAGCCAGTGAAATTCCAACACGACACAGGAAGTGAAATACAGACACATTTCATGAGAAACGTAATAATGTATTTAATTTTTAGATATAAAACATAAATTATATTTTCAAAAATGGAGATTGCCTATATGGGGCATCCATCCCTGTAGCGTGTCAGTTAGTACTGTGACACTCCCCATCAATTTCACATCATCAACCTTAACAGACATTTCATAATGAAGGGGGTGTCACCGATGTGTTTCAGTTAATTTATAAAAAAATTTCACCATTTCAATCATATCACATAGTGTTCAAGTTATGTTTCATCATTAGGCGTTTGATGTCGGTTCTCGTCACTGGTGATGGAAGCCAACGTGACTCGTTCAGTTCGTCTCAGTACTCGACCCAACACGGTGGTGTTGGTCGCCCGGTCCGTGGACCACCTTGGTACCATCATTTAGGCTACAAACACTTCACTGCAATAGTTAATCAATTAACCAGAACATTACTTTTATTTTTTGTAAGTACCAAGGGGAGAACCACCCACACTCTCACTAGAGAACTTAATGCTACCGCACATCCGCATAACACGACGCTTATTTTCACGCCAAGGTCATCGGCAGGGCAAAGTGCTGGGTCCATTTTATTTCACTATTCACATGTAATCAAGCACAGTGAATAAACAGTTTTACAAAGTTAAATGTGTGTTCATTATTGTCCTCTGGGACACGTAGGGCACTACGCCCTTTGTAGTTCCTCCAGGAAACATCTAGTATATTGCAGAAGTACGAGACGACCTATAGTCTCGTCATAAGATGTAAATTGTGTAACAGTAAGTACATGACAACATCATCTGCATACTGACGGGGGACTCCAGGACTCCCTGGGCCATATACCGAACGACCCACATCACTAACTCTCCACTGGGTTGACATTGGGCAATTCTACACTCAACCAGCCCTGGGTCACATCGACCATGTCAAAAATGGCTTTCCCAACTAGGGGCCAGCATTTCACCAAGTCATTCTTTTTCTACGTCAAAAATGGCTTGCCCAACTAAGAGCAGAAGGAAGAACCAAACATGAGTACAAGTGCGAAGAAACCACCAAATCACAAAACATAACAACCGTCAAAACACAGTGAATGTTCCGACGCTCACACATCACATGGCTTATTCAGTATGATATAGACCCCTCTTGCGCAGAGGAGGAAACTCAAACGTATTTTTACCAGCTCAGACGGCAGGAAAAATCATGTTTCCACACCAAGTCGTTTAACGCAAGGAACACCAAACAACATTTTAGTGTGTTATGTAGTGTAAATGTTTCATGCCCAACTCTAAAAGGACATATAAGTATCTTTCTGTACCTCGCGCAACACACGCTAGAACACAGATCAATAACAACTTGTGGCACGCACGCATTGACAACCAATTCACGTGGCAATTTCAAAGTCAAAACACGAGTGAATTGTTTATACAGAATGAGTATAAAAGAATACCCCAACTTTGAAGGTCTCTAATATCAAAACCAAACAACCTAGAACCTTGGTTCATCAATCAAATGAATCACGGAATTTTTAAGTTTGTTTACCATATCTTCATAAAAATTCATTATGACCACCACGAGCAGCCCGAACGACATCTATGCGACAGTAAACTCATTCCACACTCTTGTCAGCATATCCGGTGTTACGGTTTGGATGGCGTCCGTTATTTTCGTTTTGTGGTTGTCAATGTTAGACAGCAATGGTGGACGAAACAGTTGATCCTTTATGTACCCCCATAGAAAAAAATCGCACGGGGAAAGATCTGGGCTTCTTGGGGACAAAGATATAGAGCCTGGTCACCAGCTACTCCTCGAAGAATCCAGCGTTGCGGCAACATCTTGTTCAGGTATTCGCGAACAGCTAGGTGCCAATGGGGTGGCGCACCATCCTGCTGCAAAATGAAGTCCTCGCTGCCTCTTCTAACTAAGGACACAACCATTCTGTAAATATGTCCAAATAAGTGATTCCAGTAACAGTGGGCTCGTGAAAAAGGAAAGGGCTAAAAACAGTATCTTTTGATACAGTGCAAAACACATTCCCTTTAGGAGAAGCGCGCTCGTGTTCGGTGGTTTCATGTGGAGGCTGCTGGCCCCATATCTGCACATTATCCCGCTTCACCTTACCATTTGTATGGAACATTGCATCATCGCTAAAAACCAGCTGAGACATGAAGCCATCGTCTACCTCGTTCTGGGCAAGAACTAACGTGCAGAAATCACATCTCAGTTCTTTATCCCTTTCGGTAAGAGCCTGTACAAGCTGTAACCTGTATGGTTTGTACGGCAATCGCTTTCGCAACACTGTCCATACCGTCGATTGAGGGATTTGCATTTCCTGGCTAGCTTGTCGAGTTGATTTTCTCGGACAGTGAACGAACGCTTGTTGAATCCGTTGCACATCCTCTTCGTGCACACGCAACCACCCGAAACATTTGCCTTTGCAAAGGCACCCTGTGTCACGGAACTGGCGAAATCTACGTAAGATATTCTACCTATTGGGAGGACGACGTCCGTATTTGCTACGGAATTCACGTTGAACAGTCGTAACCGATTCACATTTAGCAAACTGAATAACACAGAACACCTTCTGTTTTTCCGTCGCCATCGTGATGCGGACTAACACACAACACTCGCTCATAGTGTGACGACAGACGCTCCCAGTATCATCTCTCGGCACATAAAGGAAACATCATACCGTCCCCTCCATATAGACGTGTAGATTGCGAGCTCGCTTCCCCCTCATCGCCACAACCCGAGAGTTATGAACGCCGTCCAAACCGTAACACTGGACATGCTGACAAGAGCGTGGGACGAGTTTGATTATCGCGTAAATGTCGTTCGGACTACTCGTGGTGGTCACATTAAACATTTATGAATTTATGGTAAACAAACTTCACGGTTCCATGGTTTATTTGATTGGTCAATCATGGTTGTAGGTTGTTTGGTTTGAATATTATAGACCTTCAAAGTTGAGGTATTCTTTTATACTCATTCTGTTTATTACTCATCCTGTAAATTATAAGACTTTGCAGACAATTGTTACATGTAAATGTAATTATCAAACAAAATATGCAAAGAATGTGGACAAAACCAAATTTACAATGCAGCATATATGTCTTACAAAACACGTAAAACATTACTAAGACAAAGTCGTACATCCAGTGTTAAATTTTGTTCTTACTCGGCACGACACGTAATTTTTAAAGTTTTCTAAGGGTTTTAATTACCGCAAAATAAACATTTGTGTAACAAAGAAATTCGTCGGGAGGCAGTCAGCACCAAAATTCACGCAATAATTGTATCAATAAGTGATCAGGTCATAATTTCACGATGCACGCAAGACTTGCTATCAATATTTATATCAACACGAAACGTTTAACATAATATAGACAGCCAGTATTCACCATAGAAAATAACCAGCAAGATGAGAAAAGTGCTCAGCAGCCCTCAGCTGCAAATTTAATTAAAACAAAACTTTTTTTGACCAAAAAGTGAAAATTCAGTTTATCAGTCAGTTGATTCTCTGCTCCGGGGACATGATGCACAACGAAATCGTACGATTGCAACAACAATGCCCACCAGGCGAGTTTGCTCCTGGCTTCCCTCATGGAGCAGAGCAGGCACCTGTTGTCGGTTCTTAGGGTAAAACGCTGGTACTCGAGGTACGCCCTGTAACCCTTCACAGGCCAAACCACTGCCAAACACTCCCTCTGGTTCACGTCGTATCAACCCTCAGTAAGACCAAACTTGGCGCTCATTGTTGTCACCTAACTGAAATAGCACGGCGCCTAGTCCCTTCTTACTGGCGTCTGTTTGTATGTATAGGTGCCTGCTGGGGTCGTGATGTGCGAGTGTTGTACTCTGCGGGAATCTGCTCTTCAGTTCCTGGAAGCAGTTTCCGTATTCACTGTTCCATTGGAACTTACAGTTTGGGGACAGCATGTCTGTTAGGGGCGCTGTTATTGCTGTTAAGTCCCTCAGCCAATTTACCAACCCGAAGAGCTGTTTGCATGTCCTGGGTGCCCCATGTTGGTCTTTGAGTGACGGCTGTTCCGGTGTTGGCCTACTGCCATGTTCGTCTACTAGGTGACCAAGTGAATAAAACGCTTTACAAAGTTCAATGTGAGCTGGTTCATTGTAGTACCACCCACAATTTTCTAGTATATTTCAGCCGTACGAACTGACCTACACTCTCATCATATTATAGACTTCTAGCAAATTTATTTAATTTTTTTTACATAGTAGTGTATCATGATATAAAGTGAGGTGTACACAAAATGAACTAGTCACAGAGTTGGTTGTGGGTAATAAAGAATGTCTCACATTAGCAGTTGGTCAAAACATTAGCATGTAGCAAAAAATTAAAAAAGGGCAGTGCAATTTTTATCTGTATTTTATGCAAAGTTATAATAACCATTATATCCTTCAAAGTGTCCACTAACATACAATTTTAAATATAAAACTGATCACTGATAATTAAAATGCTGCTAGTTTTAAAGTCAATTTCAAAATTCAAAGCTATGGTAATGAAAGTGTCCAGTAACGAATACAATTTCAGATACTATATAAATCTGATCACTGATACACATAATGCCGCAATTTTTAAGTCAACTGACCAATACATAACTAAAGGCTGATCATGATAAAGTCAGCACTTCTGAAATCAACATTTGAATAACGTTGCTGCCCCTACACGCATTTAGTTTATCTGCCACACCGACTGGCCTTCGCCCAGTAAAGTTGGTAACGATGGAGGGGAAGCAGTTCCATGTCTAAACGCTGAATTAAAACTGTTATTTTAACATTTGTGAATACTAAAATTGTTTCTTTTGCTTTATGATTTTTTGGTGCATTTAGGCATAAAAATTAAGAAATTTTTAAAATATTTGATTTTTTTATATCTAATTTTGACGTGTATTTGACCAACACACAAAGTGATTAGATCCATGGCAATGTTAAATCTACATATAGTGTAAGAACACACAATATGCATACAAGTAGATCTTATCATCTTAAGCAGGGCTTTAGAAAGTGCTCATTTACCGTGGCCGGCCTATAATAAAAAAAGTCACTCATAGTAAACATTACAGCCTCTTCTTCAAAGTATCTAGTAACACACACGTCAGATACCTATAAAAATGATCACTAATATTCATAATTACTGCTCCTAATTTTAAGTGAATTAACAAATTCAAAACTAATGAAAGCCTATTACAGTAATCAATATATCCTTCAAAGCGCCCAGTAACACATACAAACTTCAGACATATAATTCATAAGTAATAAACATTATGCTGACGAGTCAAGTTGTTGATAAAATTAACATAAATACAAAAGAAATAACCAAAAAATTTTAATAAAAAACTATTTTAATGTCAACAATTTCAGCCAGATCTACTGGGTTTTTGCAGATATAGTGCATCCTCACTTTCATGTAATTCTTACAGACAGCTCTCATCAAATGAATCATGATTGTTGAGTTTGTTTTGGTCTAGAACAATCGCGAATTGTGAGAAAAAATTTTCTATACAATTCAAAAAATGTTTCATTGTGCAGCACAGTGGTCTGTCCACTGTAAATCTACCATGAAGGCATTTTCCACTACTTTCAGCTACGGCAGTCCTGATGTTTTTTTCCGACGAATCCATAGCTGAATAACATCTCTTGAAGCATAAAATAAACCATCTAAATACTTTATGACAATTTAGGCAATTTTCACATTTAATAACATTGTGCACATAACTTACCACAAATCCTGCAGTCTAAGCTACAACATACTGTGCATATTCTGTGATTCCTTGAGAGTCAAACATGTATGTAAGATGAAGCCTCGGTGATGGATAGTAGGTCTTGATCTTGAAAACTTGCTTTTGGTTCAGATGCATTTATTGCAGCAACAGATGACAGCTCAGGATACTAATTTCCTCCAAAGGAATGCAGTTCCCTGTAGGCGTTGGTTTCAGTGTCATGTGAATTAAGCACTTTTTATAACATTTTAAACTTTCTAGAAGTTCTGTTACGACAGTCAAACACTACACATGCCATTTTCCTTCAGCCTGCAGCCTTTACCACGGAAGAACAATGGTCACAGACCACTTTCACACTATGCATAGCAATTTCTTTACTAATACTGTGGTTTAGCTACGGAAATAAACATTTATATCCATTTAAAAGCACGTCCATGCCATTCGCATAATGGTTTATTAAGCAAGAAAGTGGTGTCTGCCAATATGGCGAGCGGGTAATGTCACCCGACTGCCTCTTCCCCCCTTGACATAGTTCCCCTCACTCATATATCACCCTTGTGCTACTGCCATGGCACAACCACAGGTAGAACAAATGATGGCCATTGTCAGTACCAAACACTGACATTTTACATACCACTTCAAATTTGTGCTGAAATCACTCTAATCAAGTGCTTACCACAACATTGCCACCGACAACAATTCTCCACCACGTATTCCTTGCCAACCCCAATATGGATATTAGCAGACGACCAGGGTTCAAGTTTGTGATGCCATGCCAGCTCCTCCCCTTCGTAAATTCCTTGCCAAATTGTAACGGTTTTTTATAAGTAACCATTACGTTAAATAACGCCCATGTCTACAACAAACATCAAATCATACAAAGTCATGACAATTACAATACATAAAAGGCAGTAAAACAATAAACATTGAGATTTGTGGAAACAGCTCAGTTAATACAAAAATTCATTTGTGAACAGAGAATGTCGACGTAGTACAAGCCCCGTCGCACACACAAAGATGCCTAGTACTCCCATGGCACACACGACACTTCTGTGGTGTACACACAATTATCTGGAAGCACACGTATTCCTGTAAAGATGCAATACACTTAGTGGCCAGATGTCAACCTTGTCATTACCTGTCGAAGACAATGTCCACGCCAATCAGAATACATGGGAAACGGAGTGTAATAAGGCACTAATTGTAGTTTTAAAGGAGATGATCGAGTTTTTCAAGACATTTGATTAGTTGTCTTGAGTGGATGGACTCTGGGAGCAACCCTGACAACCTGATAACATAACATTCCCTAGCATAGTAGTACTATGCGTATAATAACAATTCAAGTGATTAATTGGTGTGAATATTATTATGTAAGACTTGAGCACAATAGCATCATAAAGGGTATCTGTAAATATAACTATGTCACCATCATTCACGTTTGTATTAAGGAGATTTTGATTTGACATGCGGCATCGATGAGATTCACGCCATGGTGTCACTTCCATAGCCAGTTGGTTGTAGTGAGGACAAGAGGTTGTATGTGTTTCACAGCCTGCGTCTATCGTAGTTTTGTGAAATATTTCATCGCAATAGCTTAGTAGTAGTTTACCAGAACTTAGCTATTAGCTTTTCTGCCCCAGGCACGCATTTTGCCAATATCACTGCAACACACCGGTTTTTATTTCTCAGTTAATTTTATGTTGCCCGAGAGGCATTTTTCATCAGAAAGTCGGCCAGTGCTGGGCCTAAGCTGCACACTCACATTAAAGGTGTTGTGTATCATTCATCATCACTCTGGATTACACGCAAGTACAGGTGATGTGTGTTGTGTACATTATTTCTAGACTGCGTAATAGAGCGGGCAACTCACCCATGTAGCCCTCTTCGGAGGATCACTATTGATTGTTGATGCTGGTGATGACTCCAGATGACGATTATCGCAGGAATTTAACTGGCCCTGCCTAGGAGGATATAGGCCCTCTCCTTACACCACTAATGCAAGGCTGTTTGGGCCATCACACCAACGTCCACGTATTTACAGTACTTACAACTGATGTCGGCGATACTGACAGCACAAAACATCAAATATTTGACATCGCTGCGGCCGGAAAAAGATCGTGAACGAACGGGACGAACTACGACTAATGAGAATCATTTAACGTTACACACCTGCAACCCTTTCTCAAATTGGCGCAGATTTTAATGCTGGGGCATCAACAAGTGCCAGCGTGCGAACTATTCAACAGACCATCATTGATATGGGCTTTCGGAGCCGAAGTCCCAATCGTGTACCGTTGTTGACTGCACGAAACAAAGCTTTACACCTCACCTGGGCTCGTCAACTCTGCCATTGGACTGTTGATGACTGGAAACACGTTGCCTGGTCTGACGAGTCTCGTTTCCAATTGTATCGGACGGATGGAAGTGTACGGGTATGGAGACATCCTCATGAATTCATGGACCCTACATGTCAACAGGGGACAGTTCAAGCTGGCGGAGGCTCTGTCATGGTATGGGGCGTTTGCAGTTGGCGTTAAATGGCACCCCTGATACATCTAGATACGACTCTGACAGGTTACAGATACGTAAGTATCCTGTCCGATCACCTGTACCCATTCATGTCCATTGTGCATTCCGACGGACGTGGACAATTCCAGCAGGACAATGCAACACCCCACACGTCGAGAGTTGCTACCGAGTGGCTCCAGGAACACTCTTCTGACTTCAGACACTTCTATTGGCCACCTTAATCACCAGACATGGACATTATCGAGCATATCTAGGATGCCTTGCAACGTGCTGTTCAGAAGATATCTCCACCGCCTCGCACACCTGTGGATTTGTGGACTGCCCTGCAGGATTCATGGTGTGAATTGCCTCCTGCATACCTACAGACATTATTCGAGTCCATGCCATGTTGTCTTGCGACATTTCTGCGTGCTTGCGGGGGGCCTATACGATATTAGGCAGGTGTACCAGTTTTTTTTGTCTCTTCAGTGTATTTCCAAAAATATTCTACCTTTACTAAAAGCATCTTTTTGGCAATTTCACGTACTAACTCCTGTTCAGCTTCAATACCAAAGATTTCCAGTTTTTCAAGTTTGTTCAAGTTTTCAGGAATCAAGTGCAAGTTGTGCCCAGAAACAGAGCTATAGGAGACGTTCAGAGACACAAGGGATCTACAACTTGAAAGGTTGTGAGGCTACTGCAACCTTCTAAATATAAGATGTTTAAGCATATGGCACGGTGCAACATGTTCAGTATCACCATCTGTTATCAAGTGGCTGTTCTGATATGCCAAACATTCCAAATGCTCAAACCTACAGACATCCTCAAATGAGTCTCTCATGACCTGTACGGGTGAGAGTATTAGGTTTAAATATTTCAAGTTTGGGTAGCAACAACACGCATCCTTCAAAATAGTTCTGCCCCAATCACAATTAGTCTATACGAATGTTAAGTTTCTCGAGCAGTGGAAATGGATCAAGCAACAAAGCATTGAAGATTGTTTCTACAAGATCAACACTGTAGGTATCGGAGGTGAAACATAAACACTCGAGTGTCTTGAGTTGGCCAACGGAAGGAAATTTCCCTTCCTGTGCTTTCTAAAATGGTTCAACTCCAAGTATCGTAGTTTGGTGCACAAACCAAAACTGCTGACCATTCCCTGCATTGCTGGTTGAAAGATATTTAACTTCACACATGACAAACTATCTTTCATGTTTTCCAAAATATACAGATGATCTTTTTCTTGAACATTTGGACAGTCAAATTGCAGATATTGTAGAGAGTTGCAGCCATGAACAAGGGGTTATAGCCAGCCACCACCACAAGTCTCGTAATTTCTCACTACAAGTTTCTAAAATTTTTTGCATTTGCTGATCCTGTCGACAATCTGAGCTGCATTTCGGGAGTGAATACTCATTTTAAAAAACACTAAATTGGGGCAAGTTTCAAATAAGGCATCGACATGGGAAAGAGTTAAAAAATAATGATGGATCTCTACACAAAAGGTGTGAATGTCTACACATTTTCTGATAGCAGCAGATACAAATTAATCTGCCCCTACTGTCTTTCCGAGTTCGTTGACATTCACAGGAACGTGCTTCAACATAGGACATTTTTCAACAAATCTTGAAGCAAGCACCAATGAATTGCTACAAGCGACGTGGACTGGCTATGTGAAGTGGCATCACCTCTACCCACACAGCACTCAACTGCTGTGCTGCCTGTCAGTCAGAGACTACAATTTTATCGGAAGCACCTCTGCAGTAAATTCTAATGCATGCCTCTATCATAAACTTACATGTATCCAGCATGCATATTTTATGATACAACAGTCTGAAAAAGCAGTTTTTAGTAATGTTGGGCTGCATACAAGTAATGTTGGGCTGCATACAAGTAATGTTTACAATGTGCACTCTGCTGTGAAAGTACTATTCTGTAATCGTCTGGAATATGCTTTCTTTATCGTAGGTAAATCTACTGGCCGCATGCATAATAGTTTCGCCAAAGCAAACATTTTTTAAACCGCTGCAACACATGGAACAAATATGTCCCGTTGTAAACTTCGTGAAAAATATAAACCGAAGGAACTTTATTGGAGGATGATATATGTGAAATACCATTTCAGAAAGTGGGGTAGAACTTTCTTGAAGTATTTGGTGATGCACATTTAATTATTGCAGATTACTACACTAAATAGATTGAGTTGAAAAACGTAAGTTAAAAGGCTGCGAATATGGTAATTAATGAAATGAAAAGTGTGTGCAACTCATGGTGTACCGAATTTTGTTCGGGCAGATAACATGCCCTTTAATTCATATTAATTTTGAAAATTTGGAAAGACATGGAATTTCACTATAGTCACTTCAAGCATGAACTATCCTAGATCAAATGGGTTTGTCAAAAGGTCTGTGGGCATTGCATAAAACATATTATGCAAGTGTGGGGAGGAAAAGAGTGCCACAGAATTTGCACTTTTGGAGTATAGGAATTGCCCAGTCATTGGATCACGATATTCACCATCCCAACTGTTGCTAAGATGAATAACCCGCTCAACACTGCCGAGTCACACCAGCATGTTGAGACCTAAAATTGCCACAGATTTTCGTGAATACAAAAGTAGATGTAATAATGTTATTAAGGCAAATTATAATGAAATGGCAAGAAAGTCACATCACAATTTTCATCCAGGACAAAATGTTGTATTCAGGAAGTCCTGTGCAAATACATGGTTCCCAGGAATCATAGTGGATATACATAATTGCCCTTCTCAGTTATCATAAAAGATTGCTCTGGCGATGTATTCAGACGTAACTCCAGTCATGTTAAAACCTCCAAAGTACATTAGGGTAGATCAGTTGAAGACAAAACTTAAATAAGATAGCAAGCTACTAGTACTCACTTCCAGTAAGTACATCTTTAGGAATGGGCCATAACAATTTGATGTAAGTGGTAATAAACATGACCGACCACAATTAAGGTGAAAATACCTGGCTATCAGCGAGAATATGTTCCATATTAAAGAATCTATTTAGGTTAAGAGGGAAAGGTGTAGTGAAGTAATAATGTTGGTATTGATGTATGGGACATGATGAGCCATGAGGTTGGCAACCAGACACGTCCGAATGATGAAGACAGTTGTGGAATGATAAAGCGAGTTGAGCTAACTTTAGTGATAATTTTAGCCTATATTGTAAGTATAAAGTTAATAAAATGTATTCATTAAAACAAACAGTTAATATTGAGTCTATTAAAGTGATACAAAGTACAAACACATTTTATTGCTTATACAAAGACAAATAAAACCCCTTTGCATAAAATATGTGTAACAATAATGCTAAAAAAAATATATACATCAGTACGACCAAACTGCAGCAATGTAAATTTTATGTGAATAGCAGTTATATCTCCAAGTCTGTAGCTGATTTTGTTTAGGTGTAGACTTGCACGGTTATGTAAAAGAGGAATTACCAAAAATTAAAACACCCTGAGCTTTTGTATTCTTCAGGTGGTATACGAGTAGTCCGTAGGGCGAGACCATTATCCTGAATAGGTGTGTAGGGTTGCCTATTCGATGGCTTGAGAAATAAAGATATATTTGTTTTCCCTTTGATTTGACCCTGTTTTGCAGTGGCATAATACGTAGGATTTTTAATAATTCACGTAACACACTCTCACTTAACACATTCACAGGGGTGGTAACACAAAATGACGTGAGCACACAGGGGATTTCTGGTTTTCAGGGACTATTGTGTTCCCTTGGTTGCATTTATTTCCCCAGTGGTGTTTCTACTGGAGACTCTTGTTGACGTAGTCAGCTGGCCTGAATTATCGCGTCCTCAAAAACCTATTGAGGAAATGAAGGCGGGACAGGCACCTGACTCCGGTGGTGTCATAGGAGTAGGCCAGGAGGGTGAACTCCCAACACGCTGCACTAGCTGCGAAGTTGGAAAAGTGGCCGCCCGCTTGTTCGGGGTGTGGCGAGTCCTTGGTAGAGGGCACGTTGTGACTGCAGGATGAATGGGCCACAAGGAGGAGGGATGCGACATCAAATTATTGCTGTTGCAAGCGAAAAAGCTGGTATTTTATTACAAGTTTTAATATTGTTTTAAATAGGATACAATGTCAGTTTTCAGAACACTAAATATGTTGAATACATACAATTATGTATTGGAAACATATCTTTCAATTCTTATTCTATGCCCAAAAAGCTTGCATGATTTTAATATTTAATTTACTGTGCACACATTAAATAAATAAATATCAAAATTTTCTTTTTTTTGCAAACAACAGTGTTTAAAATGATATATGATTACAGGAGAAAACAATTTTGAATTTATGACGAGTATAGCTGCTGTAACACTGTGTAGTACGAGAAAGAAGCACTCAGCATCTGTGGACAAAAAATTAATTCTTACTTAAACACAATGAAAAACTAACAAAAAGTGTTATATTAGACTGCAACAAGTGTGCAGCCGGAAAACATGCGAACCACAAGAAGACATCCCCCTCCCTCTGCCCCCTGTCATTCACAACCGTCGGTGGAGGGGGAACAAAGCTTACAGCTGCGGGCAGGTAGTGTAGCACTGGCCATAACTCGTGCCACAGTATTTCCCGTGTTTGTATGCTAGCGATTGATGGAAGTGTTTATGCACATATGGATGATGGGTACAAGATGTGGAATAAAAGTGGCAGTGGTGTTAGGTATTTAATAATGGCATCAACTAGTAAGTAAGTTAATAAAATTTACTCAGTAAGTGCAGAGAAGTCATAAGGAATGTGATTAATTTTGTGATGAGGAAAAAGCATCCGGACAACTTATTCATCTGATATGTCATGATAATAAATGCACAGCAGCTGCAACAGGTAAAGTGGAACAAACTACAGTGGAAACGCGTTATTGCGAGCATGGCCAATAGCGTCACGTCCACAATTGCGATAGTTTTTTAATGCACTGTCATTTTCCCTATCATTTGAAAGGTACTTAATTTTGTTTAAAATGCAAATCTGTTAATGAACATTTCACTATAGCGATACAAACATTTGTAAACTCATATTTTTTAAATGTTTAAACACGTCGTACCGCAAGTGACATTCACCCACTTGCCATTCCAGAGCTAACCTTTGTTAGTCTGTGTTGCATGGCGACACTCGCATCGGAGGAGCGTGAGAAGAGGTGCGTGCTAGTGTTGTTGTGAGGGATAAGGAATAGTGTATGATAGAAGGGAGAGGTACGAATGGGAGTAGAGCTACCCAAGGCCAAGAAAAGGGAGGTACGCTGGATATAGAATAGGAGGTGGCGGAGGGTATTGGTAGGTACTGTTGAATGTAGTAGGGGGTGGCAAGATGCTAGCAGCCTACCACTCCTTTTAAGTTGTGGGGGTAGGAAGACTCAGCCGCTTGCAAGGTCATCGCATCGCCACGTGCCAGGTGTGTAAGGGGAAAAGCATGATTATGTCTAACAGTTGCTAGAAAATGTTACATTGTTTATGATACCGTATTTACTTCTGTATAGCATGCCTTCGTGTATAGTGCACACAATGATTTTTGCAACAAGCACCAGAAAGAAATTTTTTAAAAATAAAATTGCACCAACAATTTGTGGCACGTTGTTAGAATGTAATAAATTATTATTCTTTTACATTAATGTGTGGTGATTGTGATCTGTTTGGAAAATACTTTAATTAAATAACTTGCGGCGCTAAAAGCCAAAACATTGTGGCATGCTGTAAGATAACGGTAAACGGTACTCTGTGGTCGTTAAAAGAAGAATGTAAACAACTGCGTGGGCTGCCGGCTTCCTTTTTCTTTTTGCTACTTTTATGGAGTGACGTGCTAGTTTTTTTTCCCATGTTCGAATGTCGCCCTTCAAAAAAAAAAAAGGCGTGTCACCTCTCCCCTTCTCCTCATCCTGAGAGGTTGACTATCCTCTGCCGTACACGGAAACAAAGAAGGCCTGGAGGAATTTATCGATCGGCAACATGAATGGGAAAGGGAGTGGAGGGGAAGCGTAAACATGTGGAAGTTCTGCTTTGCGGCGAGACAGGATGCAAGCTTCGAGGATGGTGGAATGGCGCTGCAACCTAGACGTAACGTTGACACAAGGACTGAACACAGTCACTTAGTTTCTGCGCGCAGTTCAGGTTGCATTGCTGATTGTTGACTTTTTTAAGGACACAAAGTGAATCGCTGCAAGCTAAGATAGGAGTGACGAGGTACAGGGGAAGAAAGGAAGCAGACAGAGGGGCGAGAAACAGATAAAAAAAAGGGGGGGGCGAGACTGGAGAAGAAGAGGTAGCGAGGAGAGAGTCGAGAGGAGAAAGAAAGAGTATACAGCAGAGGGATGAGAGAGGAGTCAAGGTTGATGGCGGCAGAGGGAAGTAGGGAAGGAAGTTCAGTGATCTCCAGGCATTGTGTGCGCGGAAGAGAGAGAGAGAGAGAGAGAGAGAGACAATGAGTGAAGTAGCGTGCTGATTGGTAGGCAACTAACTCCCTCCTGCTACCAGGCAAATTTGTAGGAGGGGAAGAAGAACGGAGGAGGAAGCAACATCGCGTCTGCTGGTATTTACATAATGCCGCTGTCAGACGTAGATTTTTTGTACCAACTTGTCACTGCATTAGTGTAGTTTACAGCATTCGTTAAACACAGAATTACAAGGGCAAATACAACAAAACAAAATTACGAGCCACGGTAAATTTTGTTGTAGCGATAATTCGCTATAGCGATAATTTATTTTTCCATTGACGACTATCGTTATAACGCGGTTCCACTATATGCAAAATTAGAAAAGAAGTGAAACAAACTGACATGAGTGGTGAAAAACAGCATATATCTGGGGGAAAAAAAAAGGGAAAATTTTTAAAAAATATCTTTTTAGACGATTTTGATTTTGGTGCAATTCGGTGCATCATTTGTATTTTATATGGTTAAAGGAAAAGTCACTACAATAAAGAAATTGCTAACGGTTTTAAAACAAGTGACAAATTTTCCTCGAAAAAGGGAAGTTTTGAGAACAACCCTTAAAAATGGGGTTTAGCTTCAAAAAGTGCAAATACAAAAGAAAGGCTTTAATGGAAAGAAATTACATTGTCATCTGGAAAAGGGGGTATTTAAGGCAAATGAGACACAATGAACAAGTTTGTGCAAACAAAAAGACAGTAAAATGTATTTTTTATTTATGTGTATGTGCGTAACCATACATACATATACACACACACGTGTAATAACTTTATATATATATATATGTAAGTTATTACTTTACGTATTTTTGTATCACCAATGAACGTTTGTGTAGGCTCGTGTACATGCGACAGTTACAATGAGTGTGGTTTTCACCTACTCGCAAGGTCACCACTCACGCACCCCTGCTCGCTACCTGCTGCTAGCGCTGGTGCCATTCCCCTCACCGGTTGCACACTTGTCCCGGTCGAGTAATACAAATCATTTTAGGCAGAAGGAAAGTCTACTGGAGTTGGTAAAATGGTTCTCTCATCAATAGTTCAAACTAATAATGCAGCCATCCAAAAATAAAATACTTTGCAGGAGGACATTTTTCAACTTATTTGGGACTAAATGTGGATTGTCATGGTAGCAAGACCCTAAAAATATCACACACTGTAACCAATTTAGAACAGCAAAGCAAAAAGGCAAAAAAGTGACTGAATATCCAATTCCCATTGTCCTTGGAAATTGACAAACCCAAAAGCAGTGAGGGGGGGAGAGAATAGGGGAAGGGAGAAGAGATAAGGAGGGAGCAGGGATGAGGGAGAGGAGAGGATGGAAGGGGATGAAGGAGAGGAGAGGATGGAAGGGGATGAGGGAGAGGATGGAAGGGGATGAAGGAGAGAGGATGGAAGGGGATAAGGGAGAGGAGAGAGGATGGAAGTGCAGTAGGAAGAGGGGAGAGGATGGAAGGGGATGAGGGAGAGGGTATGCAGATTGAAGAAGAGGGGAGGATGGATGAGGGATAGGGGAGAGGATGGATGAGGGATTGGGTAGAGGATGGATGGGGGAGATGATAGAGAGGAAGGAGGAGAGGATAGAAGGGGAGGGAGAGGATGATGGGGAGAGGAAGGAAGGGATGGTGGAGATTATGGTAGGGGGTGGAAGAGGAGGGAGATGGGTGAAAGCGGAGGGGGAGATGGGTGAAAGTGGAGGAGGGAGATGGGTGAAAGACAAGGGGGGAGATGGGTGGAAGGGGAGGAGGGATATGGGTGGACGGGGAGGAGGGTGATGTGTAGACGGGGAGGAGGGTGATGGGTTGATGGGGAGGAGGGAGATGGGTGGAAGGGGGAGGGAGACGGTAGAGGATGGAAGAGGATATGGAAGAGGTAGAGAATGGAAATGGGAGGGAGAGGGGGGAAATGGAAGGGAGAGGGGTGAGGTTAAAAGTAGGAGGGAGAGGGGTGAGGATAAAAGTGGGAGGGAGAGGAGAGAGGACAAAAGTGGAAGAAGAAGGGTGAGGAGAGAAAGAGGGGGAGGGGAGAGGATGGCAAGAAGGAAGGGGGTGAGGTAGGAAGATTGAGAGTGGTGTGATTGAAGGGGGTGTGGTAGGAAGATCGGAGAGTGAAGAGGTGGAAGG